>JANHMN010000004.1:169102135-169132593 GCA_030674055.1 Rhabdomys pumilio | reverse complement strand
AGAGAGAGAGAGAGAGAGAGAGAGAGAGAGAGAGAGAGAGAGAGAGAGAGAGAGAGAGAAGGAAAGATGTGGAAAGATGAATAAGGGCTGTGGGGAGTGGATACTGTCAAGGGACAGAACTGTGCTTGCACAGAAATGTCAGAAAACTTCCATTCATGGGCTCTTCTCCAGAGCAGCTTTCCACTTTAGCCCCATATTATCTCTGACATGGCTTTAAATCTATTTTAGTTTATGTATTTCTATAAATCACCACAAAGGCCTGGGAGCAACTTACCTTATCGTCATCAATTATGCATTTCTGTCACTGGAATATTGCCTTGTGAAACACAATCAACAGTGCAGAGGAGAAGCGGGCTATGCAAAACCGCCCGCTGATCACCTGTCCTCATCTTCGGGTCTATTTTATGGCTCTTTAGGACAGCCCTGCACCCACCCGCACCTGTGGCCTGGGCCTTACATCTGAGGCAGCACTTTCTTTGTCCTGTAGCCCATCAGATAGTATCCCAATTGATTTCAACATTTTTCCCTTTATGTTGGAAAAAAAAAAAAGCAGAGAAAGCAAATGCAAATTAATTCCTGGGAGCTCTTTCCGTAATCACCCCCCCACCCCTGTACTTACTTCATATTTCAAAGGCCTATGCAGAATTCCAAAGCCATATGCTTTGAACTGTTGGAGACCTAAGTACAATTTTCTCTGGTGCCAATAAATACAGAGAAGGAGCATGCGCAGGAGTGTTGTCTTTGGAATCTAAGCCGACATGCTACATAGACACTTGCGTGTCCTTCTCATTGCTGCACATCCACACTACCTAAGTTTTATATTTAACTTAGGTGTCTGTCAACAGATGAGTATATAAAAAATGTAGCATGCACTTACGGAGTTTTATCTGTTCCTAAATATAAATGATTGTCAGAAATAGGTAAACGGGAAATGGGAGGTAATCATGTTAAGAAAAACTAAACCAGACTCAGACAAAGATCATGCTTTTCTTTTGTGTGGGTTTTGTGTGTGAAATCTCCACTTCATAAACATGCATACATGCGATGGAATTAGAAGGGAGACTGTTTGGGGAGAGAAGAGGGGCTAGAAGAAGGCACATACAGGGAGGGTGATAGTGAGTTACTGTGGTCAAGGTGCGTTATGGTCTTGTACACAGATGTCACTATGCAACCCATTCATTGTTTGGTACAAGAATATACACTATTAAAAATTTAAAGTTAGTCCTTTAGGGCTGAAGAGGTAGCTCAGCAGTTAAGAACTCTCATTTGTTTTACAGCGGACCCAGGTTCAATTCCCAGCACCCACATTAGGCAATGCATAACAGCCTGTACCTCCTGTTGTTTTAGTGCCTAGAATTCCAATGGAGAATTTCAGAGATTAGCATTTTTCTGTTCCATCACACTAAGTTATATGTAATTATGATACATGTTCTTCTTTCCAAAAGGTTGGACAATTAAAGATACAGCTGACATCAGTCCTTGGCCAGTGGCGCAATCACAAAACAGCCTTTGATGAGCTCAACAGTCACCTCATGGAGGCCAGATACTCTCTGTCCGGCTTCCGTCTGCTCACAGGTTCCTCGGAAGCCGTACAGGTTCAGGTCGACAATCTTCAGGTAACAAAAGTAGTGTATCTTAATACTGCTTCCTGTGAGAGGAAACCGCAAAAGTAGTGTATCTTAATACTGCTTGCCGTGAGAGGAAACCGCAAGATAAGTTAGCAAGTAGAAATATGGTCGTAAAATATTGTCTTACATTCTTGGCATTCAGATATTAAAAATAATTAGTTTTCTTGCTTGATTTTAACTTAATAGAAGCTGGTTATGGGTAGCGAACACTGGGTAGTGAACCCAGCTCGGGCTCACTGCTCAGGTCCCTGCTCTCCAGTTTGTGGTTTCTGTCTTTACCCCGTTGCTCACCTGGACACAGTGCCATACTGAGCAGTCACTGTTCATTCTTCTTGGCAAAAATACACAGAGAATGAGTGGGGCAGGGCAGGCCCACAAGGGATGAGGAGCCCAGCAGGAGCCCAGCATGGACCATCTCACATCTAGCCTTCATCTTCACCTTGCCCATCTGCATTGATATATTGCTGAGCGCGCCTAGGTAGATTTTCATAACAGAGTGCCTTTAGAGGGTGGATTTAGAAAAGAGGAAGACCGTAATGTGTAAATATTTCTTTAAAACTTAAGTACTTGTTGCAGTTACCAAGGGCCATTAAAACTCACCTTGTACACAGTAAATTAAAAAAAAAAAAAACACACATTTTTTTTTAAATTTGGAGAACTTCTGAAATTACGTATTCTGCATTTAGAACCTGAAATTTATCTCAACGTAGGGGAAGTTTAAATTTTGCTTGAAGATTTTGATTGGCAAGCAATTAGATATTGGTAAGCAGTAGTGTATTTTTACAGCTCACTTCTCTGCTGAGAACTGAAGCTATCATGTAAACAATATTTCCAGTAAAACGTGGGGCAGAGACATGAAACAGAGTCTCCCCATGTAGCTCAGTGTAACTTAGAACTCATGAGTCTCCTGTCTCAGCTACTCTAGTGCTGGGATTATGGATAGGTGAGTCTGTAGCTGGTCCTTGAGGACATCTCTCCTCTGGTCCCCTTGTGCTAGGTAGAGGACTTCACCAGGTTGTCTAATAAATCCTCATTGCCTTAAGCAACTTTAAAAGTATACACCGTAGTATTATAAACCATAGCCACCTTTCTGTGCATAATTATCATAAAGGCGAAGTCTTCTGCCTAGCTGAAACTAGACTCCATGGGTCCACATCTCTCCTTCCCTTACCCATCTCTCTCGCATATTGTACTCTTTTTCTTGAGTTTGACAGCTGTAGACAAGTAGTTCTCAAACTGTGGATCATGACCCGCGAGAGGGTCAAACAACCCTTTCACAAGGGGTTGTCCAAGACCATCGGAAAACACACATTTACATTAAGATTCATAATGGTAGCAAAAATACAGTTATGAAATTGCAATGAAAATAATTTTATGGTTGGGGGTCACCACAACATGAGGAACTGTATTAAAGGGTCTCAGCATCAGGAAGGGTGAGAAGCACTGGGTTAGACAAAAGTTATTAAGTCTGTGAGGTGATGATGTATTAGTCAGATTAATTTAACCATCCTACAATGTACACAGATATGAAAGTTTTTAAATGACTATTCAATTGCCCCATGGATATGTACAGTTATTTTCTGTGAGTTAAAAAAAAATGTAGACCTAGAAAATCTTTTGCATGAGGTAGAATTCAGAGGTGGTACTCAGAAAAGCTTTGATTGACTGTCTTCTTCATCAATTATTGGGAGAACCATTCTTCATGTTACTGACACGGCACCCTGAGTTTGGCAAAAAAGAGCCACAGTGTGGCAGACAGTACCTGGACCACTGCTGTAGCTTCCTCCTAGGCAAAGACATCCTTCATGGGCTTTTAAAGAAGAATTCATGTGCATAAGAGGGCTCCATGGCTGTGACTCTTCTCTCATGCAGCCACAAGAACAGAATTATAAGAAATGATCTTTTTAACAGCAATGGAGTAACGCATGCATGTTGGTTTTAAAGTTGCTCATTAGTTCCTGTTTTCACCCTTGGGACTCTCTCTTTGAGCAGAATCTTCATGATGACCTAGAAAAGCAGGAAGGAGGCTTACAGAAATTCAGCTCCATCACCAACCAACTGTTGAAGGAGTGTCACCCACCTGTGGCAGAAACCCTCTCCAGTACTCTGCAAGAAGTCAATATGAAGTATGAGACCAGCTAATTTTATGTCTTATCATAGATGCAATACAATGAAGACTTATGGCATTCTCAGCTGTTAGATCTAGAGAGACTACTATGTCTTGTTTGTTTGTTTTCAAACTGAATTTAATGAAAAATAACCAGAAAGAGGACATGTAGGAAGGATCAGGACTTCCATAGTCCCAAGGATAGTTTTCATCCCCTGGGAATACGAGTGTGACATGTTAGTCTTTATTATATTAAATAGACACGAGTCATTGCTTTGTTATGCCTGTGCTCGCATGAACCAGGATCAAGACAAATAAAATAGTAAGTGTTAGCGTTTGATGAGAGATGCTGTTCTGCCCTAAGTGCTCGCTGTTGTTTGCAGATGGGATAACTTACTGGAAGAGATTGCTGAGCAGCTGCACTCTAGCAAGGCCCTCCTCCAGCTCTGGCAGAGATACAAGGACTACTCAAAGCAGTGTGCCTCTGCAGTCCAGGGACAAGAGGAACAGACCAGTGCGCTATTGAAGGCAGCCACTAACAAGGACATCGCGGACGATGAAGTCACCAAGTGGATTCAGGATTGCAACGTATGTTCAGGAACTTCTTTGTGATTTGCTCAACCCAATGGCTTCTAGTTTCACTGGTTTTGCATGGCTGGTAAAGATGTGTCTGAGGTTTAGGGCTATCAAAATCTGTGAGGCAGTTTATCCCCAAATTGTCACCCCCATTAACTGAAGAGCATAGTCTTCCAGAGCCTTCTCGCACGTGTTTACAATTTGTGAGTCTCTTTCCTGTTGTTTTATTTTCAAACCTTTTCCCTAGTTTCCCACTTTTCCCTAACGGGGTATATATAATCCATGAAGAAAAAGTAGGCTATCTGTTTGTACTGAAATAGTCACTGTAAGTTGTAACCACATGGGGAAATCATGCACTTTAAAGAAAAAATCGCCTGTTAAAAGTTATCCACTTCATTTAAAAACCATCCACTTAGATTTGTTATCTGCTGCAGTACATTAGACAATAGCCTCATTCAGGTATTTAGCAGCAGAGAGCAAGCTGTTTCAGCTTTCTGCTACACTTTTTAATAGCTTTTTAAATGATTCCCCTTTCCACCATAGCTGCCAATAACCTACTTAGGGCTTTCGAGAAAGGTCTTCTCTTATTCCACCCATTCTGGGCCTCTTATTATTTGTCCTTATTTGTCTTTATTTTAATGATCTGTGTTATAAAGATCTGCTTAAAAGCTTTCCCACATTGGCTTATTAAAGTAGTCAAGTTCCAAAACAACCCACATAAACTCAAGCTTGTACCTTCGGTCTAAATAAGGATTTAAAGTGACAGGGTTATTGTTCACAATAAAGATAACCTTCGTTTTGGTTGGAATTGTTTATCTGTACAAGAGCTTGTACAGATAAACAAGAGTTTCTGTGCTTCAGAACCAAGGCATACTTTGTTGTCTGTGTCAAGGTTAAAGGTGCCCTTTGCTCTGCTCTCACAGGAAGCTCACTGTTCAGGCATGGCAGGATCCACTGGCTATCCTGTCCCAGCTGTCAGCAGGAGTAGCAGTCCCTTGTGCTCTGCTACTACCATAGGCCTCAGAAACAGGGAATCTCCATTGGCTCACGGTCATGGACATACAATTGGATTTCATAAATCACAGGCTGAAGATGCCACATAGATAGAGGTGGAGATGGTCCTTAGCTCTGCCCACCTAGACCATCTCTGACCTCTACAATCCCACTGAGACCCAAGCCCTGACAAAGCTACAGTAAGGTGACCACAGATAGACTAATACCAGCGACCTCTATAAAATTAAATAGGCAAGGCATACTGCAGCACCGTATCTTCAGTTCGATACATTTACATACACAAAAAATGAGAAAAATATGACCTAAAATTTCTAGTTACTGCCACATCTAGTGTATCGTGGTCTCTTTTCTTTTCTTCTCTTCCCTTCTTTTACTTCTCTCTCTCCCTCCATCCCCTCATGCCCCCTCCCTCTTTTCTTCTTTCCTTCCTCCCTTCTCCTTTCTCCTTTCTTTTTTCTTTCTTCTTTTCTCCCTCCCTGCCCCTCCTTTTTTTTCTCTCTCTCCCTTTCTTTTCTTCCTTAGTTTGGTTCTTTCTTTTTCTCCATCATTTATCTATATTATTTGCATTTCTTTGAATAAAAATATAATGAGCCTAGGTGGTTTATATTATAAGCATTCTGTTTTGTTCTGGAACTAGGGATAGGAGTTTGTAAACTCTAGGCAAGTAAAGTATTCAAACATTATATTGTATCCTCAACTTAATCAGAAGAGTCTCTCTCTCTCTCTCTCTCTCTCTCTCTCTCCCTCTCTCCCTCTCTCCCTCTCTCCCTCTCTCTCTAAGTATAATATAACATATATAGTTAAATTGTTAACACATATATAACTCATATTTTTAAATAATTATGACCAGTGTTGGATTACATTTTTGAAGGTAATGGTATTTAGTGTATTGATCGCACAGAAGTCCTTCCTGTGTATGCATGTGGTCCTTGGCCAACTGCTGGAGGTGCTGAGAAAGACGTGTGATATGTTTCACAGTGAGTGTATTCTTGTCTCCCCAGGATCTTCTGAAGGGACTAGAGACAGTCAAGGACTTGCTTTTCATCCTTCGTGAGCTAGGAGAGCAGCTTGGGCAACAGGTGGATGCTTCTGCAGCCGCAGCCATTCAGTGTGAGCAGCTCTGCCTCAGCCAGCGCCTGGAGGCCCTGGAGCAGGCGCTTTGCAAGCAACAAGCAGTATTGCAGGTAGGGAGCCAGTGACCATGTTCTGGGCTGGTCAGTTTTCTGTCTGAGGGAAAAACACAGGAAGCAGAATTTTTGGTGCTGAGATGACACTTCCTATAATATTGAAATGTCAAGAGAGAGAGAGGGAGGGAGAGAGAGAGAGAGAGAGAGAGAGAGAGAGAGAGAGAGAGAGAGAGAGAGAGAGAAAGAGAGAGAGAGATATTGGTCCCAGCAGAGCCAAGGAAAGGCAGCTGTTTTACACTGTTCTCTATAGCTTGCTTTTAAAATTGGTTTGGTTTAGCAGGCCAACCCCTAAATTGTACTCACCTTCCTAGTACCCAATATGCCAACACTAAATGATTTCAATGGTAGTATCCAAATGGATTTAATAGCCTTGAGCAAAAACCAAAATACTTTAAAAATAGTTTATAATACATTTAAACAATGACCTTACTTGGTTGTTAGGGAAACAAAGCAAACCTACACAGATGAGAAAGAAAAATATCATTCCCACCTTGTTGCTTTCAGAATAGCATCCCATGAAAGGGTCACGTGTCTCCACTAGTTAAAGATAGTTTACATAGCTAGGTTGGGTATTAGGTTACACTTCTGATTGAGCATTACCATACTTATAAAGCCCTTGATTAACATTTAAAAAAATTGTATAAAAGCCAAATGGAAAAGGGGGGCCACGGGATAGGGGTTTTCTAGGGAGGGGAAATGGGGAAAGGGATTGGCATCTGAAATGTAAATAAAATATCCAATAAAAAAAAAAAGAGTAGTTGCTCTTGCAGAAGAAGAAAAAAAAAATAAGAAAGGGACCCTCCATAGATGCAATTGACTTTTAACTAAATTTCATAAAAGTGCCAGTTCATTTTACTAAAATGCCAGTTTCTTTTGTGAAAACATAGGCTGGAGTTGTTGACTATGAAACATTTGCCAAGAGCTTAGAAGCCTTAGAGGCTTGGATCGTGGAAGCCGAGGGCATCCTCCAAGCACAGGATCCCACTCACTCCTCTGACCTCTCCACTATCCAGGAAAGGATGGAGGAACTGAAGGTAAGTGTGTGGACCATGCTTCCAGATTCTACCTCTGCCTCAGGGTTTACTGCTGTGAACAGACACCATGACCAAGACAACTCTTATAAGGACAACATTTAATTGGGGCTGGCTTACAGGTTCAGAGGTTCAGTCCATTATCATCAAGGCAGGAGCATGGGAACATCCAGGCAGGCATGGTGTAGGAGGAACTGAGAGTTCTACATCTTCATCTGAAGGCTGCTAGCAGAAGACTGGCTTCCAAGCAGCTAGGATGAGGGTCTTAAAGCCCACACCCACCATGCCACGCCTGCTCCAAAAAGGCCACACCTACTCTAACAGAGCCACACCTTCCTGGGCCCAGCATATACAAACCATCATAACCTCTCTTCTCAAAATCTTTCCAAGATCCCACTGACATGCCCTCAGCTCGTCCTTCCTGTCCCCTGAGAGGAAAGACCACTGTGCTAGTGATGGGCTGCTAAGCAAAGCCCCAGCAGGCTTAGTCCTTAGGGACCAGCCCAACCATTCTTTCCTCCACCTGTCCTACCATACCTTAAAAGGCTTCTACCCTACCACTTCTCTAACACGATTCTCTCCCAGATCAACCAACCCCATCTCAAGTTCTGCAGCCTCCAACAGAGTTCATCGACCACTTCCTCTTCCTTTCTCTCAACTACATTGACTTTTGTCTTTAAAGTTTTGTCTAATTATGCAAATTTAACTAGCCTACATTGTCTCCATAGGAAGACATCACATTGATCCCACAGCTGTTTACAGTATGACTTGTCAATTAATAATATGAGTGCAGCTTTTAGAAGAGAAAAAAATTGAGTGAATCATCAATAATTTTAAATATTTAGTAAACCAAAATTTAATAATGCAGTAGGCTGGCAAATTTTTCATCATGTGTCCTCCATGTGGGAATTGGGGAGATGGCTTTAGGCAAATGCTTGCCACTAAACATGAGGACTTTAGCTCAGATGTCTAATACACAAGTAAAAAGCTGGCCATTCCATCATGTGCCTTTAATTCTGGCACCCATTCAGCTGAGGCAAAAGGGTTTCTGGGGCTTGTTGGTCACCTGATCTTGTTAAATTGGTGAGCTTTAACAGTGAGAAAATGAAGACGACTCTTGATGTTGACTGACTTCTGGCTTCAATGTATACACACACACATACACACTTGCACACACATACATGCATACACATGCATGTGCACATATACACACATGAGCACACACATAGATCTATGCAAAACATTCTTCAGTGAGTTCTCAGTGCTCTTAAGACAAAGAGCATCACTACAGACCAAGGCTGGCATCCCCTGGCTTCCATCCATCCTCGGCTCCCCTTCTTGCATCAGCATCCATCTACTTCTCCAACCACTGGAAGCCACCCCACTTCTAGTGTATGTGTATGAACTTTCTACTCTCTGGATCCCTGTCCTTTTTGGCTTCCTTTTCTACAAAACCAGTGAGCATATGATCATTTTTCTCAATGAGACTCTTCTTAAGGAAGTCTGTCTTCTCTATCAAGGGTCAGGCTTTCCATTTATATGAGGGACACAATTCTATTCCATGCTTTATCATGCCATTCAGTTAGGTCTGTGGGAGGAAGGGCAATGACATTCTCCCTGTCAGTGCCTAAGGAGAAGAACCAGGTCACATTAGTTTTGTGGATGCTATCTATGGAAATTCCACCATCTAGTACTTAGACCTTTGGTTTCAGTGATCAAGATTTGCTTCCTTAGGGGTCATGAGCCCTTTAAAGAGCATGCAATGAAAACACACTCACACATGCACACACACACACACATGCACACACACACAAACACACACATGCACACAGACACACAGACACATGTACACACACATTCTCACACACATAAACACACACATGCACACAGATACACAAGCACACAGACACACACATACACATGTACACACACAAACATACATGTATACAGACACATACTCATACATGCACACATATACGCAAAGAGGGAGAAAGGGGGAGGGAGGAAGGCAGAGAGGGGAGGGAGAGGGGAGGGAGGGAGGAAGGGGGAGGAAGAAAGAGAAAGATAGATAGATAGATAGATAGATAGATAGATAGATAGATAGATAGATAGAGAGATCAAAGTGGACTTACACATTGTTTCCTGTAGCTGGTTTATGAGATGGAGCACAGATTCCCATAGGAAATAACCTTTGCTTTGTTAGAAGTCCTGACTGCCATTCAACTTGGGCTCCCCAACATGGGGTTGGGATCAAGAATATAAAAGTGATGTACTTGAGGGCATTTTCAAAGCCCAGGAGAAGCTGGGAAACTTCCTGCACCTGGGTCTGCTACCTAGACCCACTTGCTGACTTCCTGTCCTCTCTCACCTTCTTCATCATCGTGGGATTTGTCTTAAGGATAAAAGGAGTGATTTCTTCTAACCCTATTATAACACTGTTTATTCATGCCAAGAGCTATATTGCAGTTGTAGGGGCTGATTAGCATAAATCAATTAAGTTTAATGAGTATGCAATGAACCTTTCAGTCATCAACATAATTTTTATTCTTCCTCTCTTCCATGAAGAGTAAACCAATCCTGTAAATGAGATATTACATGTAAGCTTCTACTGTCTTTCAAAGGATAGTGGATATAGCAGTAACCTCTGCAGGGCAAGCTGTGGGGATCTGGGCAAGTGTTTCTCTGGGGCATGTGCGTGGCCTTGAGGGACTCCACAGATCAAAGGCCACACAATCTTCCTGATATCTGACATGCGTGGTTCAAGGTAAAGAACAAAACCTCTGCCTTTCCTGACATGGGGCAAAACTTACTTCTCAATGTCACTGACAGGGACAGATGCTAAAGTTTAGCAGCATGGCTCCTGACTTAGATCGTCTCAATGAGTTGGGGTACCGGTTACCCTTGAATGACAAGGAGATCAAGAGGATGCAGAACCTGAACCGCCACTGGTCTCTGACCTCTTCTCAGACCACAGAAAGATTCAGGTGAGGAGACATCTTAATCACTCCAGTGGTTTCTGTGTGTTTCATGACGCTATGACAACAGTATCACAGACTCGGGAGGGGGAGTATTTCCTCGGAGCTGGGGATGTCACTCAGTTGGTAGAGTGCTGGTGAAGCAGGGATCAAGCCCTGGTCCAGTCCTTAGCTACCTACATCCACATAAACCGAGTATACTGGCAAATACTTGTAATCTCGGCACATGAAAGGAAGAGGCGGGGACTAGATATTCAAAATCCTTCTCAGCTGTGTGGCTAGTTCAAGATCTGCCTGGGCTACATGAGACACTGCCTCAAAAACAAAATAACAACAAAGGAGGAGGAGGAGGAGGAGGAGGAGGAGGAAGGGGAGGAGGAGGAGGAGGAGAAGGAAGAGGAGAAGGAAGAGGAGAAGGAAGAGGAGAAGGAAGAGGAGGAAGAGGAAGAGGAGAGTATATTGTTTTACACCCAGACTCTGGGAGGTTCAAGGTTAAGGTGCCAGGGGGTTTGGTTGTCTAGTGAGATTTGGCTTCTTCTTGATCCTCAAGGCTTCCAGAGGAGAGAAACAGCCTTTCACATGAAAGAAAGCCAAATCACATGAAAAAGGGCTTCACATGATGGAGAGTTTCACATGAGGGAGGGCCTCAGGGCCAAATAAGCTTTTGAAATTCCCACCTATGAAACATAGGCCTACTGACCTGTAATTTTTAATGTAAGAATTTTGAAGTGAACCCATGCAAACCATACAACCAATAATATCAGGAGACTATGAATTTGTGCATATATATGTGCGTATATGCATATATATGTGTATATGTATGTGTATGTCTATGTATACATCGATATGCAAATTCTAGAACTTTCCAACAATAACAAACAAAATGTGAACTGAAAGTAGAAAACTCCAGTTGTAATTTCTCGTGTTTAAAAAGGCAACCCATGTCTCAGTCATAAAAGTCGTTTCGAATGAGATTAGATTCAAAGGGTAGGTACAGTTTTAAGCATTCAAAAGTTAACGTTGTAAATGTTGATGGCTTTGATTTTAAAGCATTACCACTCCACATGAAATCTTTGTAGTGGTCTGACCAGAACTGAGACAGAGAACATTTAATCTAATTCTATAATTGGAAGATGCAAAGATGACCACATAACCCTTCTTCCTTGTCCATCATCTGTCAGCAAGTTGCAGTCATTCTTGCTCCAGCACCAGACTTTCTTGGAAAAGTGCGAGACATGGATGGAATTCCTGGTTCAGACGGAGCAGAAGTTGGCAGTGGAGATCTCAGGCAATTACCAGCATCTTTTGGAGCAGCAAAGAGCACATGAGGTAAGTAACAAGGGCAACTTTTGAGTTGGTGGAAATTTTAACGGCTGAGGCTATGGATCAGTGGGTAACGGGGCCTGCTCTCAATCCTGATGCCCCGAGTCTCATCCCCAGTATGTACGTGGTGGAAGGAGAGAACTGATTCCTGCACACGAGTGCTTCTGCAAGCATGTACACATAGATCTCTCTCTCTCTCTCTCTCTCTCTCTCTCTCTCTCTCACACACACACACACACACACACCATAAATAAAACCTAGTAAAAAAATTTAAACATATTTTTAAAATGTAGGCCTTAGCCAGGCATCAGTTGATCTAATCCTAACATTCAAGAATCAGAGACAGGAAGACTGTGGCAAACTGAAGGCCAGCCTGATCTTTGAAAGATGTCGATAGTGGATTTTGCTAGACTCAAGCCACTCAAATATGTGTTAGGTCCTCTTTCTTCTTTTCCCTGTATTTTTTAATATTTTAAGTTAAAATGTGACTTGCTCCCTGTCACTGCTCGCAGGGCTATGTTGTTGTTGTAATCTTGTACTTAAGTATACAGACTTACAGGTGAGGAGACAGGTATGACTGAGTATGGTGGCTCAGGTTCCCATAACTTGGAGGCAGCAGCATGCAGGAACAGCATTGAGTGGCGGTCCTAGCCGCTCAGGAGACTGAGGCCAGAGGCACACATAAGACTCGCCTTTGAAAGTCAACCTGGACAACTTGGTGAAAACCCATCTCAAAATGAGCCATACTAACAGACAGAGGAGAGAGTTAGAAATATCAATCTTTCTATGAAGACTTTTACTATCTCAGCTTTCCTTGTTTTCAGTCTAGTGAGAATTTAACCTCGGGCCTCATAGATACTAAACCACTGGCTTTATCCCAGAGCCACACTTGAATCCCTGAAGGCTTCTGTTTTTTTATACACATGAGATGATTTTACCTACCGGACTACATTGAAAAGCAGTTAGCTTTATTTTTTTCTTTTTAAAAAAAGAAGAATGTAAATTGTCAATTCATCAGCTTACTTTATTAGGTTAATTTTTAATGAATAAGGGGAGTGGGGAATAAGGCTATGTTTGTCCCCTAATTAAAAACCCAAACTAAAACTTTGTCTTTAAGTTTATCCTAATTGGTAATTAAAAAAAAATACTCCCACACTGCAGATGGGGCAGAATATGTTTTTTGTAGCCCTGCTTAAAAACAAACTGTGCGAGGTAAGTTATCAGAAAAAAAAAATAGGGGCTTTAAAGTATATCCCTCTTTTTCAAATTGCAGCTTTTTCAAGCTGAGATGTTCAGCCGCCAGCAGATCCTACACTCCATCATTGTTGATGGGCAGAATCTTCTAGAACAAGGTCAAGTTGATGACAGGTAGGATCTTTGATAAATTTTTATAAAGAAAGTTTCCCCAGTAAATTAGTCATTTTCTTTTTAATGAGAGATTAGAGGGCATATATCCAATCTTCCTAAGGCAATTGTATCATCACAGGGCCTCAGTAATTGGAGGAAAGGCTTGTCTGAGTCTCCAAAATGAGTGAGCATTGAATCTTTGCAGAGGATGCTATTATGTGATATGAAGGACGTAGGGTAATTGGAAATCACCTAGCCAACCTTCACTAGTCTGTAGGGACCAGAGTTAGTGAATAGACCAGAGCGGATTGCAGCAATGGTCAGTGAATGGTTGCTACTAATATCTCCCTGCACTTACTAAAATTTTATCCCTAAAAGGGGCAGAGGTATCACTTGTCTGACTCTGACTGGGAAATAGAAAACTCCAGATGCGCACGGGAACTGATTCAAATAAGGTTGCATGAGTAACAGGGAGCAAGACCAGGCTTGATGTCAAGGGTGCTCTGTGGCCAGGACTGATCTCATTCTAGCCCAGTTCCCAGACCATACTTCTGTGTGCGAAGATATTTTGCCCACTTAAGCCATACAGTGTTAAATGTGAAATCTTCCTTCCACATCGCAACAAAGTAACTATTTAAAACATAGATGTGAAATTCTACCTTCTCTCCCAACATACAAGTTGACAGCTTCTTGTGTCTACCTTTCCTAAGAACGATTTTCACATAATTTAGTTTCCATGTTTAGATTTGGAGAACTGGCTGTAGTACCTATGTATATGTTTCTCGTACCCAGGACCAGTAGTCATGATGATAATTACCAGTGTGTTTTTAAATCACTAGAAAACAAATCATTTTTATGATTAGTATTCTAGAAGTAATTTAAGCCTCTGGGGGTTATTTTATAAGAAGTTCATGAAAGATTTGTATGGTTAAGACTGGAACAATAATACGTGATGCTGTACTTACTCTATTCTATGCAAGCCAAACTTAAATGTGACCATTACTGGGAATTTAAGACTCTGAATAAACCAAATTTGAATGTAATTACCTTTTTTTTTTTTTTTTTAGCTTTTGCTTTTCACCCTGTAGCCAGCTCTTTAGCAGTATTATAAACATGCAAGTCATTAAGTAAAATAAAGTTTGAAATTCTTGCTCCAGCCAACATCTATTAAAATTTAAACGCTAACATTTAGGAGATTAAAAGAAAACACAAAAGCAATGGAAATGGGAGAGTTGGAACTAAATAAAGAATTTTGAGAGTTAGTGAAAAACAGACAAATTGGATCTGAGTCTGCGGGTGCCAGGAAGGTTCCAGACAACAAGGACTTAGGTTATAAAAGTCAGCTTATGGGGTTTTGTTCTTAAAACCTCCACTTTAGCACTGGAAAGAGTCATTTTCAGTAGCTCGGCGGCAACAGATAGGTCAGGACAGTTTACATAGTAAAGACAGGACTCTCAATTTTAGTACTGATGTCTATGTTATTCTTGGGACCTGATGCCTGTACTTCTTTGTGCTCTCTGTTATTATCAGGACTTGGGGGGCAGGGGTCACGCATTTTCTGAGGTGACAGGTATCCTTTGATACAGGCATGTCATGATGCTAGCTAGCTGCTTGCGCTTGGATCCTACTGTAATAGACTCTACTATGACAGTTGCCTGTGTAACACAAAGCAGAATTTCTGTTCACAAGCAAATGTGATCGTCAGACTCCGCCCGTTGCCCTAGGGAACTCATTTTTAAGCTGAGTGTAAGAAATTCTTTTGGTGGTTTTTACCCAGTACTTTTATTGTTTTATAGTGATTAACTGACATTTATTGTAGAATAAGCATTTGTCCTAATTCAGTTATTTGATATATTTTAGAAGATATGGTATATTTGGTTGTAAATTCAAACTTTATGGTCATCTCAAATAATAGGATATATCAGTAATAGAGAACTCTATACTCGTGTAGAGTTTTAGAATAGTAATCAATTCCAGAGAGTAGAGTGTAGGTGATAGGAGAAGTGTAAGGAGAGATGTTACATTTGTGATTAGCCCTAAAATCTGCCAAGAAACTCATTCCATTTGATGCTGGACACATCCTTATTAAAAGCCACATCTGTGCTAGAGTTTTCATAGTAAATAAAACAATACTTTTTAGGATGGAAAATAGGAAGAATGTGTTCAAACACGTGCAGCACCTCAACTGGAATTGGAGAAGGTTCGAGTTAAATTTACTCTAAATGGTCTCAACAACCTTCATACATTATTGTGTTGACTAAAGTTAATTTTTCTAAAAAAAAAAAAAAAATGTGAAATTTACGTAAAATATGCAAGGGACAATTTCTCACAGAAGTTTGCTTGAGATTGGAGTCATCACTTGTAGAAGAATATTAAGAATGTTTATGAAGTATATATTTTTAAAGAAAACAGAAACCCCAAACTTAATATAGTGTAATTTAAGTGGCTTGGTTTTGATTTTCAAAAATGGCGTATGATTCTAGCTGGGGAGGAAGTGTGTAGGCAGGTGTCTTATCACATGATTTCCTGTTGTTAGGCCCAAGATCTGTCACAGGCCCATGAGACACCGTCACACACATACATACTCAGAGAAGGAGTCTATGGTGATTGCTTTTTATCTGCTCTGAGATATGAAAACACTCACCATTTGTAAACTGGTAGTCTAACTTTAAAAATTACTCACAACCCAGCCAACAGACCATGGCTAATTTGAAATCCTGTCATAGATAATTTCTCTCAGGGCATACCATTTATGGAAAATGTATACTGGCTGATCTTGTGACACTATCCAAGACTGGCTTTTCTTTTCTCTATTTCTTCACCAGGGAAGAGTTCAGCCTAAAGTTGACACTCCTCAGTAACCAGTGGCAGGGGGTGATTCGCAGGGCCCAGCAGAGAAGAGGGATTATTGACAGCCAGATTCGCCAGTGGCAACGCTATAGGGAAATGGCAGAGAAGCTTCGGAAATGGTTGGTGGAGGTGTCTCATTTGCCGTTGAGTGGTCTCGGCAGCATCCCAGTACCACTGCAACGAGTGAGGACGCTCTTTGACGAAGTGCAGGTAAGACACAAGCACAGGTCTATGCGCCTCCTCTGCGTATCCACTGTGTCTGACCTTGGCCTCCGTGATTCACACGAACTCTGAAGTGGCCTGAAAATCAGAACAGACATTCTTAAAGTTCAGCTGAAATATACAAAGTGATTGCATTACAAAGCTCCCGTGGAAAGGAGGGAAGGAGAGCATTTTGAAGCCATGCCAAAGATTTCTCTACTTTGTACACCAAGGCCCAGAGCAGTTCCTTGGAGCCCAGCTTGGATGGAAAGACAACTTGGTATTGGTCAGGGAGATTTAATCCTGTAACCTGGTCTCTCCCAGCACTGTTAGCCTGTCTGCAAATGTTCATGACCCCTCTTCCTTTAAAGGACTCATCTGACTCTTCCTCCCTCCCAGTTTCCCCAAGAAAAGTCATCTGGCCTCAACTACCCACTCCCAATAGAGAAGGGGCAAACTCTGGGATCATCTGTCCACATTCAGTTACTAAGTTGTGATTCAAATATGCAACCACCCTTAAGACTTACACCTGTGTGCATAGAGCCAATGACCTCTGGACCGGTCTGTCTCCAGGTTTCAGGTCCCTAATCATAGAAAATGCTCTAACCGCTTTCTAATCTACTGATCAAGGATCTCAAGAGTCATTGCATTCTTATCTTCTCTTCTGCCTCTCACTCCCTGTACTCAGTCTACATTGAATGCTTTGAATGCCCTGTGGCCACTACCTCAGGAGTTCCTGCCCAGATAGACAGTAGCCCAGCCTGTCTCATCATGTACAGTGCATGCCTTCTCCATTGTCCTTTGTACCCATCCAGTGAATATTTTTGCTATACCTGTTATCCAAGCACATCACTCCCCGGCTCTAATGGTGTGAAAGCCAAATCCCTAGGTGTTATAGCGTAGTTCTGTTATTCCAATACTTAGGATGCTAAGACAAGATGATCACAAGTTCAAGACCAGAATGAGCTACATACCAACACACTGTCTTAAAAAGAAAAAAAAAAGGTGTGATAGAGAGATGGGTCAGCAGTTAGGAATGATGCATGCTTTCCCGAAGGACCCAAGTTTGTTTCTGTTTGATTCCCAGCACCCACACAGCAGCCACCACCACCTGTCACACTGGTTCCACGGCATCTGATACCCTTTTCTAGTCTCCTCAGACACTGTGTGCACACAGCGTTCTGAGATGCATGCAAACAAGGTATTCACACGCATAAAATAAAATAACATGTAAAAACTCCCTTGCAAGCTGACAATACCATCCTGCCACATACACTTCATACACCAGCCATGGAAAAGTACATTGCATTTTCTGAATTCATCCTGTTTATCTTATATGGTCAATGCATCCCTCCTCACTCTTGTTTAGGAGGACATCTTTTCTTCTTTTTTGGGTCACATTCATCTTGTTCTAGTCTAATTATAGTTATATGCTTTTCAAGACTCATGGAGCTTTGACCACTTTGAGAGACCTGCTGTGTGCACCCATGCTGAGACAGATGCTACCCTGTGATCTATGGGCATTTGTCTTATAAGCAAAATTCATATTCTGTTGAGATTATACTTTCCATTCATTTCCACTTGGTTCATTTAAGATGTTCTTGTTGGATGCAAGATTATGAAGTATGCATGCTAACACATAAGCTTTTCTAAATGTGCTTATAATGGGACAAACAGTGAAGAGAAGAATCAAAAATAAAAGGCTCTGGTCCCTTTCAGTTCAAAGAGAAGGTGTTCCTGCGCCAGCAAGGGAGCTACATCCTGACAGTGGAGGCTGGCAAGCAGCTCCTGCTCTCTGCTGACAGTGGCGCCGAGGCTGCTCTGCAGGCTGAGCTCACAGACATCCAAGAGAAGTGGAAGTCAGCCAGCATGCATCTGGAGGAGCAGAAGAGAAAGCTGGCTTTCTTGTTGAAAGTAAGTCCAGTTTAGGGTCCCCTCATAGGAGCTGTGCTGTTTCCTCCCATTGCTTCGCTGCAGTGCACGTCGTGATAGGTCATTGAGCAGCACCCTCCAGTGCTTCTCTGTTTTATTTAAGACTCTGTTCTATCTTGCACGAACTAGAAAAGTTTCCCAACTTTCAACACTTCATCTTTCAGGAAAACCCCCTAACAGAGTACTTTAAACTCTAATAAGGCTGTCCAGGTGATTAATTCTGATTAATGGCTATCGAAATGCCTTGAAGCGTGTGACAGCCTCAGAAAGCCAGGCAGAAACTTAAAGAGCAGATCCCGTCCCTTAAATTGTAGACTCTAGAATGGTTTTAAAGATCGATATCTCGTGTTTTATAGCCTGGGGGAAAAGCTAACCCAGAATGAGTCTCCCAATTTGCCTTGGTGTATCTAAGCAGGCTGCCTTGGCCGAACGTCTCCAAGGGGCATCTTAGGCCTTTTCATTGGCCACAGGCACAGTGACCCTAAAGGCATTGAGATTTATCCACATTGCCTCTAATGAGCATCTGTCTCTCATGTCCAAACTACTTATAATTTGTCTTTAGTCTAGTAGTTGTAAATATGTGAACAATTCATGAGGAAACTCATGATTTTATATTACTAATATTTGCTCTTAAAAAATGAAAAAAAGTGCCCTAAATTTAGATACTGAAAACCATAGCATTCTCCTTTTCTTCAGAATGGGTATAACTGTACCTCATCTATATTGTGAGGATTTGCCAAAAGAATGCCAGGAAACCATGAGGGACACGAGTGCAGTAGTTACCATGACTGATGTCATTAACACTTAAAAAAATTGTACCCAAGAAATGTCACAATTTATATATATTGAAAATCACCAATTCTTCCTAATTATAAGTATAGTATGCCATCTTTTTAGATGGAGGCAGATAGCTCACAGTAATTGTGTAGATTTTTTTTTGTTGTTTCAAATATTCATATCCATCTGGTTCACATTCAGAATCTTATGCAAGATTTTATATATATATATTCTTCCAAATAGGAAACAGCCAATCAAGAATGCCACTGAGCATGTATTAAGTGCCATTCTTTGCTTACAGAACAATTCACTGGTAACATAATATGCCTGAGTCATTTGTCGTCATCCCAGTGTTAGGCAAGGATTTAAAACATTGTAACTCACTCTGGTGAGACTGTGGTAATCATATATATATATATATATATATATATATATATATATATATATATATATATATATTATTCATGATTTGGGGTTTGGAGACAGTCCCAAGACATAAGAATGCATAGCGTCTGAGTCACTGGGTTCGTTTGTCTCATCTGTCAGTTCATGTATAAAGCAGTCACTCTGATGGATGGTTTGCAGAACAATACATGAAGCCAGTTCCTTATCATTCATGCAGAAAAAATGGCTCACTGGTGCTTTCACCATCCAAGTCACCGTTGGAGAGGAGAGTACCTATTCTTCTTTTGTCAGGATTTTTTTTTCATTTTGAAGATTTGTTTATTTTTATGTATATGAGTACATACCAGAAGAGGGCATCGGATCTCATTACAGATGGCAGTGAGCCACTATGTGGTTGCTGGGAATTGAACTCAGGATCTCTGGAAGAGCAGTCAGTGATCTTAACCCCTGAGCCATCTCTCCAGCACTTTTTAAAATTTTGAATCATACATTACATTCTGTTTGCCTAAGGAATCCTTGTGTCATGTAAACCCAACCTTATTTTAATATATGTTAACACCAATGCTACAATAATTCCCTGTCTTTAGCTGTTAGCCTAATGCTCTGTGTATGTATGCCCAAAACAGTCATGTTTTTGCCTGCTCTCAAACGTCAATTTTATCTTAAGGTGTGACCTCCTAGTGTCAGATCTGCGAACAGGCACCGGCTGTGCATTGACAGCTTTAGGGCGTGCGCCGATTTTAATTGAAAATGTTAAGTCGAAGCAAAGGGGATTATTTGCTTACAAATCATTTCTACAGTACTGAGCATTGGCAAGCAAAAGGACCACACAATATTGTAAAGTGAAGGGGAATTGGAGCAAATCTGAGCCTTGTAGACCAAAGCATCCATCGCTTGGGTTGCAGGGTGCCTCTGTTGGTGCTAACTCGTCAGAAGAGGTGCTACTGTGGGGTTCCATAGGATGGTGATTCCATGAGGGAAATTTCAAGAGAAATGAGGACCTGGCTTCCAACCCTCACATAACAAAAGACACTAAGTTTAAACTTGCAATTTTTTTGGCTAAAGGTGTCTGGAGTAATATTATCTATGGATTGCTAATAAGAACGTGTTAGTGCGAAAAGTAGGACGAGCTGAGGCAAGAGAGGACAGGTGACAAAGGGAGATAAGGGGGAAAAAGGGAACCAGACTTAGGTACCATGTTGGGGCTTGGTAATTCTAGCTGTTAAACCAACTGTCTTTAGATTTCAGTAATGCATTAAGTGGAGAATGACCACTGGGCAGCTGGTCTGGGGAGGGTACTGGGAGCATGGTGCCCAGGAAAGGACAATACAGCCAATATGGGAGAATAAGACAAAACAGGATATTTACTTAACTGGATGCTATCTGACATCCATTAAGATACCTGACGGAAGTTAACTTACAAATAGCACTCTATAAGAAAAATCAACATTCAACGTGGTTCCTCTCAAGTTCCTTTTTTTTTTTTTTTTTAATTTAGACAATAAGTAAATGTGCCATTAAAAACTTGAAGTCATAGTTGTGGAACATAGCATGAAAATTGAAATATCCCTTGTAACACCATCCCAAGTTTGCTGCCATTCCCAAGAGGTAGTCCTGTTACCAATTTGATGTGTCACATTTCCAAATAGACAGACACCAGGCATGATTTTCCTTGTCTTCACTCAGAGATTCAGCATGCTCCGGGCTGCCACTCTTGGCCACGTATCCTGTGCTAATGTCACAGCGTGTGTCATGAGACAGATATTTCTTCCAGTTCTTGCTGAGTGGGTGTTTCTGTGATAACACTTAACTCTTCCAGACACATTTCAGTATGAGCCAGGTAAAGCCAGACAGACACCATGTTTGCGTTGCCTGCGGTTCCTGTGTGTTTGCACTTCTGTGGCACCTCAAATGTGGGTGGCTCATATTTATGTATGGAGTGAATCAGAGTTAAGGTTATATCATTTTTATGTTCTGTCTTTCTTGTACTCTTGCTTGTTTGGAGTCTAAAAAGATTCATTTTGTCTCATTTTGTTATGCCCCTGTGGTACATTTGGGAGCATGTAGATACTCCATGCACTTGTGTGTGAATTAGAAGAGAGACAGACAACTAGACGGGTTTCCTCTTCTGTGCAGTGTTTGATTCAGACTCCATGTTTAAATACCATGTTTAAATATCCAAAGTTAAAAATTCTCTGGCTATTGTGCTTACTTTGTGCCTGGATAGACATTGCTTACGTTAATTCTTCAGCAATTGTAGAATTTATTTCCGTTTTCTCAGGGAAAGTGTATTACCGTCTGCTTTTTCGAGACAAACAGCTAATGAGTCACAGAGTCAAGTTGAACTGAGCTCTTATGGTGACAGAGGCATGATGTTCAAAATGGCAGTGAGCGTGGACAAGCCTTTCCACAATTCACGGGTTTAATTACATCCCTGGCATTAAAAAGATAATTTTTTTTATTTTCATTTTATATTTTTGTAATTTCTCACCAAAAAAAATTTATAATGTATACAATTTATTTCTCCTCCAATGATAGGACTGGGAAAAGTGTGAGAAAGGGATAGCTCATTCTCTGGAGAAGCTCCGAACGTTCAAAAAGAAGTTGTCTCAGCCTCTACCTGACCACCATGAGGAACTCCATGCGGAGCAGATGCGGTGTAAGGTACGTGACTGGATGGAGACTGTCTGCATTGCCTTAGCCACGTCCTTCTGCCTGCGAGGTCATATCGCAGGGAGACTCCAGAGGCAGTCCCCATGCCTGTGAGGTCCTGAGAGAGCCAGTAGGGTAGGTAGCCTTCACTGCGATGAGACTTCTTTTTCTCATTTAACGCAGCTGCAGTTTTTGGATTACTTAGAAGGAAGCAAATGAAAAATTTAAGACACAGCATAAAAAATATTTAAAAGCTGAGTCAAGAGCAATAAATAGCTATCTTTCTGAAACACTCCCTTTGGGGAATCATTCTCATAAAAGTCTATTTTATGGAAAGAAGGACAGGGTTGGTATCTTGGAAAACTGTGGACAGGGAGCACATGGTAGGGGAGCATATTTTACCTGCTCCATCCTCTGTACAGGAAGCAAAAAATAAAAATTGAAAAAAAAAAAAATAGCCGATCTCTATCAAAGCAAGAAGTCACCCAATCCTTAAATCCTTCAGGGTAGAGCCACTTAAGGACTGTGATTGACACTTCCAATCTTAATTATGATCATCATCTCTAATTGTACTGGGAAGCAATCAGCAGTAACACAGACCACTCCTTGAACGACGAGGTCACGAAGACCAGCATGATTTAGTGGCTGCAAGATTTATCCTGTGCACACCTGCGTAGCCAAGCGGAGTGCCTGGCCAGCACTTCCCGGCTGAGTAATATGCTTGATTACATCAAAAGTAACTTCACAAATGCTTTTCCTTCCCTGTGTTTCCATGGTCATTCTTACATTACTGCTGTCTGATAATCCTGGTTAAAAAGTTAATAAAAGACACTCATTGAAATTTGAATAAAATCGGCATTAGGAGAATTAAAAGGTGATACATGGTGTGTGATGATGCATAAACTATCCATCTTTGTATATTACACTAAGATGCATGTGAAGATTGGCTGATATGGTGGCATTCAAGGATCTAAGGCAGGAAGGCCCTGAGTTCAAGACTGGGAGATAGAACAAGTCTCTGCCTCAAAAGAAAACTATGTGAAGGCTAAGAACATTAAAAGGAGTTCATTTTAAACTTGTGCTGTTAATTTATTAAATGAATCATCTGGCAGAATGGGCGTGGTCTAATACCAGATCACCCCCACACACACCCTGTATGTCAGTTGTATCTCCTGTAGCATGACACAAGCCCACGGGAGCATTGTTATTTCCCTTCTGCTAGATGAGAATATCCAAGATTCTAGAGTAACAGTGTTTCACATTAATAACTGACAGATTTGTCTAAATTGAGAGACTATTTTAGCCACGCTACCTTAGCTAATGTGCAGAGTCTAAACCACTGGGCTTGGGTTTGGATGGTAGTGTTACTTGTGTGTGTGTGTGTGTGTGTGTGTGTGTGTGTGTGTGTTTTGTTTTTGTTCAGTTTAGCCTGGTTTGGTTTTAGAGAGGGTTTAACTGTTGAACCCAGGCTGCCCTCAAACTCACAGAATCCCCCTGACCCATCCTTTAAAGTCATTCTCAGATTATAGACAAGTGCTAAATGTAATGCTTGAATTGCAAGGAAGACCGGGCTTGATAGATACTACGACAGTAGGGTCCTTACACTCTAGAACAATTTAATCTGTCCAAAGACAGACAGAATGCTGCGTATTTATTAGCCGAGATAGTTTAGTCTTTCGGCCAGTTATTCTTACTTTGAGACCCCATTGTCATCTCCCCAAATACTTGGACAAGGGTCCTGCTTTTGAGCTTGGAGATTGGGAGAGTGTATTTTCACACAGCGCCTGCCTTTATGTTCTTTCCCAAATCACTCTCCTTGTCAAAACAAAGCAATTACCTGAAAATTTCAGGCAAAAACCTTGTTTGCTTAAATTACCTGGAAAGTTAGCCCCAGATAGTGCTGTTAATTACTCTTGCTTTTAGAAACTCATCTCTGGTGTGAAGAGACAGGAAAGGCAGGGAACAAATGGTATGAAATTCTCCATTCATACACTAAACGAGCTGGAACCTAAAAACAACGGCTGGCAGAGAGGGAGAGTGACACACTTACAGAACTGGCCACCTGTCGAAGCATGGCAGGAACTCATTCACAATGAGTTTCTTTAAATAATGCCCCCAAAGGACAGGTCTGTCATCAATAGCTCCAATAAATCTCTGATCCCCCAGAATGTGTATTTAGTGAGTTATTTTGAATACAGGACAAACTGTGACAAATTGATATTCCATAATCAGGTTATATTAAAGAACAGGTCAGCTCAGCATTTAAAAATGAAGTTCAAGTTAGGAAATATTTCCTTTAAATATTTCATCAGTGTGATCAGGAACAGGACAAAACTAGGGGTGGGTTGGTAATCAGTTTAGACATTCATGGTCTCAGGCGTGTAGGATGATACATATTTAGAATAAAGAAGGCTATTAAACTGACAAACTTGGATTTGGAAAAAAAAACAACCAAACAACAACAAAAAAAACCCCCACCATCTTAGAAAGACCAGGTATGTGGTAGGAAGGTTCGGTTGGGACCCGTGGCATTTTTATCAGAAGAACATGGCAGGCTTTCAAGTTATATAGGATGCCAATAATAAGGAGCTCAAGTGTGGTGTTGACAAAGAGTTTGTAGAAAGGGAACACCAGTGAGACAGGTCACCAAATCCCCCTCAAAGGGTGGAAGGTAGATGTCGTGGGGGTTCATGAATGCTTGTCTCAATGTAGGAACTGGAAAATGCTGTTGGGAGGTGGACAGATGACCTGGCAGAGCTGCTGCTGCTGAGGGATTCCCTGGCTGTCTACCTCAGTGCCGAGGACATCTCCATCCTGAAGGAGCGTGTGGAGCTTCTGCAAAGGCAGTGGGAAGAGCTTTGTCACCAGGTAAGCTGTGGTCTGAATGAGTAAGTAGCTCCTCATGACGGAAAGGCTGGAGGTGAATCATGAAGCCAGACAAGGCTTGATCCACACTGGGGCCCACCCCATGACTCATGTATAAACAGAGTAAGGATAGCTATGCCATTATATTATACTTGAAGTCATCTGTACTGAAGCATTTCTTTTTTATTCCCTGGCTGACACAAACTATTGTACTTCCTAGGTGTGAATTTTCAGCTGGAAAGGTAATGGTAGCACGTTCTGCCTTTTAAACATTGAGGAAACACAATGTTTTAGTTTTAGTTACATTTCTAGAGGTAGTTTTATTTGTGTAACGTTTATAATCATTCCTTATAATCCATGGGTGTATGGCACTGTTAGGCTTCCATCATTTATTAAATGCTTTCCTCTGTGTATATGATGGTAAACGATATTATAACTTAGGCTTTGAAGGAAAATGACTGATACAAAGACAGCAAGAAAGCATCATGGGCAAAAAAGCATCAGGTAAAGGTTTGCAGTGAAGACTGCTGGCTACCTAAGAGCCTGCATCTATACTCACAAAAGGCTGTGTGCCTTGCTTTTTAGAGATGTACCCTGAGTACCATGCCTGCCATACAGCAGGCTGTAACATACCCTGAGTACCATGCTTGACATTAACACACCCTGAGTACTATGCTTGACACACAGCAGGCTGCAACACTCATTTGTTCAGTGTATTCCTCATAGCAATTATTGTGAACATAGGCTGTAATAGACATTTTTACTGCACTGAAAGTAAAGTCATCCTTAGAAAGTTCTATATAGTTATGAAGAAAAGTCTATAGGAACAGATGAAAGCGATGCATCTTTATGTATGGACTGGCTAGAGAAAATGGTTCTTGAAATGTATAAATCTTAAGTGCTTAGCTGGGGAGTAGAGGATAGATTGATGTACAGGTAACACATGCATCATTGATAGGTTGAAGCAGAGGATGGGCTGGAGAGTTGTGGGTGTTAGAAGATGGGAAATGGGCTGAAGGAAGGGGGGACTCTGTATCCACCCAATCCCATATTTATTTATTCCTATGCCAACTTTGATCTGGCGTTATGGATCTTTATACTCATGCTTCCAGAACTTTCCAACAGAGTTTGAGAGGCCCTGACTTATGGTTTATTTGATATTAAGAACAAATGTGTTTCTTAAAATCTTCCCTCCAAATACTTAATCTAAACCCAGACTTTGCTCATCTCACAGACCAAAGGAATATTCACTTTCATGCTGAGAATGATGTTTCAACAATACCCTGTGAATTTTTCCTTGAGAAAAGGGGCATTCAAGACGTGGCCACTTTTCACAGAATGCCGTATTCTCTGCGTACACAGGGAGGAGCCTATACAGAGTTGTTCATAGAGAAAGAATTATCACATAAATGATTTTCTGAGCTCTTCACCACGTACACATTACCACAATTACCATGTTATAACATACAGGCCTTATTTGATACACCATATAAATGGTAGGCATTTTCTGGGTATTAATAATGAGAAGTTATAATCACATTGTTCATTTACTTCTGTAAGCCTGCTCGCTTCTTTTTTATTCCTTCCTGCCTTCCTTCCTCCCTTCCTCCCTCCCTTCCTTCTCCTCCTTTTAGAAATATTGCCCCTATGTGAGCAGTCTTCTCTTTTTAGATGTATTTATTTATGTAGTTATCTTATGTGTATGTGTGTCTGCTGGAGTATGTACGTACATCACGCACATTCAGGGTCACACAACGGTCAGAAGACTTGTCAGATCCCAGGAACTGGACTTAGTGCAGACAGTGGTGAGCTGCCCTGTGGGTGCTGAACTCAGATCCTCTGTGAGAGTCTTTAGTATTTTTAACTGCTAAGCTATCTCTCCTACTCCCTACTCATCATCCTCTTAGAAGTCTACAACTCCTTTCCTTCTTAATGGTTTTCAGTAACTCAGTGAAATAAACCAGACCAGACTTATTTCTCACAAAGAGAGAAACTCTCAATTTTTCCTTGCTAAACCTTCGCAGCAATGCCTTGTTGGAGGCTTGATCGTGAGCCTCTTCTGGCTTCTTACCTATTTTCTTTCCTGTCCCACAACCACGTGAAGTCCCTTTTGAAAGGGTTCAATCCTCAGTGTTTCCATAGTCCCATGCATTCCCGTTTCCTCCTGGTCATGTGCCACCACCAAGGATGTCTTCTGTTCTGATTGGTTGTAGTCTGATCCCAAGACTTCGATGCCCTTAGATGCAAAGGCCATTTCTTTGGACAAGCCGGAACCTACAGCAACTAAGTGCTGTTTGCCTGTGGGGAATAATGAAGGCCATGCCCTACGTGTATGTTCTAATACTTAGGTACCTCTGAGGATAAAAATAGTGCCAGAATTATCATATTTTAGAGATGAAAAAAATGATGACCATATGATGGCTTCTCATTCGGGCAAATTGTATACTCATGCCATGAAAGTATTATTATTACTAATTAAGTCAGACATTCATATGTTCTAAAATTGCCCACTAGATTTAGATATATGTCCTTGAAAATGCAGCTTGATAGTGGCGCTTGGCCACGTGATATGCTCTGAGGAGATTTATACACTGCACCTTTGAGCAGACTAAAACCTGAAAAAGAGGAAGTAGATGAAACATGCTTCTAGAATCTTCCTCTGCCAGACTCTTGAAGTATGAAACTAACACATAATTATTCTGTCCCAGTCCAATCTACATTTGATGATTTAAACTAGTGAGAAGGTGGTTTTGCATCTGGCCGAATGCCGGGATGTAATAATTCTGGAGGAGGGGGACCCAGAGGCTTTAGTAGCTCTTGAGTTTGTCATTTCCGATGAGCTTCTGTCAAATACGAAACCACAACAGGATACAAGCCTGGGCTTAGCTCCTCGTAAAAGTCACCAAACTCAGCTGCACACAGATGGCATTGTGCCAGCTCAGGGGAGGCAGCCTGCTCTGCTCCTTTCGAAGCAGCTGATGTGAACATAGGAGTAACCTTGTCCACAGATGGGGATGAGGAAGCTAGCTTCAGTCATATGCTTTGGAGCATCAGAAGAAAAGCAGACAGGGATTGGCCTTTCAGCTGCCCAAGGGATCTGTTGTAGCTAGCTCAGTTGTGGATTTTATTTCTTTTCTTACTCTGTTGCTTATGTACAACCATGTATGAATCTAGATGACATGTAAATAGATAACACTGCACCACTAGAATTGCTCAGTGTGTATGTACACTTGTGTGTGTGTGTGTGTGTGTGTGTGTGTGTGTGTCTGTGTGTGTGTGTGTGTGTCTGTGTGTCTATTTATACCCACCCATGTCTTGATAAAAATACTTACTGTTAGGGAAAAAAAGTACTTCCTGTTCAGCTGTCTCTCTAGAGGCAATGCACTCTGGTTGTATCCTTAAAAAAAATATGAATATGTGCTGACCCAGTAAATTTCAGGGTTTTAACTAAATCTAAAGAAAGAAATGGTTCACTTATATATAGCTTAAATATTCAGTTTATAAACAACATCAAATGCCACTCTTCTTAGGATTTTACATCTTTGGGATAAAAAAAAAGGGTTTTGGCCCTGGCTTACACCCAATGCTTGCAGCCCACATGTTTAGTTTTTTTTTTTTCCTTCAGTCATAGCTCCACAGTAAACAAATGAAAGCAGTATCTTCTTGTTGTGAGACAAACAGGAAGGATATGTATTCAAGCTGCTCCCTGGAGACACTGAACAGATGAATGCTAAGGAGAAAAAAAAATCAAACTACCATGGAGCGTTGTGAAACCTGTGGTGTTTGACAGCCCTTTCTAAGTCTTTGCTTGTTTATGTCTTCCTGTCAACACACCACATCCTGGAATAAATATAGACCAGCCCTTGACACTCGGAAGGTAATTGTTACAAACACTAACTACTAGTGTTAGGAGAAAATGCAGTGTCAAACGAGAAGAGAATGGCTCCTAGAAGATGAGCAACTTACTCTGTTTTCAGTGGCAGAGTACTGGAGACTGGCCTCGAGTCTCAGCTGCCTCTGGACATGTGACTGATAATACTGTACATTACAGCCTGTATCAAAGACTCGAGCTTTCCTGATCCTGCCTTTGACTGACCAAAAGCCAATCGCTTAAACTGTCTAACTCACTCTGTGTACACCAACTTCTCAAAGAAATAGGTGACTTCATTTTACCATGTGACCACCCTCTCTGCAGATGTTGATAAAGGGGGAGCCCATGTGACCACCCTCTCTGCAGATGTTGATAAGGGGGGGAGCCCATGTGACCACCCTCTCTGAAGATGTTGGTGAGGGGCAGCCCTAACCTATGGTTCTGAATTGTGGCTAACATGCAGGGGAAAGCTCCTCAGAGGGAGACAAATCCATCCCAACTCTTAAGGAGAAAGCTTCTTTTCTTTAGAGGGGAGTCACCAATCCTGAGAGTTTCTGCTTGTATCAATTGAAGCTAAGTTTTAGCTGCAGCCATCCCCTCCTGTCTAATACTGTAGAGATGATGGATAAATCTATAGTCTTAGTGTTCCAGAAAAACAGATCTCTCTGTGCTTACTGGTTGTGCTGTATAACACAGTCTGGGTAGAACTTGGAGTAGGTGGGATTTCTCTATAGAACTTTTTAACTGGTATTCACTGTTAATCCCCACCTGAAATGAGCTCACTAACACTCATCTGTATTATTCTCCCTTAAGGGAAACTAAATGTAAACTAAGTTACATTGATGGGGTAATGCTGCTAAACTCAGTAGTGATACCCAACCCAGAGAAAGATGTTTATTTAAATAGGTGTAATTAACTCAAAGGAGGAACTTCTAATGAACATTTCTCAAAAGCTGTGGTAGGCTAGGTGGCCTCCTGTCCAGGTTTCTCATCTCCCCTGAGGTTGGTCTTGTGAAAGGTGTTACCTGATTCTCAACTCTTCTCAGAAAAGATCATGGACAAATGGGGTTCTGTAGGAAATTACATATTATCTACTTAATCACTGAGAGAGCCAATCAGAGGCAGCATTGGAAACCAAGAAGCATAGTGCACCTTTGAAATGTTTTTATTCCCATATTAAAAAGATTAATTTAAAATACACTTTAAAACAGGTTGCTAGGTGTGCTGTTCCATGCGTATAGTCTCACAACTCCGATAGAAGGATCACCACTAGTGGTTATATACTTAGGCATATACCTAAGGAAATGAATTCCTGTGTCTGTGCAGACATGACCATGTGTGGTAAGCATTGTTCATAGGAAATCAGGATTAGGAATGTCCACATTAGATGAACGGACATGTAAAACATACTTCTGTACAGTGGACAGTTCTCAGCAGTCAGAAAGAATGAATTGTGGGTATGTCATTTAACATAGCTTAACATGGGAAGCATGATAACTGAAAGAAGCATGTCACAAAAGAATACAAACCGTGATTCCAGCTTACATGGAATGATGGGAACAAGGAGACACATAAAAATAATAGATCCGAGCTGGGAGGAAGTGTGGAGAGAACAGAGAATGACTGCTTATACCCAGCACGGTTCTCTAGAGAAACAAAACCTGACAGTGTGTGTGTGTGTGTGTGTGTGTGTGTGTGTGTGTGTGTGTGTGTGTGT
>JANHMN010000004.1:169086028-169102125 GCA_030674055.1 Rhabdomys pumilio | reverse complement strand
TGTGTGTGTGTGTGTGTGTGTGTGTGTGTGTGTGTGTGTGTGTGTGTTATAAAAGATGATTTAGTAGATTGCTCATACCAGAGGGGTTGGGTGGTATGACACCCCTGCCTGCATACTGCATAGACTCAGAAAACAAACAATAAAATGGCCAGAGCCACTTAGTTGTATGAAGCTGCCCGCCTGGGCGGTCCCAGTTCAGGGCTGAAGGAGTTCTCTGGAGAAATACCAGCTTTCAGTTCACACTGGAGAGACGAAGGATCTAGAGTATCAGTGGACAGTGCAGAAGCAGGGATAGCCGCACTCGCTCAGGAAGCAGAAGCAACGACATACGCGGCGATGCTGCTCCGATTTTTCTGAGACCTCTTTATATCTGGGCTGAATAGTGGAAAGTGGCATTTGCTTCAAGGATGGGTCTTTCCGCTTTAGTCAATCACAGGCAGGTGTATGTGCCAGAAATGCGTCTTCTAGATGAGTCTTTAACCCATCAACTTGACAATCAAGACCAACTACCACACTGCTGACAATATTGTTGTTTGGGGATTGGGGCATGAAAATATTTTAAAATTGATTGTGGTGATAGAAGTACAATTCTGAATATACAGGAAAACACTTGGAGATTGTGTCAGTGAAGCTAAAATAAAGCAGACTCAAAACAAAACAAAACTATAACATCAAAAAAAAGGTGTTTTTTTTTTTCCTTTCTGTTTATGGCTGCTCTTGGAACCCTCTAAGCACACTCTCCCAATACTGGAAACTTAAGTGACTTTTCTCTCTATTTCATTCTGTCCTTCCCTCCCTCTATTAAAAAACAAAAACAAAATACCAAACATTTATTTATTTGTATTTTACGTGCATGCGTGTTTGCTTGAATGGATAGAAATATATCACATGTGTTCCTGGTGCCTGTGGAGGCCAGATGAGGGTATCAGATCCCCTGGAACTAGAGCTGCAGAGAGTTGTGGGCCATCATGTGGGTGTGAGGTGAACCTGAGTTCTCTGGGTTTCTCCAGCTTCTTTGGCTCTATTTTTATTTACTTCAGCAAATCCCGTATCTCAGTAACGGTAGCCTGCAGGAATGCCCAGGTCTCACTTCAGCTTACTCTTTCCTCCTCTAGGTAGGAATTCCTCTCCCGTAGCTATTCCTTCTCACAACCCTGTCCTATTCTAAACTTCCCAGGTCTCCCTAAGAAGACAGCAAGTGAGCGAGCGCCTGAACGAATGGGCTGTCTTCAGCGAGAAAAACAAGGAGCTCTGTGAGTGGCTGACCCAGATGGAGAGCAAAGTCTCTCAGAACGGAGACATCCTCATTGAAGACATGATAGAAAAACTCAAGAAGGTGAGAAGCATGAGGCAGCCTGAGTTCCCTCCTTTCCAATGCTCCCCCTGTGCTTTGAACATAACACCCTATCTCCATCTCTTCCCTGTCAAAGGAGGACTGTGTATTAAGCCTCAGCTTTGTAGCATACAGCAGACCTGTGTGGAAAGACCAACGTTGCGTGCAGAATTTACAGAGAGTATGTTTAGTTTATGAGGAAATCAACTCTCTGCTTTTTGTCCTGGAAGAATCATTTACACACACCACTTTTCTCTCATTTTGATCATGTTGGTTGGTTTGCAGAGAGAGATATTACTACAGAGGAATTAAAAGAAAAAACCCTCAGGGTGAATTAAAATGAAAATTTACTCTAGAAAATAAGATCTATAGGCCATCAGTAGGAATGAAGGTATTCCTGGGAGGGCTGGATTCCTGTTATTTCAATTGTCTGTGCATTATTACATTGTTTTGTGGTTTGTTTGTTTGTTTGTTTGTTTGTTTTTTTGATCTAGGACTTTTTTTTCTCTATTCAGGACTCACTAAACTGACTCATAATTTTAAATATCTGTGTGGATTTCAGTAAAGTTTCTACATTTGGGGACAAATAATCATGTTAGCATGTTAGTTTGTGTCTCTCACTAGCACACATATCACATTGGGTTTTTCATGTTTACCTCTTATCTGTCTGGAGGAAAAGCCTTGTTGGGCTGTAAACCTCCCAGAAACATAGACATTGTCTGTCTGTCTTGTCCATTACTGTCATACCTCCATCCACAGCAGTGTCTGACTCCTCATAAACATACAGTTAGTATTTCTTGAATACAGAGATGATGGCTTTATTCACTCTGAAAAGCCACACAGGTGATTATTAGGAAAATTTATCATTCTCAGTGCACACACATACAGAGGAAAGATAAACTCCAAACCCAACACAAAGCATTGATGACTTTATTAGTTTCCTATATACAAATGAAAAATCTCATGAATAATCAGTTTGCTTATTTGGTATCAAAACTGCTTATTTCTGGGCCAAGATAATACAAGTTTCATCATAGCATCTGCTAACAGTGGGGCTTTGCTGGTTGCTAGGTATCAAAGAATGATGCACTAAGCAGGACTAATGTACTAGTTACCATAATAAAATTTGCTAAAGGGTAATTCTTGGGTAGTTGTGTTTATATTCTCATTGCTTTTCACTATAAAATTCAGAATGTATATTTTGGGAGTGGATAAACACTTTCTAGAACAAAATACGACCATAATTTATAATTTACTAAAACTCTAGTCTGTCACATGGATGATTTTATTATAGTATACGGCATGATGTCAAAGATACTCTTTGAGCAGGTCAACCTGGTGGCATGGGACTGTCATCTTAGCTACTTGTACAGAAATATGCATGAGCAAGGTCTGCCTGGGCTACAAACTGAGTGCAAAGCTAGCCCAGGCAACTTAGTAAGACCAATTCATAATAAAGAGTTATAACTAAGGAGGGAGTAGAACATAGCCTAACAATGAAGTGCGTCCTTAGGACGCATACTACTCTTGGTTTAGTCCCAGTACTGCAAAGCAAAGAAATAAAGGAAAAGTAACACTCTTTGAAATATTATTAATTCTACTAGTTTGTCTATAAAATAAGTTGTGGAACTACAAAGGGCGTCCCTGTCTTGTCTTTCTTGTAAATGTGAGACATTGCCGAGTACTGAGAGGAGCTCAGTGTTCTCACCAGAAAGGAAAACAGAGTGACCGATGGCTAGAGATCAACTGTTACTGTCCATTGGCATCAATACAGACAGTTTAAATGAAACCCAAGAGGACAGTTTTACTATAAGTGCATTTTAAAACTTAGAGTAGTTCTGTTGAAATCAACATTTCTCAATGAAATTATCCTGGTTTTGTGATGAAATGTTAAAAATATAAATAAATGCATTCAGTGTTTTGGTTTTTTGGACCCCTGTGTGTTGAAATAACATGAAAGGTGGGTAGATGGGGTTGAGGAGTCCTAAGCATGCCCAGGGCACTCAACTCTTAGGTAGAATGGAGCCTTACCTACCATCTTCTTTCAGGCCCCCTTTCCTTTTAAATATGTGGTTTAGAGGGTATCCTAACTTTAGAAGGAGAGTTAAAATGTACACATAAAACCTATCTCCATGTGTTTTTTATTTTGTTTTTTTGTATGTACATGCATGTGTGTTTATGCATCTTTATGTGAGAGTGACATGCCTGTATGTGTTTGGGCTTATGGAGGCCAGAGGTTGAAGTTAATTGTCTTTCTCAATTGAGCTAGGGTATCTCAGTTGAACTCATTTGTAGAAGTATCTTTTATTCACCCTATATAATTGTTGTCCTGAAGGCTTACTACCTCTGTCTGTTAACCTAGGCCTAGTCTTGGAAGCCTCTAGCCTCTGTACAGTTTTATCTAGGCCTAGAATGCTTTTAGCCTCTGAAACTTGCTGCTGAATAAGCTCACCCTTTCTTGTTCTTTCTGAAGTCTAGCTGAGCTGGTTCAACTCAGCTGTTCTGGCTCAAACTCCTCTCCGTGTAAACTGATTCAATCTGGCTTCTCTCTTGGTGTCTGGTAAATTGTTCAGCTTGGCCTTTAACTAACATTGGCAATCTGTTCTAATATTCTGCCTCCTTCTCATTCTCTGGCTCATTCTGTCTTTACCTGTCTCTAGCTCGTTCTCTCTCTACAGCCTGTCGCTGTACAACTGTCCTGGGGAATCTGTCCTTTTCCCTCTCTGCCTGGCACCTCAAGTAGCTTCCTGTTCCACTCTGTTCTCATGAGAGTTGGACATATCTTGTTATGTCAAATCTTTCTCTGATTGATCACTTTCAAACAGGGCTGCTTCCTTTTACAAACTAGGTGTGTACTAAGGGTGATCCACACCGCAACTAGAAAGAGGGATTTTTTTTAGTAAATAACATAATCTTGGGGTTCACAGTGTGCTCAAATATCCTACAACACCCATAGCTCACATATTCAGCTAGTCTAGCTATCCACTTGGCTCTAGAGATCCTGTTTCTTCCTCGGCGCTTAGGGATTACATGTAAGGCTTGCTGTTACATGGGTCCTAGGGAATGCAAACTCTGGGCCTCACACTTATGCGTTACCCGAGAAGCCATCTTCTCTTGTTGGTTTTTTTCTGAGATACTATCTGCTGTGAAACAAAAGTGCAAAGTTGGTTCTAAAGCTGGATCTGTAGCCCCACACAAGCAGACCATGTAACATAGCTGTTAGCATTAGCCACTTTTTAAGAAACACAGAGACTCAATAAGCCAAGACGTGAGACCCACTAGCTTGCTGAAATTAATGCTTATCAATTGAGAACTAATTTGCCATTATGAGTGGCAAAATAACGGGACTCACAATATTTCTGCGCAAGTAACATGACTGACGTGCTATGTGTAAAGTCTTCATAGCTGACAAGATGCACATAAGTAAGCATGTATGTACACATTCATATATAATGGTGGCATGGGTGTGCTTGCATATGTGTGCATGTGTCTCTTAATTTCCTGCTTCATTCTCTGTGTGCCTCAGATCATCTGCTTAATGATTATAGCACTATGACTTTCCAATGTTAACTCTTCCAAGTCAAGGCTTTTGTGTCTATGTTTACTCCTTTATTGTGTTTGGTTTGTTTCTTTTTGTAGTGCTGGAGCATAAACTCTGGTCCTCATTAGTGCTAGGCAAGCCTCCTACCCTCGAGTCACTCCGCTGAGCCATAGTGTCTTTTTTATTATATCGCTATATCTTTGTTTTTTGAGAAAGGGTCTTGTGCATCCCAGGATAGTCTCAAACTCATGATGTACCTGAGAAAGACCTTGAGCTCATAATTTTCCTGCCTCTACCTCTCAAGTGCTGGGATTAGAGCCATATGCCGTCATACCAATCTGGTGCCCTTTAAAGTAAATAGAAAGTGCCTTACAGTCCTTTCAGAAAGTCTGTGTAATAATTGACTTTGGACTCTATGTTACCAGGAGCAATAGGCACTATTAAATTCTTGCTCACGTGAACTGATTCTCACATGCTGTTCCTCGGGCCTAAACTCTTTCCAAACAGTAGAAACTGTAATTAGCACGTTTCTAGAGGTGCCAAATGAATGCATTAAGAACATGCCCTCTGACCTCTGTGATTGCTTTTATTATGCAGGATTATCAAGAGGAAATTGCTGTTGCCCAAGAGAACAAAATTCAGCTCCAGGAAATGGGAGAACGGCTCGCTAAAGCCAGCCATGAGAGCAAAGCCTCTGAGATTCAGTACAAACTCAGCAAAGTGAACGACAGGTGGCAGCATCTCCTGGATCTCATGGCAGCTAGGTAAGAGGTACCAGGTACAGAAGGAAGCCTGCAGGGGGTTTTATTTATTTATATGTTTGTTTTGTTTGTTTTTCTTTTTTCTTTTTAATTAATTAATTTGTTTATTTTTACATACCAATTGCTGCCCCCCAGACCCCTCACAGAGTCCCTCCCCCATCCCTCTCTCCATGCCCTGGCACATCAAGTCACTTGGCGACTAAGCACATCTTCCACTGAGGCCAGACAATGCAGCCCAGTTAGGAGAACAGGATCCATAGACAGACAGCAGCTTTAGGGACAGGCCCCTGCTCCAGTTGTTAGGGAACCCACATGAAGCCTGAACTGCACATCTGCTACATATGTACCAGGGGCTTTGGTCTAACCCATGTATTCTCTTTGGTTGGTGGTACAGTCTCTGAGAGCCCCCAACAGTTGAGGTTGGTTGACTCTGTGGGTCTTCCTGTGGAGTTCCTATCCCCTCTGGATCCCTTAATCCTTCCCCCAACTCTTCCATAAAAGTATCAGAGCTCTAGCCAATGTTTGGCTGTGGGTCTCTGCATCTGTTTCAGTCAGCTGCTGGGTGGAGCATCTCAGAGGACAGTTATGCTAGGCTCCTGTCTGTAAGCATAATTGAATACCATTAATTCTGTCAGGGACTGGTGCTTGCCCATGGGATGGGTCTCAAGTTGGGCCAGTTATTGGTTGGCCATTCCTTCAGTGTCTGCTACATCCTTGTTCCTATATTTCGTTTAGACAGAACAAATTTTGTGTCAAAAGTTTTGTGGGTGGGTTGGTGTCTTTATCTTTCCACTAGACATCCTGCATGACTACAGTATGTGGCCTCTTCAGGTTCCATGTCCCCACTGTTATGAGTCTCACCTGAGGCCAGCCATATTGACTCCTGGGAGGCTGCGCCAATCCCAGATCTCTTGGACTTTCTAGAGATTCCCCCCTCTCCCAGAGTACAGGTACAGATGTCCATTCATTCTCCTGGCTCTCTGGAGAAGGAATTGGGGGGGATGGGGGTGGTCAGGATCAGGTCTGCAGGGGGGATGTTAAAGCCTGTTTTTCCTCATTCACTTCAGCTAAAGCAGCAGTTCTCAATCTTCCAAATAGAGCAGTTGTCTTAGTCAGGGTTTTACTGCTGTGAACAGGCACCATGACCAAGGCAACTTTTTATAAGGATGGTATTTAATTGGGGCTGGCTTACAGGTTCAGAGGTTCAGTCATTCTCAACAAGGTGGGAGTGTGGTAGCGTGCCAGGCAGGCATGGAGCAGGAGGAACTGAGAGTTCTACATCTTCATCTGAAGGATGCTAGTGGAGGGGAGAGAGAAAGAGAGAGAGAGGGAGAGGGAGAGGGAGGGGGGGAGGGAGGGAGGAAGACAGGCCTAGTCTTTTGAACTAGGAGTTGCTCACTGTTCTTGAGTTCCATGGAGTAGGCCTTTGTGGGCCTCCAGCTGGGGGTATACTTGAAGCTGGTTTTGCCCGTGCCCTCTACCAGTTGTGGGGTTGTAGTGTGTGCGGGTCCTGTGGGTTGAGTTATGGGTCCTGTGTCTGCCCCTCTAAGGGACCAGGGTTTTGGCTCAGAGAGGCAGAGGAACAGGAATTTGACAGTGTTCACTTCACTTCAGGCTGCGTAAAGTCGCAGGATTCCGCTCCAGGGGTGGAGAGAACACAGTCTGAGGTCCCGTGGGAGGCTGGAGCTCTTGAGTTGGGGGTCCCCGAGCCAAAAGGCAGTCAGGGACCATTTGGTTCTCAGGCCCTTGGTCTCTCAGTCGCTCTGGCTGCGTCCCGTGGGGATGAGAGTCTTGGTCACAGCAACTCTCTTGGCTGGGTCATGGCTGGCTTGGCATGCTTGTTTGAGTTGGTAGCCTCTGTGGCTGGAAGCAGAGGGGTCGGTCATCGTCGGCAGATTATATGATGGCTCTGTAGTTGAAAACCTTCTCCATGGTTCCCCATGGCAGGCCCCAAAGAAGAGAGGTAGTCCATGATCTTAAGATATTTATTGTCATGGCAGAAAATGGATGAAGCCATACCCCAGCCCCCGTATTCTCAGGACGGGCCTGAAGTTAAATACTGTTTGCAAGAAGGAGGGTCTGGGAAGGAATGTTTAATTGACTATGCCCCTCTGTCATTTAGGTATGTCATTAATATGGAGATCTGTCTTGAGGCTCTGTGGCCTGTAGTCAGGCCCTCTACCTGTGGAAGGACTAGTGGTGTTGTCCTATGTGTCTGAAAGGTGCATATCGATGAAGGTCTTCAGCCTCATGTCAGGAGGCTAGAGTCTGGGAATGTGGCAAAATGTATGCTGTCCCTCGCAGGGAAACCTATGGGGTTTTCAACCTGTGGGGTCTCCAGCCATCTCTAGCCAGTGCTCAACCAGAAACATCCTTTCATAGTCTTACAGTACAGGAGGAGCTGAAAGTTCTACATCTTCTCCGGAAGGTTGCTAGGAGAAGACTGACTTCCAGGCAGCTAGAATGAGGGTCTGAAAGCCCACAGGGACACACCTACTCTTACAAGTCCATGCCTCCAAATAGTCCCACTCCTTGGGCCAAGCATATTCAAACCACTACAGTGGTTCTCAGCCTCCCCAATGCCTTGACATTTTAACACAGGTCCTTGGGTTGTGGTAAACCCCAACCATGAAATTATTTTTTGTTGCTACTGCATAACTGTAATTTGCCTTGTTGTGAGTTATAATGTAAGTATTTTTGGAGATAGAGGTTTTCTAAAAGGGTCATGACCCACAGGCTGAGAACCACGGAGCTAAAGGGAATGTACTACCTAGTTCCTTCTTCCTGGGTTTCTATACTGCCTGGGGTAACAACACCGTGTTCCTTCTGTTCCCATGATACTTTCATTAGCTTCCAGTGGATTTAGGGAGAGAGAAAAGAGTGGTATTCAAACAAGAGAAGATTCTTCATGGGTATTCCAACACCTATGGAGAAGAAAAACAAATCTACTCTGTCGATGTTTGTAGAGAGTGTTCTTATCTGTAGTATGGGGACAAAAAACCTGAACATATCCCTATTACATGTTTTTATAGTTGGGCGTGAGAGGGAGGCTGACCATTGTCACTCTGCTCATTCACAAAAATAACCTACTTCATCACCAGAACTTTCTGCTCTGCCGTAATGATGACCGTAATTACACCTCATGTTGGAGAGGCAGACTTTATTTCATTTATCTTGTAGTCAGGCTCTGTGAATAAAAGGGATGGTAGCCATCAAGGGAAACCATGAGGGCCTGTGCCATCAGTTCAAATGCTGCTATGACTTAAAGATGCATGCTGCAGTTATTTTACATTAAAAGAGCAACTACGGAGTAGGTACTCCTTCCTTCGTGACGGGATGTAGATGCTACAGGTAACATCTATTTGCTCATTGTATATCAAAACCCTGAGAGCGGTAGTTGGGGCTGGGGTGTGGCTCGGTGACAGATGGATTGAGTAGCCTGTACAAGGCCCTTTGTTTGTAAAGTAACTAGAGTGTCACAAAGACTGGTGGGCCCCAAGAATGAAGGCCTCCAGGTAGGGCCTCCTCCCAAGAGTATACAGTGGCAGTGCATACAGGGAAAGAAATTGAGCAAAAAAAACAGTAAGCTCCTTGCTCAGGGGCATACTGGAAAGGAAATATGCCTCTCCCCTGGAGTTATCCTACAGCTGAAATGCACGGTGGTTCAGAATCCCAATGTGGTGTTTAGTCTCGAATCTCAGTCACCAAGATGATAATAAAATCTTATTTCAGAAGCAGAAATTGAAACCTCAAGTGCTATAAAGACCCTTCGCAGAGAGACCTCCTACTGGGTCACCACCCTGTGGATTCCTGGGAGTGTCTGTTGGATTCTGACTCATGGATGTGCTTGTTCATATAATTCCATTAAACTGGTTAAAGTTCTCTTGTGAATCTCAGAGTTGCAAAGATACAGAGAGGGAAGATACACTATGCCAAAAATATTTCAGATCGGCTTTATAGCAGTGCAGTTGTAGGCAGCTGGCTTAGCTTCTGCTCAGCTGCCAGCTAACATTACACAGAGGGGTGACGCTGTCCCTCTAAGTCCTGTCTGTCTACAACACATTTGTGCGATTTTATTTTTCAGGTGAGAGTTTTCTAGATATTAAACAAACTTGAGTCAGCTAGCTGTATGTCGGTGAGACACGGGTGCTTTACACTGCAGTCTCTGAAGTGTGAAGTGCCTCTGGATCCACTGCTGAAAACCTCATTGTGCCCATGAATCCTCTGGGAACCTTCTGTATAGATGTAGTGTCCATTTCTAAGTACCACCTTTAGAATTAGAGCAGATCATAGGCCTCTTGTCCACATGCTCTGGACTATAAGAGCAAGAGTGAGGCCTCGCTGGATTTAACCTCCCTCTTTTAGAAGCCACTTGGCTATCACATTTGCTCTCTGTCCCCTTGTTTACTGCGCTCTGACTAAATGAACTTCCTCCACACCTGTCCTCAGCTCTGAACTGCCAACAGCATTATTCAGTTCCGTCCGTCCCTCAGTCCCATTCATGACTCTCTCTCCTTTCCAGCAAAAATGCTGCTTCACCAAACAGAACAGAACCTGGTACATGTTTTTCAGAGATTTTTATTTAAATCAATTCTATTTTTTACTTATAGATTCTGTGTAGAGTGGGGGCAGGGTAATGCCACAACATACATGTGCAACTCAGAGGGCAACTTGCAAGAGTGAGTTTTCTTCTATCAGGAATGAACTCAGACTGTCAAAGGCATAGTAGCTGGCTTTACCTGCTAAGCTGTCTCACTAGCCCAGATTGCTTTTTTTTCTTTCTGATACAGGGACTCAATTTAGTCCAGGCTAGCCTTGAACCCCATATGTCATCAAGAATGACCTTGAACTTCTGATCCTCCTGCCTCTATCTTCCTCAGTTCTGAGATGACAGACACATACCACCATGTCCTGTTTATGCATTACTGAGGACCAAACTCAAGGTTTCACGCACTCTAAGAAAGTACCCTGCCAACTAAGCCACCTCACCAGCCTTTGTGAAGTTTCCATATTTGATATATATTAGTGCAAAACATTTTGAAAATTCCCCAAATTCACAAAATAAAGTTTCCGGAAGTCCTCTCAAACAAAGAAACTTTTAAAAAAATAGTCTTAAAATAATGCTATTTTTGACTACCTTTCATCGTTATTTTTAAATGGACAAAAGACAAAGGTCTGGTAACTGGAGGTAAATAATTCCTCATTATTTCCCATGCTCAAATAGTCTGTTAGAAAGGGGATGTCAAATGATTTTCCACACAGTATCCTGCCCCTCTTCCCCAGCAACCCCTTAAACCTCCTCTTACTCATACCACTGAGCTGGCAGGCTGGCCGGAGAGAAGGAGAATCTGCTTCTCTTTGCTGCTGCGATCTGCAGTGTTTGTGGAGGTTTTGCTGGTACTTTTGTACAAAACCTTGTTTGTCTTCTCCAAGTAGCTTTACTGGCATAGCCAGCAGCCCGTGGACAAAGCCATGTCTGCAGCCGTCACTGTCTCAGGGACCCTTTCTTTAGACCCGTAACCTGCTCCTCCTGGCAGATTACACTGGGCTTTTCCCTTCTTACCCTCGTGGCCTACATTCCAGGAGATCAAGCCTGGCACATGCTCATGAATGTGGGTTTTATTTAGAAGCATGACCACTTGTGACTGCCCAGTGTCATGTTAACAGACAGACGACCAGCACCATTTGTCCACCAAGAGCATTTTCGTACTTCTGGCCTAGACAAGGGGAGAGACTCTCTCCTCACCCAAGAAGGACTTAACCTTTCCTTCTGCAGAGCCGAACTTTTTGCAGGTGGCAGCTTCATGGTGGTGGCAGAGGACTTGCGTGCCCCGAGGATGGCAGAGGCCGGCACTGTGGACGCAGATCTCCCAGACTGTGACTGCGATGTCTCCAGGCAGGCATCTTCTTGATTGGGCATAGCTTTAGAATTACGTGGGGCTCACAGGATAGACACTGGGCTCTTCAATCTGGAATGTTTCATGCTGACGTTAAGTAGGCGTGAGTAGCACCGGGGGAACGTAGGCCATGGACTCCAAATAGTTCTTTGTTGGTTTGTTTTCTTGTTTCTCTACTGGGCATGTGCAGGAGGTTAGTATTTCGGTTGTGTCTGAACCAAATGCATTATACAAGGAACATGGCTCCAGTTGAGAAGCCGAGACAGGAAGGAGATTGAAAAAAAGATTCAGCAAGGCTACCACCTGCTAGCTAAAGGGTAGCTTCAGACCAAACTGAAAGTCGGCTGGAGCCTGTTTACAGCTTTGCCGCCGAAAGCTTTCTCTAGAGTAGATAAAAGCATGTTTCAGGCATGTAGAGAATTTTTTTTCTGAGAGAAAAATTGCTTTTGTTTGTGTTGGTCAGTCCTTTTGGGCCATTCAGACCTTCAAGTCTTATAAAATATGCAGATACTGTAATTTAGGTCTAAAAGTATTAATTATTGTTTAGTATAAATGTTGAGCTTGTGATTTACTTCAGAGTATCAATAACAGGGTTAATGGCCTACTGATTAAGATTCTTCCCATATGATAGGGATTTTTATCTTAAGGTTTTGAAATATTTTTCTTGTATTGTCACACCCTTGCATGGATTCTCATAGGTGGGTTGTATTTACTAATAGCAATTTTGATCCAACTATATTTAGACTCTGAACTATATTTTGTTTTGGTTTGTGGATATGCTAATTATATGAAAGAAAGCATATCTGTGTATATATATGTGTGTGTATATATATATGTATATATATGATATTAGATATAATATAATAATAAGTATGTTTATAATTACACATATGCATGTGCTCATTTGTGTGTTAGTATTAATGTGAATGGGTAGTTGGATTCAGTAGTACGGCCCTTCTCAAGAAGGTTAAGAGCCTGAGATACGCTTTGGACCAAAAGAACACATATAAGCTATGAGGGTTTACCAATTAATCATACGTGGCTAAACCCTGCACACCTATATCAGATGTAGGCATCTGTGTTAAATTAAAAACCTGGATGCTATCCCAAGAAATGCCACCCAAACTGCTTAGTTTCTCACAATAAGTAAGTAAGTAAGTAAATAAATAAATAAATAAATAAACAATAAATATTCTGATACATTAAAGATTTCTTTCAAAGAAATAATGGAGGGAAAAAATAAGATATTTCTTCTGTGCAAGAATGATGCCTGAAAATACCAGATTTAATAAGCTATTACAAACAAATGAGGCTTTGCAGTCCACTTCCTTCATGCCGGCCTCTGCTCCCCCCAACATACACATAATGTATTATGCAATTTGTAAGAAAATATACTTTTCCTGAAACTTATAAAGGACAACCACTTAAGCACTCACCCATTGACTTTACTAAATTTATATTAGCTTGAAAGAGGAAGTTGTCCCTAATGGACTGTATGAGTGAGCATTTCCGTGTCACAATGCCCTTAAGACATTGCACAGTAACCACACTGCCTTGGACCTCATTCAGTGTTTTACAGGATCTGAGTCCTTCCACTAACTCTGCTGGCCTGGTAGAGTATGGTTTGCTCACATTCCTTTGTACTCCGGATCATTTGATCACGTCTGGGAACACACGTGCATGTGCTCCTCTGTGTAGTAGTATCCATGTGAATGGACAATTGGATCCAGTGGATTCAGCAACCCATAAAGCTGATCACATGAGAGGGGAGGGAGGGTATTCTTACCCAGTCCCTTCAGGACAGACTTCTTGGTACCATGCATCACTCTTCAAGCCCTGCCCAAGTGGGACCACTGGTAGTCTAAGGCATTGTATTAAATTCTGTGTCCATTCTGTGGCCACACACTGCTTTTTCTGAGACCTGCATCAGCAGCCATTATAAAGCTGTCATTCATTAACTACCCAAGGGAATTTTGTCTTATGAATGACAGAAACATGAAGGAATGATTTTTCAAAGTTCTTGGAAACATTCAACGACAGTACCATGAAATGCCCAAGGATCAAGCTTGATTCTGCTATAAAACTACTTAAAAAATTCTTATATTGAGTAAAATTATAAGTTGTGGTAAGCAACGTGTAACATTGTTACTCTATCAATAGAGTAGACTGGCAATATAAACATAGATTTTTCTTAAGTGTACACGTTTTCCCCCCAAAATACTTTAAGATACCGCACCTGAGAGTGCTTTTAAAAGATAGAAAATGTTACTGTGTATAAATGTTACAATCACATGCACACATGGGAGCAAACGTGTAGCTGACCATCATTGTTTTAAAAACCTGCTATTTACTTTGCTTTTTTTTAAAAAAAAATTAAAACATAATTACATCATTTCCCTCCCTTTCTTCTTTCTAATTTCCTCACATGCATTTCCCTTGCTCTGTCTCAAATTCATGTTTTTTCTTTAATTGTACATGCACACACACACACACACACACATATATACATATATACAATATATTGTATACATATATATAATACAGCCTGCTCAATCAATGTACTGTTACATGTTTGTGTATGATTTCAGGGCTAACTACTCAGTTTTTAATAACCAATTGAGGTTGGGGTTCATCCTTAAGACCCATACAAGGTTGAGACCAATGGACATGCTAGCATAGAAAAGGAAAATCTCATGGCATCCCAGCTCTAGACAAAAAACTACAGGCAATTAAAGGATGCCCAGAGCATGATGGAAATCCTTTAAAGATCACGTGTGTGAGGATGAGATTTGAGAATAGTCCCGAGGAGAAGATGCAGCAATACCATTGGGATTAGTTTCACTGGAGACAATCACTCTGATTTGTTGAAACTGTGATGGTAGAAACGATGACTTCCATCAATTTTAAGGAACTAAAAATAAATCAATATTCTAAAAATACTTTAATGATGAAATATTTTCTCAGAGCAGTGACTTTTGGCCTGAGCAACATAGACAATCTTCTGAGGTAGGTGTGGAAGGGGCTGAGAGCTGCATCACGTAGGCTGAAAGCACCTTGGGGGTGATTCTACACTCCACCCAGAGAGCAGCCTATTTAGCATGTCAGTGTCATAGCGCTGGGGCGTCCAAGTGTAAGCTGTGAATCACAGAACATTCTATTGAAGACCTGCTTTTACATTTCTAGCATCCTGTTGCCTTGGACATCACGTGGCTCTTGACATTCTCTCTTTTTTTCCTCAAGAAGATACATTTTCAGTGAGGCCACTTTGACACTGAAGCGTTTTCTTTATCTGGTTATCTGATTACTTATAGGAAGAGCAGTTCCTATAAATTCTTGGAGTTTCCTGGACCAGGAGGTGGTCTATGCAGAGAGCTGAACTTTATTTTTTTTTTCTAAAAAAAACCCTCTGGTTGTGCATTCATTTCAACCATCAGCCTGCTTTGGAGAGTAGTCTATATATAGTCATCCAGGCCAGACCCTAAACAGAGACAGGAACTCCTAATTAATACTTATTATGTGATAAATATGAAGTTAAAACAGGCTCTTTCCACCCCAACTTTCTGCTCATGCTCTGCCCACTGGGAGAAGGTTCATTCAAGACTATCCCAACAGATGCCCTTGGCATCTCCTCTGCGTCCTTGCTTTGATATTTATATGCATTTGTATTTTTCTCCTCATTTTCTTCTGTATCAGATTCTTTCTCTACATCTAAGTACATCATAGTTATTTCTCATAATGAACTATATTTGTTTACATGTTTTTTTTTTTAAAAATAGATTTTTCTAGAACTACCATGACAACTTTTTGTGTCTTCAGCCTTAGTGCCTACTTCTTTCAAGTAATTAATTACCAGGACTAAAAAGAGGTGGCTCCAGTGTCTGTGGATTGTAGCATGATTATCTGTTACTTTACAGCTAATATCCACTTATTAGTGAGTACACGCCATGTTTGTCTTTCTGTGTTACGTCACTCAGGATGATTTTTTTTTCTGGTTCCATCCATTTGCCTGCAAATTTCATGATGACTTTTTTTTTGACAACTCAATAATATTCCACTGGGTAAACATACCATTTTTGTGGAGGGACATCTAGGTTGTCTCCAGTCTGACTATTATTAATAAAGCTGCTCTGAACATAGTTGAGCAAGCGTCTCTTTGTGGCAACCATGGAGCCTGTTTGGGTCTGAGCTAGGGGCTCTAGATGCATGGTACAGTTGTATAGCTTGGTATTCTTGTGACATGCCTTATAGTGGGAGTCAGGGCTGTCTCTGACTATTTGCTCTTCAGACCCTTTTTCTCCTCGTATTTGCCTCTTCCAGCCTTGTTAGGAGTTTGTGCGTAGTCTTCTTATAACGTTTGATGCTGTGTTCAGTTCATAGCCCTGAGAGACCTGCTCTTTTCTGAAGGGAAATGGAGGAAGGGTGGTTCTGGGAGAGAGGGGGATTGCTGGAGTGGGAGAACTGGGAGGCATGTGGGGAGGGGAAACTGGTCAGGATATAGTATATGAAAAAAGAATAAATGAGAGAGAGAGAGAGAGAGAGAGAGAGAGAGAGAGAGAGAGAGAGAG
>JANHMN010000004.1:169065919-169086018 GCA_030674055.1 Rhabdomys pumilio | reverse complement strand
AGAGAGAGAGAGAGAGAGAGAGAGAGAGAGAGAGAGAGAGAGAGAGACTGACTATCTCAGTGGTTAAGAACATTTCCAGCTCTTCCAGAGGTCCTGGGTTTGATTCTCAGCACCTATGTACCACAGCTCACAACCACCTATAACCCATAGAGTAAACAGAAATTCACATAGGCACAAGCATCAAAAAATTAAATAAATAACCTCCCTCTAACACAATCAATTACAGCTCCTTACCGTAGCATTCTAGGTAGCCTGAATGATCATTTTGTAATGAGTAATGGCATACGCACTCAGGGCCTGCAGAGCACTTCTGACTGCTAAACATTGGATCCTCTCTTTGGTCCTTTTCAAATTGTTTACAATGCTCCATAACACAGCAGTAGTTCCCAAATGTCAGCCTTTGTAAGAACCACATTTATTGAAAATGCTAGTTCTATAGCCTTATCCCTGGAGGTTCAGACAGATAAGAGACAAACCTGGGACAAGCACCTGTTCAAACCGACTGATTCTCATTTTTGAGCATCCTAGCTCTGGTCTACATTATAATTTCTTGGTCTTCCACCTACTTAAAAAAACAAAAAACCTGTGTGTATGCGTGTGTGTGTGTGTGTGTGTGTGTGTGTGTGTGTGTGTGTGTGTGCATGCTTGTGTGAATGTGTGTATGTGTGTATGCGCATGTGTGTGTATGTGTCTGTTGTGTGCCTGCATGTGTGTATGTGTGTGCACGTGTGTGTGTGTGTGTGTGTGTGTGTGTGTGTGTGGCCAGAGAACTATGGTAACACTGGGACTTACAAGCACAGGTGACCCCCACCTGGCTTATTCTAGGTGCTAGGGTTCAGAACTCAAGTCACTTGACTAAGCTATCTCCCCACCCCCCTCTTTCATTTCTGATTGTTTTTTCTTTAGTCCTCCTTTAAGAAACTTTAAAAAAAAAATTCCTTCCTTCTCAATCAACACCCCTGCACAGCTTTCATTCTATGCCTACCAATTTAATCAGCAGTATCATCTCCCCCCTCCCTTGTGGACCTTAGACCTGCCTTTCTGTATGTTCCTGTGAGGGCCATCAGTTACCCTGCTGGACTGTTTCTCCTGGGTATTCCTCCTCCTCCTGCAATATAAATTGTATTATTTTGGAAATCGAGTTCTGTGAAAGCTGAGGGGCTGCTGTAATACTTATTATAGCATTGGGTATAATGGTTGTGAATAGTTGCTGAATGCTTTCCTTCACTGATCACTCTGCTACCCCACTTATTTAAACCTTATTAATCCTTGCATAGGCTATAGCATCCCATTTTATATAATGACAGCAGAGTCATTCTGCCAGTAAGGAACTGTGCCAAGACAGACCAGCACAATTTGGCTTTAGACAGAGCATCACTTCTGCACAGGAGGGATCAAGACCTTTCCCCATCTCACCAATTCTCTGCCTGCAGGGTGAAGAAGCTAAAGGAGACTCTGGTGGCTGTGCAGCAGCTGGACAAGAACATGGGCAGCCTGCGGACTTGGCTGGCCCACATGGAGTCAGAGCTGGCCAAGCCCATAGTCTATGACTCTTGTAACTCAGAAGAAATACAAAGGAAACTGAGTGAGCAGCAGGTAGGACGGAAAAGAGATTGCTAAGCCATGCAGCCTGTGTTCTTTCGGCCAGGATAATTGGGCAGATGCAAAATGTTGACTTGGGATGAAAGATCAAGAGGAAGTTAGGCAGGACTAGTGACAATAGGGAAGCTTTGTGTAGGAAAGATATGGGGGCAAATAGGTTCTATATCACCTCAGAATTGACTCTCATTTTTTAAATTGCTTTTTTATTTACATTTCAAATGTTACCCTCCCCCTTCCCAGTTTCCCCTCTGCAAATGCCCTATCCCATTCCCGCTTCCCCCTGCTTCTGTGAGGGTGCTCCTCCACCCACCCACCCATTCCTGCCTCACCAGCGTAGTAATCTTCTATGCTGGGGCATTGAGCCTCCACAGAACCAAGGGCCTCCCTTCCCATTGATGCCAGATAAGACCATCCTTTGCTACATATGCAACTGGAGCCATGGGTCCCTTTATTTTTATTCTTTGGTTGGTAGTTAGTCCTTGTCAACTCTGGGGGATCTGGTTGGGTGATATTTTTGTTCTTCCTATGGGGTTGCAAACCCCTTCACTTCCTTCAATTCTTCCCCTAACTCCTCCCTTGGGGTCCCCATGCTCAGTCAGATGGTTGGCTATGAGCATCTGCATCTGTATTGGTCAGGATCTGGCAGAGCTTCTCAGGGTACAGATATACCAGGCTCCTTGCAAGGACTTCTTGACATCAGCAATAGTGTCTGGGTTTGGTACATATGGGATGAATCCAGGTGGGGCAGTCTCTGAATGGCCTTTCTTTCAGTCTCTGCTCCACTCCTTGTCCCTGTATTTCCTTTAGACAGGAGCAATTCTGGGTTAATATTTTTGAGATGGGTGGGAAAAATAATGTTCAACTTAGGGAAAAGAGCTGCAATGTTACTGAGCTACAATAAATGAAATCTTAGGCCAGTTATGGTGGTGCATGCCTTTGATATACAGGAGGCAGAAGCAGGTACATCTTTGTGAGTTCAAGACCAACCTCTTTCTACATAATGAGTTCTGAGTCAGCTAGGGCTACACAGTAGGACTCTGTCTTAAAGTTAAATAAATAAGTTAATAATAAAAGAAAGAGAGAGAGAGAGAGAGAAAGAGAGAGAGAGAGAGAGAGAGAGAGAGAGAGAGAACGTTCTGGAAACCAAGTCAATGTGGAATTATGGGAGCAATGGGAAAGCTGGGCCAATTTAAAAATTACTTTTTAAAAATAAGGAATATATGTTAAGAGCACTAACAAGTAGGACAAAGGAGGGTGGACATGACACCTATAAAGTTCTTCCCCCCCCCCACTAGAAAAGTACAGATTTATTAAGGAAAAGCAAGAAAAAAAATACATCCTGGAGTAGGAAGGCAATAGAGATGCAGCGGACCCTGCAGGTCCTGCCTTAATAGCAGAATAATTTGAACAAGATGAACCCTTGAAGCTTACGTTAGCTAGCTTTCCATCACTGTGAAAAGTTACCTATGGTTGCCAACTTCCAGGAAAGCAGGCTTTATTTGGCTTGAAGGTTTTGGGGATTTCAGTCTATGATCATGTGACTCTGTTGCTGTGCGCCTATGAAAGCACTGTGGCCTGTAGCAAGAGAGAGTCCAGGAGTACTGTTGACTCTTTGATGCCAAGATGCTCAAAAGAGAAAGAGGAAAGAGCTGGGATTCCAAAACCTTTTCAAGGATAGACCCCCAGGGATGTAAGTTCTTCACAAAGTCCCCACCTACTATCGGTCCTACTGTTTCCTCATACCCTTGAAGGTGTGTGACCAAGCCCTTGACATGTGGGTCTTTGAAGAACATTCTAGAACCAAATTATAGTGAAGCCCAAGGGGGGAGAATAATGGGCATTTTTTGATTCACATTCTCTGCATTTAACATGAGTTCGTATGTTAGAGTTGGATAAAATCCAGTTTCCTGCTTTTGATCAAAAAACTTTCTATTTCTGTTCTACATTTAAAATTGTGCTCCATGGAAAGTAAGTAGTGATGATCTCATTTTTGAAAGGGAACCTTGGTTTCTAAAGCCATAGTACCTCTTGATATTGTTCTGTGCACTTGTAGATCTGTGACGCTTAAATGTCAGTTCTGAGGTGGGTGGGAGCTATTCATGGGCACAAGCACACTGAATTGATGAGCTAATCAGTTGGAATGAATGTGATGTATCAGTTGAGCCCAGGGCAAGAGGTTCTCTCTCTCTCTCTCCCTCTCCCTCTCCCTGCCCCCCCTCTCTCTCTCTCCCTCTCTCTCCTTCCCTCCCTCTCCCTCCCTCCCTATCTCTCCCTCTTACTCCTTTCCCCTCTTTTCTTCTCTCCCTCTCCACCCCCATGTATGTATGTGTGTGTACGCGCAGGCATGTGTGAGCCATAGCATTCATGTGGAGAGTTGGTCCTCTCTTCCTACCTTCTTTGACACAGGGCCTCCTATTGCTTACTATTGTATACTCCAGGTTAGCCAGCCCACAGGCTTCTGGAGATGCTCCTGTTTCTGACTCCCACCTTGGCTTAGCTCTGACTCCCACCTTGGCTTAGCTCTAGAATTATAGGTGCACACTACCTGTAATGTCTGGCTTTACATGATTCTGGGCATTCAAATCAGGTTGAATCATATTGGTGTGGCAGGCACTTTCCCGTTGAGCCATCCCCACATCCGAACTCAAGATGGATGTATATCCCTCATTACTAAAGCCAGTTCTACTCTTAGTGGTGTGTGTGTGTGTGTGTGTGTGTGTGTGTGTGTGTGTATGTATGTATGTGTGTGATTATAGATATGGACAGAGGTCAGAAGGGGGCATTGGGCCCCTTGAAGCTAAAGTTTCAGCTATCTGTGGTAGGTAATATAGACCCAATGTAGGTAATGGGGTCTGAACTCTGGCTCAGGTAACTTGTTCATTCAGGAAAGTGCACTACTGTCCAGTAGGGCGTATCAGTCTGTGAGCATGGCCAAAGTGCTCTCATCCACATCACAGACTCTTACAATAAAGCACACTTCAATCCCCTGCAGGAGCTTCAGAGAGACATTGAGAAACACAGCACAGGTGTCGCCTCCGTCCTCAACTTGTGTGAGGTCCTGCTGCATGACTGTGACGCCTGTGCCACCGATGCTGAGTGCGACTCCATCCAGCAGGCCACTCGCAACCTGGACCGGCGGTGGAGGAACATATGTGCAATGTCCATGGAGAGGAGACTCAAGTGAGCTGGGATGGGTGGTTATAGACCAAACCAAAACAACAGCAAAACACACAAACAAAATCCCAAACCAGAAAAGCTCCATCCGTCTTTCCATTCACTGTATCCACTGTTTACTCTTTTCTTTGGTTACAAAGTCCAAAAATAGCCTAGACTTCCCCAAATTACCACTACCTACATATAATTGCAAATATAAATAGGCATAAAGGTAATATAAGTATAACAAGCCAATTTATATTGGAACCAACAGCTTAAATATACGTAGAAGAATTAAAATCTTCCCTTGAAAGATAAGTATAACTTTATTGAATTTGTTGTCACAGATAGGTAACATTTTGAATTAAAATTCTACTTTTCATGGCATTAAGTGAAATAATCCACACTCAAAAGAGATAAATATTTCATGTTGTCTCTGAGCCTAGATTTAGGAGTCTAAATTTAAATGTGTAGATAACACATATGAATCTAGACTTAAATGTATAGATAACATACATGTCTAAACTTAGGACATAAAAGTCACAAGGGCACTAAGAGAGGAGGAAGGACTCTAGAAGAAAGGGTTGGGGGAGAGGGGATGAGGGAGGGGAAGGAAGTATTCAGGAGAGAAGGGGGGGTGGGGGAGGGGGAACGTGGGAGGGCCATGGGGGAGTAAATAAGAAGCACATGCCCAAAGATGAACATTGCATTGAAACCTATCGCTTTCTGTTCTACATTTGTTAAATAATAAACACTTTTAAGCTCTTCTAAAATGTCAGTAGCAAAATCCCAACGGCCTGAATCTCAGTGACCTAAAAGTGAAAAACTATGCTGACCTTTGGCCAGTCCTATAAGCTTCACGTTCGTCTGTCAAGGTTACCAATTATCACTCTGAGTCTGACGTTGGCCTTTAAAGGAAATCTCCAACTTCACTTTCCTTTGAGGGCGCTCTGGCCCGAACACAGTGTCTACATGTAGGGTTTCTACCTTCCCATGCAAGCACCAGGGCTGCTCGTGTAATGCATTTTAATATCCAGTTTGACTGACTCCAAATTCAAAGCTGCAGAGCATCTTTTGAAACCAACAGCTGTTTCATTTTAGCTCCCACAGTTGTCTGTGTCTTTCCCTGGGCGGTTTGGGTCAAAGCTGTTATTGTTTTCCACAGCAGTTGCCCGTCCGGACACTCTTAATCCCATTGAGGGCATCAGATAGGGTTCTGAACATCAACAGCCTGAATAACGGGGGTGTGTTCTTCCATCTTCTGCCTCAGAATTGAGGAGACCTGGCGACTGTGGCAGAAGTTTCTGGATGACTATTCTCGTTTTGAAGACTGGCTGGAGGTTTCAGAAAGGACAGCTGCGTTCCCCAGTTCTTCTGGGGTGCTCTATACAGTCGCCAAGGAGGAGCTGAAGAAGTTTGAGGTGATCCATGCTGCCAAATATTCAGCTGCTCATTGCACTGTGATACTAGTCAGCTGGTAGTGAGCATAGACTGACTAATATGCCACATGTTATCTGTGTGAATAGCTGGGGAATGGCTTTGTAGACATGGGTAGCATACCCCATGGATAGACAAAGAGCGGTGGCAATTTTAATTGAAGATTATCAGAATTACAAATAAGATATAAATAAAAATGTTAGCTAGACATGGTAGCAGATTCTCATAATCCCAGCACTCAGGAGGTTGGTGCAGGAGGATCTCAAATTGAAGGCTAGTCTGAGCTGCAGAGTAATATCTTGTCTGAATAAGGAAAAATCACAAAGAAAGAGGAGAGAGGAAGGGAAAATAATTCTCTTGGAAAACAAGTCTCATCATTCTCCCCAAGCCCTATGGCATTATGATTTCAGAATTGTTCATCTATGTCCTCTAAGATTAAAATATGATTATTTCTATAATATGAAAATTGGCCTGTAAGTATATTTCAACCTAGCTAGAGTGCGAATAGATACACTTATGGGAAGACCAACAAGAGTCAGGAAGAGGGCAAGGTGGGGCCCAGTGGGGCTGGAGGCAGAGAGCAAAGAACCTTGCAATGTACAGAAATGTACCCTGTATGCTAGCTCAAAGAATTAAATAATCAAAAACACAGGAGTGGTGTTGATAGTTGGCCAGGGCATTACAGTTGCAGTCCACTTCTAATAAAGCACAAGAGACCAGTACTGTTCTTGGGTCTCAAAGACTTTTAGATTATCAGGAGATGAAAATGACAATGGTTAATTACATTTAAGAAGGAATCATTAAATCACCCTATTAAAGGCTCCTTGCCTTCACAATCTCAAACCCACTCAGCAGCTCTGTGACAACCTGAACCCTAACCATTGGCCTAATTGATTTCCATATAGACATTGGTGTGACTAGAACAAGCCATTCTATACACACACTGACACACACCCAAGTGCCTGTGTACTCACTGTAAATGGTTCTGACATGTTCTAAATAGTCCTTACTTGTGCCCCATCGGTAATTTTTCCTCAGCCCTCCTCGAGGCATTTATAAATGAAACTAGGATTTCAGCTAAATCCATAAATGATCCGATTTGCTCCCGTGGCATCACTGAGCCAAGCCTTGAGCTACCGGGGGGAGGAGGGGCAGGAAATGAAATTTCTTCTCATTGTTGTCTGACTTACAGATCTGAATCCTTGATGGAGAACTCTCTGAGTATAATAGTGTTTGATGCTATGTGGAATACGTAAAAAATATATGAAACTAGACCAGTAAATCCAGAGAGGAAATGCCTCTGTAAAAAAGTTGTTCTCTAGGGGGTTGGAGAGATGGCTCGGCAGTTGAGAGCATTGACTACCCTTCTAGAGGTCCTGAATTCAATTCCCAGCAACCACATGGTGGCTCACAACTATCTGTAATGGAATCTGATGCCCTTTTCTGGTGTGTCTGAAGATAGCTCCTCATCATATATATAAAATAAATAAATAAAAATTTTTTTTAAAAAAGGTTTTTCTAACAAAAAGCTACCATAAACTGCTAAAGAATCCAGGTCACTCCAGTGCTGGTGGAAGTGACCCTGTCCTGTGTCTTGTAGCGTTCTGCTTAGTAAAGGTTAAAACCTCTCATAATTGGCTTATACCACAAAGCAGATTATATGGGCTCATTCTTGATGCTATTTTGGACTCAGATGGCCAGCACTGAAATAATTGATTTTTACCAAGTATCATTATTCTTATACTTAATTTTCTTACAGACAGAAAATGTCATAGAAATCAAGACTGTTTAAGGATCATTCACTCAATTGCATAAATGTTTGGGAAGACATTGGGCACACTGGGATGCCAGCCCTGAGTGTTGTACCATCACCTGAGTGGGCACATCTGTGTTCTGACATACAATAACATCAAAAGTTGAACCTCCTTTAGCACTCCTAATTTCTTTAAAACTTAAGATGACCTCCTAGGATGGGTGTTCTGAAAGCAGCAGTCAGAAGGCAAATCGTTTCTAGGGCAGAGGTGCCATCTTGTGAGCAGTGTGAAGAGTCAGCCAGTACAGAAGTGTGAGATGCACATATAACCAGGGCATTGAACCATTCATAACATTTGGGTTGGGGGTCTTCGATAAAAGTCAGCCACAAAGCATGGTGCATGCATTTAGAGTGAAGCTGTATTTTATCTGTGTGGGTGTTTGGTTGGTTAGTGCTGGACCCTGCAACAGGAATAGAACCAAGTGCTAGCACCTGCACTATGCCAGGATAACAACTCTGGCATTCTTTATGAAAGCTGACCAGTTTATCAGCAGAGAAGAAAGGACCTTCCTTCTTCAAACTGCTGTGTCTTTTTTTTTTTTTTAAATGGAAAGTTGTGTTTTACACTAAACCGATTTTCTTAAAAGCAGGGTTAAACAGCTGACATTAGAGGCACTTCTGCCAAAGATAGTTTTAGTTTCATTCCTAATGGACAGCAGGATTGAGGTGATTTCTGCATTTTGAAGAAATGACATGTCTTCCAAATGCACAGTGCCATTTTACATATCATTTCCTCAGTATGGACACAGAAGACTTGAGAATACTTCAACCTGACATGTAAACACTCGTCTGTGTTCTTGCAGTGATTTCTTAGATAGGAAAATTTGTTTCCTGGTTATTATTTATTTTATATTTTGTATTTCAAGACATGGATTCATATAGCCCAGGGTAAAATGGATTTTAATAAACTCTATCAATTATTAAAGTGACCTGGCCAGCACCCCCTCATACTCGAGTCAGAATCCTATGGATTTATTTATTTAGTTTTGTGTAATTACTGGAGGATGCCCCCTAATCTAATTCTCTAACCCTAGACTGGCTACTTCCCCAACTCTGCTCCCCAAATACTTGCTGTTTAGGCCTTTCTAGTTATTTCTGCTCCAACAGTCTGTTCTGGGAGCATTTCATTAGGACACATGGTGCTGGTCCAGTGTACATGGGAATTCACTCATACTGAAGGGGGCAGCTAAATACAGAATTTAGTATTTGAATACATAGCAGCACCAGACAAACCCCCAACAGCCCGGGGCTGGCCTTCAGTTCCCTGGATAGCCTAGAATAACCCAACCTTGAACTTCTGATTCTGATGCTTCTACTTCCAGAGTACTGGGATTACAGATTTGTGCCACCAAATTTGGTTTAGTTTTATTAATCATTTTAAAAATGCATGCACCTCCCATATGTGATGTTTTTGCATACCCACTGATATATAAATATGTGTGTATATTGTGCTTTTCTATGTATTCATTTATAAATACAATGGTTCCTTACAGTTCACCCTTGCTGGGTCTGTGATAGGGTAACTTCTGTGCCCCTGACTCTGCAGTATGTAAACACTTTGAGTTATGTCCTTGAAAGATCTCTCATGCTGATTCTCTTCCCTGTGGCTTCAGGCTTTCCAGCGGCAGGTCCATGAGAGCCTGACCCAGCTAGAGCTTATCAACAAACAGTACCGGCGCCTGGCCAGAGAGAATCGCACCGACTCCGCCTGCAGCCTCAGGCAGATGGTCCATGGAGGCAACCAGAGATGGGACGACCTACAGAAGCGGGTCACCTCCATCCTGCGCAGGCTCAAGGTTCTCATTAAGCCTTATTTCGTAATTTAGAAACTAGAGGATAGGCCCTGACTGGTGAGACATGTTCTTGGGGGACAGTGGAAGTTGGAATGACAGGAGGGGATGGAGCAGCAAGTGATACAAGGAGAGTTTAGGGTGCTCCATGCTTATGAGGAATTGATATCTCAGAAGACTGGAATTGACTGGGCCATATCAGTGTGTGACTGCGGACATTTTAATGCCTAGTATCTTCCTTTTCCTCTTTCTTTTAGCATTTCATTAGCCAGCGTGAGGAGTTCGAGACTGCACGGGACAGCATTCTTGTCTGGCTCACAGAGATGGATCTGCAGCTCACCAACATTGAACATTTTTCTGAGTGTGATGTTCAAGCTAAAATAAAGCAACTCAAGGTAACGAGTCAGTTATTTTGCAAATTGCCAATGTGGGAGAAAAGAGAAAAGGAAAGGGTTTGCAGATCCTTTTGTGTAGAATTGAGTAGAGTCTTTGAAAACTTAGTTCTTTGTGAACAGGAAAATAATCAGAAGATATTAAACATATGAAAATTTGGGAGGTTTTTGTTTTGTTTTTAATTTTTGAGACAATGTTTCTCTCTGTTTAGCCCTGACTGCCCTGAAACTTACTCTGTAGACCAGGCTGCCCTTGAACTCAAAGATCTGCCTGCCTCTGCCTCCCAAGTACTGGGATTAAAGGTGTGAGCCACTATACCTGGCAATGTTGAAATCTTTTAAAAGTGCTCTAATCCACCATTAACGTAAACACTTTAAAAATACCAACTTGGTTGTCAGTGTTAGAGATTTTTGTTGTTGTTATTGTTTAATATATTACTTACTTTCAAGATCTGTAGAGAATTTAGGTGACTCCAGTTTCAAAAAAATGGTGCATCTTTCATCTGCTTTAATTTTAGAAATTACTTTCTAAAATTGTGTGTAGCAGGGGTCAGGGAAGTCCACATGCCAGTGCATTCATGCGGAGGTGAGAGGCCAGTTTACAGCTGGTTCTCTCCTTCCCTTACATGGGTTCCGGGAATTGAGTTCCCATCTTTCCTCACCCTTGGTGGCAAACACCTTTACCTGTTGAGCCATCTGTTGGCTTACAATGCTACGTTCACATTTGGGGGTTTCATGCTACATAGTCTACATTTTTGGAGGCTAAGTTAGCCTTAAATGCATGCTTTATCATTCACTACATAATTCAGACACAGTGCTAGCTAGAGACCTTCATAGAAGAGATGTGCATGAAAAGGGGATTGGTGAGTTTAATCATTTTCTAGAGAGTTTCTGTGTAGCATCATATAGCAGTGCAGTGCTCTGGAGAGAAAGACAGGAAGATTGCTAAGCTTGAAGGTCAGCCTTGACTGGATAGTGAGTTCCAGTCTAGCATGAACTACAGTGTAAGAGCCTGCTTCAAAGTAAAGCAAATCAAAACAAAAAATAGATGGTAAGGTGATACACTTCTGTAATCTCAGCACTTGAGACTTAGAGGCAGGAGGAGCAGGAATTCATTCAAGATCATATTTATATATATATCAAGTTTGAGATTGGCTTCTGCTACATGAGACTCTGTATCAAAAAAACAACATAGTGTATGTATGTATGTATATATGTATGTATGTATGTATCTATTTATCTCTCTATCTCTCTATCTGTGCTTGTGCTGAGAATCGAACCCAGGATATCATACATGCTAAGTATAAATTATACCACTTAATCATCTCCCGTAATACTCCACTGTTATGTCTTTGTTTGTTTGCTTGTTTCTTTTTTAGGAATAGTTATAATGCCTGTGGTGGTATGAATAAGACTGGCCCCCAAAGGCTCATATATGTGAATACTTCACCAGGAAGCAAAACTGTTTGAAAGCCCTAGAAGGATTAGAAAGTATGGCCTTGTCGAAGTAGGCGTGGACTTGTTGGAGTAGGCATGGCCTTGGAGAAAGGATGTCTCCATAAGTGGGCTTTGAGGTTTCAAAAGCCTACACCAGACCCAGGCTTTCTCTCTTGAGCTGTAGATCAGAGTATATAGATAGCTTTTAGCTACTGCTCCAGCACCATGTGTGTTAACCATGCTCCTTGCCATGATGGTAACTGACTACGCTTAAAACTATAAACAAGACCATAGTTCAGTGCTTTATTTAATAAGAATTACCTTGGTCATGGTTTCTCTCCACATCACTAGAACAGATTTCTAAGACAATGCCCAAACCTTTTTGGTGTTTATGATGAAACAAAAGAAATTACCCTTAATTGTACCTTATTAAGGTGGACTAAATTGCAAAATCATAAACTCTAATATTCTGACCAATGCTTTGCCTTGTCCCTCCCCACATGGCTGACTCAGTATATCTCACAAGAGAATTAGTATTTGAACACTTCAACAAGACATTTCTACCAATTGGTATTTGAAACTTTTTCTTTTTAGATTCTTCCAGAATCTCCCAAGTATTCATTACCCTCTGTTTTCCTTACAGTTTTTCTCATTAGTGGACAATGTAAACTCTCATAGGGCTTTATTCTTGCACTAAATGAACATCTATCACCTGAAACTTGTCGCCATGATAACTGTCTTTGAAGCCACGTAGACTCTCGTAGAATAATCTTTCCCACATCCCTTGCTTTTCAAATCAGTATACCTTTATGCTTGGATGCTTATGTTCCAAAACAACAAAAGAATCATGAAAATCTGTGACATCTCCCCCGACCCCCTTAGTGTATGTGTGACATAGGGCGTATATTATCTGGAATAAAGGAACGTGCTCACATCGTACCATCATTTTTACCAGGAGTCACCAGCACGATTAATACCATGATGGTTGACAGTATTTCTCTGTTACTCACCACCTGCACTATGGTAGTAAATTTTTATTAACAAAGGCTCTTTTCTGGTGGTTCCATATCTGACTCCCATCCCATCTTAACGTGATATTTTACGTTAGAAAATAACTGCTCCATCTTTGCCTTATCCCCCTGTGCCGTCTTTCTGACACCGAGAGAAGCGCGTACCTCACTGTGACGTCATTTTGAGATCATCCCCTTTGCACCCTCAGGCTTTCCAACAGGAGATCTCTCTGAACCACAACAAGATTGAGCAGATCACCGCCCAGGGGGAACAGCTGATCGAGAAGAGTGAGCCTCTGGACGCCGCCGTCATCGAGGAGGAGCTGGACGAACTCAGACGCTACTGCCAGGAGGTCTTTGGACGCGTGGAAAGATACCACAAGAAACTGATCCGCCTGCCAGTAAGCAGTACTTGTTGTTTTTCTCACTGAATCTAGAGAGAATTAGTTGTAGGGAATTAGTTAGTGTAACAGTCTCGAGTCCAGAGTCTAGAAGAAGAATGTCTGGGTTTGTTCTAAGCCTTGATACTGCTATCTGCATAACCTTTGAGAAGTTGCCTTACCTCTCTCACCTCAGTTTTCCCAACTTTAAAATGGATTTGTTCATAGTTGCTACCCTGTAGGGAGAGCTGTTTTCTTCATTTGCTGAGTGACCCTGTATTCGTATAACGACTTAGGTAGACTGTGTGGTGTTCTTCTACGGGAGACGAGGTAGCTTTGAGAAGAGATGAGATGAAGTAAGATGAACAATTGCTCAGCTCATGAAATTATTTTTGAATGAATCACTGCCCCCTTCCGTTTCTTTTCTACTCGCCCCCACAATTTCATCGCATCAACAGGAAATGGTGCTGTTAATCCAAACACTTGGAAATTTCCTGTGATTACAAACATGTTGTATGTCTAGCATGTGGACTCGGAAGGATAATGTGCCATTACGGCCAGTTGAGTTGGAACCATGCTTCTTGGTCCATTGTTTATATAACTTTTTATTTAATTTTAATTTGATATTATTTAATTTTCTATAATGGTCCCTTAGCATAGGTTTTAATATATTTACCTGTGATAGAACTGATACTGAAACAGATGAATATATAAGGTATTTTGAAAGTAATCAGGAATTTCTGCATTTGTTGGTAAAAGTTAACTCCATGTGGTCAACAGGAGGTACTGGCATTTACTGGAGGTCTTACCTGTTTGGAGTAAGAGGTGGATCCTATCCTTGTAGTAACAGAGCTGTGACTTCCTTTTAGCTACCAGATGACCATGACCTCTCGGACCGAGAGCTAGATCTCGACGACTCCACGGCTCTTTCAGACCTACACTGGCAGGACCCCTCTGCAGATGGCATGCCCTCCCCACAGCCTTCTTCCAACCCCTCCCTCTCCCTTCCTCAGCCCCTCCGGAGTGAGCGGTCAGGGCGTGATACCCCAGCCAGCGTGGACTCCATCCCTCTGGAATGGGACCATGATTATGACCTCAGTCGAGACCTGGAGTCAGCATCTCGAACTCTGCCCTCAGAAGACGAAGAAGGCGAGGAGGACAAGGAGTTCTACCTGAGGGGAGCTGTTGGCTTGTCAGGTAGGAGAGAAAACTTCCTGTCGGGAATCCATGTGAGGGACACATCAGATATCTGGATTCATCTACTCTGAAAGTTATAAGCACTATATGTATACATGGTCATACAGGGACATCATAGGATGCTGGTCCCAGGGCTGGGTAAAGACCCTTGTGTGACTAGAAGGATAATGATGAGTCCGTGAGATGACCATAGCAGTGGGCAGAGAAAGGAGGAGAGAGAAGAGCCCTGCCAAGTAATCAACAGTGATGCTTTGGGTCATCTGAAGTTTGTCAAGAATAAAATTGTCCTGAATAACATAGAGTGGGCAGAACAGAAGATGGGAAGGTGACTAAGGGACTGGCCTTGAAGTGACCAGTTCACCATGGAGAGGGATTTGGCCCTTACTCTGAGGTGCACAGGGATCCACTGGAAGATTAAAGGAGAGAAATGACCAAATATATATTTTTGGTTTATCTGTGTGTGTGCTCTATGTGTGGTGGAGCACAGATGGGAAACAAGAGCATTCAGATGAGTGTTATTTATGACCATAAATAATGATCTATAAGCCTGAATTAGGGAAACAGCACCAGAAAGGGGTGATACATCATGAGAAATGAACCCCCCTACACCAGATGATTGGAAAGAGGTGGAGGTGACTCTGAATTAGGCATCTTAGTGGAAGATGAAAGTGGTCCTCGGCTGAGAGGACACGTTGCTTGCGTGGATGAGAGAGGCGAGTTGTGTAGTAGTGGAGGTATGGACATTAGTTGCATCCATCCCCATTTTGAGATATTTACAGAACTCCCAGAGCCTACAGCTTAGAAATGGATGCGTGGGTCTAGGTGTGTATGTGCATATGCACATGAGGTAGGGGTTCTCCTACATGTAACTAGGAATTCTCACGCAGCTAAAGCATCCTGAGAGAAACAGGAGGAAGAACAACAAGCCAGCATCACTTTTAGTTGGGGGCTGGGGAGAGTAAGACTGAGAAAACAGAGCCATACAAAGGCAAACCAAAGTGATGAACAGTCAGAGAACAGGACAGTCCATGACGTGTATCATGTGGCTGGAAAGCCATGAAGTAGGACCGCCGTAGTCGAGGTTGATTACAGACAGAAAATGCATTTATATGCATGGGTAACTTTTCAAGACTCAGGACAAAGGCAGAACACAAACTCTGTGCTATTTATGTCAGTCATGTGCCGTGTTTTAGTGTTAAACCAGTCCACTTGTTTATGACTATTCTAATGTGGCTATCAATACTAAATTTTAATTTATGGCTCACATGCAGATATAGGCAATGGTGTTCCTCTAAAAGCTGTCTGCACAGAAATCCAGACATGGTGTTTTTCATCTGTAACCCTAGAGGTGGAGATAGGAAGATAAAGAGTTCAGAGTAATTCTCTGCTACTGTATTGGTCACTTCTCTCTGGCTGTGACAAAACACTATGACCAAAACTTAAGGGAAAGATTTATTTTGGTTTACGTTTCCAGAGAGATAAGCATCCATAATAGTACAAAAGGCACCACATAGGAGTAGAAGCAAGAAACAGGCATGTTGCATTGCCACCCATACCCAGGAGGCAGAGCATGAGAAGAGGAAGTGAAATAAACTATAAATTCATCAAGCATTGCCAGGCCCCGCCCCCAGTGACATACTTCCTCTAACAAGGCTCCGCCTCCTAAAGGTTCCACAGCTCCCCATTAAAGCACCATGCACTGGTGACCAAGTGTTCAGATACATTTGCCTGAGGCAGGTGTTTCTCATTCAAACCACCACAGCTATGCAGTAAGTTGGAGACTTGAAGGGCTGGCCATGCTGTGGGAGACCTTCTCTCAAAGCTAACATGCCATCAACGGGGAATCTCTCTTCTGCTACTTAGTGTCTTTATAGGTTTGCATGAGGAACCACATTCCTCTAAACACTTGTTTTCCCATCTATAAAATGGAAATAATAATACCGAGCATTCTTAGAGTCCCTGTGAGAATAAAAGTGCCTTAAACAGTGGCTGGCATAGAAAACATGCAGTCAGTATGAATTCTTAGCAGGATTCATTACATGAAGTCTTTGGCAAGCATACATGCTCTCCTCTCCGTGCCAGCGGCTGTCAAGAACGACAAATTTCTTTCTTTTCTTTCTTTTATTTTTTTCTTCCTGAGGCAAACTACTTTCCCACAACAAGGAAACTGAGGTGTCCAGCATTTAGCTGTCAACTTAGACTGTGCTCTTTTTGCAGATATAGTGATCCCCGAGAACCCCGAGGCCTATGTAAAACTCACAGAAAATGCAATCAGAAATACTTCTGGTAGGCACAAAGACTGGGAGCGAACCTCCCACACCCGCCGTCTTACAACAACCACCCCGTTCTCAGCTCAGCTTCCTTGCCTTTCACAGCTTTGGCATGCCAAGGCACAGCCTTTTTCTCTTCCTTCTGCATTAGGGGAAAAAAAAGCTGCTGGCTGATCTACACCAAGAATATGATCTCCATAACCAGGTCAGGAAATAGCTCCTCAGCTTGTCAAGTGGTAATCAGTCTCATTACAGAGAGAACTTGATGCCCAGTGACAGCTGAAAATATAGGAGGCAAAAGCCCTTGCCCAGCCTATGTGCTCTCGCCTTCCCGTTGGTGGAAGCAGGTGCTAGCTTTGTCATGCGGTGACCTGCCACTGGCTGGGCAAACGATACTGGGCACACCCTCGACCACAGCCTCCATGCAGGTGTGAACATAATTGCAGCCAATAAAACATTTCCTTTTAATTTCAAAAGTGTTGCCTCCTCAAATGAGTAATGTTCTCCATGTCATGTACTGTAATCCTTGGATTGTCACTTGAGAGCACCATTTCTGAGACCAGAAGAGTTGCAAAGAGAAGTTAGTTTTGCTCAGGATCCTGTACTAGTTTGCACTCGAACCTGTAGATACTTAATTACACTGAGCGTCCAGGTCAATGGTTGGGATGAGTCTAGTTTATAGCAGTCTGCAGTTTCTGGAGACCAACACAAGGTCAGAGACCAAGCTTCTTTACAGTGACTTTCTCAATGATTTCCACCTAGCCATCTCTCCCAGGTGGATTTAGGAATACATTTTAGAGAGCTTAATCTATTTGTTATTTTCATCCAGTCTTTGTTTCCGGTCAGCAAGGACCACAATATACATGCAAATGAATACTTGCAAACACATGCCCACAGGCATACCTGTAAGTTTAAAGCTCTTAAGAGAGTGTGAGCCAGAACCTGGGCAGCGAGGATGAGCACGCCTAAAGAGGAGACAGAAGCCAGGTTTTGTTTCAGCCAGATAAGGAAGTGTTCCTCTGTGCGTGTCTATTCTGAGCTAGCCTTTCTTTGGTTAACTTGAATTCATGAAGCCAGGGATTTAAGTTGTGCTGATGTCTCTAAGATGCACAGAGACAAATCTGAGGGTGAAGCCTTCTCTGCTAACTAAGTGAGTATGGGAAGCATCTGCTTCCTGGTGCCTGGGACATGACGGGTAACTCTGCAGATTATCGAGAAAGCCTTCCACTGTGTGTAACACTCTGCCATCAGAATGGCTAGAGGAGGAATCATAGCCCTCAGAGGCTGTTCAGGATCCGCTGCTTGGCTCTCTGCCAAGCCCAGGCTGCTGAGTCTCTTTAGGAAGCACACTTACTGGCTTGGCCCCTTAAATGTCTAACTCTCTAGCAGGACAGCACTAAACATGCTTTATGATTCTCCAAACACACCGTCTTTCTGCTTTGCCATAGCTCAAATGCTTTCTGAAGCCTCTTGGCTGACAAGCTTGAAATAAGTCAAATGTTGTGATCCATTAAAGACTCTTATGGTTGACACCACAGGGGATCCCAGCTCATTGGAGTCACAGATGAGGCAACTGGACAAAGCCCTGGATGACAGCCGCTTCCAAATACAGCAAACTACAAATATCCTCAGAAGCAAAACTCCCACAGGGCCAGACCTGGATACCAGCTACAAGGGCTACGTGAGTATTCCAGCCAGCATGACTTAGACCTGCATTACAGCTCTGACCAAAACTGTCTGCAGCGCGTGGGCTCTGTAGAGCCTTAAGTACAGAGGTGGCCCTTGACCTCATAGCCTTGCACATGTGAAACAAAGCCCCATTGTTTGAGATTAGTTTTTGAAAAGATGGCAGGCCCTGGGGCCCGTTGTCACCACCAGCCTGTTCCCTTTTGCTGAGTATGTAGTATAATCCACTTAGTTGAAGACAACCAAAACCTTTCACTTCCAAATGTCACTAGGTTCCTGTCCAAATTCAACTAATAAATTTTGGACTGAAGTTATCCCTGGATTACTAATGTGAGATGTTGTTGTTGTTGTTGTTATTGTTGCTGTTTTAGTTCTTAATTTATTCTGTGACCTTAGGAGTGTTTGTAATCTTCTGCTTTTTGATTTGAGGGTATTTCACAATGTTGAGAACTGAACCTTGTATGTACTAGGCTGGCACTGTGCTTCTAAGCTACTTCTTAGCCCCACCTTCTGCTCTGTGGGTGCTGAGTCTGAAGGAAGCCATCCTAACTAAAGCAAGCTTTGGGAGACAGTAGCAAGGGGTTACATATCTCCATCAGTTCTGTGTTTTCTCTTGCTAGTGTGTCCAGTAAAAGCTATACATTGTAGTCACCAACCAAGTAATGTATTTTTTGTCAGCAACTTACCTATACATACTTTAAGCAAGAGAATTTTAAAGTAAATCTCTTCCCTAGCTCTTGGTCAAGGGGATGGAAAGCTTCCTGGTGGTCGCCTCACCTCCCACTCGTTCTCCATTTTGGAATCAGGGAGAAAGCTGCACATGCTGTTAGCAATACCTTCCCAGTCGCGACTCCATCATGAAACCCCTTTTTAAAGTGCAGAAGGAGTGCTGGAGATGCAGCTCAGTGGCCAAGTGTTTGCCTAGCATGCTCAAGGACCTGGGTTCAATCTGCAGGACTGGAGAAGATAAAATTCAAGCACAGCGTAGCTCTACGGTGACCCCGTTGACCTCACTGAGGTGACACTTCACCTCAATCAAAAGTAACAAGTGTAACTCAAAGTTCCTATCATTGTGAGAAACATTGAGAGACGAGATTACACTCCACTGACAAGAATGTGTTGAAAACCAAGTTCTGTGTCATTACCTTGTATATTTTGCTGTCACTTATTCTGAGGCAGGTTCTTGTCATATAGTCAGGCTGGTCTCCATGATCTTTCTGTCTCCGCCCACCAAGTGCTAGGATCACACTCACGCGCCACGGCACCTAGCTATAATTTGTTCTTTTAATATTCGAATACTGTGTGTTTTACTTCGAGTTTTGAACTGAGTCCCTGGCTGACTATTAAACATGGCTGTAAATTTTCTCATAAAGCAGCTGGCTTTCATATGACTTTGAACCCTTCAGTATTTCAGTTATTTAATATAAAAGATGTTCCCGTGGGATTTGTGGTACTATTAGTGTTTCTACATTTAGGTTTCTGAAAGAGAAAAAAGAGACAATTTGCCAAAAAATTGAGTGTTGCCTTTCCAGCTGAGGACTGTGGACTTTAAATTGCAGATCGGTTTGATCTGTTTCGATTCGTATAAAACAGTGGCTCTCAACCTTCCCAGTGCGCAACCCTTTTAATACAGTTCCTCATACCGTGGTGACCTGCAACCATAAAATTATTTTCACTACTACTTCATAACTGTAATTTTACTTCTGTTATGAATCATAATAAACACATGTGTCTCCTGTTCACCTTAGGTGACCTCTGTGAAAGGGTCATTTGACCCTAATGGGGTCGGGGCCCACAGGTTGAGAACTGCTGTTGTAAAAGACTTTTCAGGCGTTTTACATTCCTAGCATGCATATAAAGTGTGTCCTTAAACATTTGTGAGTGAGTGTGTGTGTGTGTGTGTGTGTGTGAGAGAGAGAGAGAGAGAGAGAG
>JANHMN010000004.1:169044226-169065819 GCA_030674055.1 Rhabdomys pumilio | reverse complement strand
GAGAGAGAGAGAGAGAGAGAAAGAGAGAAAGAGAGAGAGAGAGAAACAGAAAGAGCAACAGAAAGGACAGTCATGTCATTGATCACTTCTGCTGCCATCTGTTAAATGGGTGTAGTGGCTCTGACTTCCTATTGTGTTCTCCAGTGACAATGGTGTAAAGTACATTCGCCACTCGGGATTTAACACCACGACAAGCTTTATGAGGGGATGCAGAGTGTATGCAGAGCATAGTTTTGAATTCTGTTTAATTTTACTGGAGCTACACTAAGAAGTAAAATAGCCACTACCTTGTCAAGGGACCACAAAGATGCTGTCCTGAAGCACTTTGTGAGGATTGACGTGACAGGGCTGGCTTTTGTCTACACAGATGAAGCTACTGGGTGAATGCAGTGGCAGCATAGATTCCGTGAGGAGACTGGAGCACACGCTGACGGAGGAAGAGAGCTTTCCTGGCTTCGTTAACCTCAACAGCACAGAGACTCAGACAGCTGGTGAGCACAGTGCCCTCAGCTCGAGGGAGCGATATACAAGATCCCAAACCACTCTGTCACACCAGGCTCCACCGGCCGCTTAGCCTCTCTCTACAGCATTGTGTCCCATGGCAGCAGAAGGACACAGAGAGTCTCATGATGTGTCTTCTTCTGCTCCATTTAATCGAATGCACTGTCTGATGTTTATTGTCAGTTTCTTGTACATGTTTCCAGGGTACTACTACAGGAAGAAATCAAGGATGGATTGATCTCTCCACACACTCTGAATCCCTTCATAAAGCTTGTTGTGCTGTTAAATCCCGAGTGGCGAATGTACTTTACACCATTGTCACTGGAGAACACAATAGAAAGTCAGAGCCATTACACCCATTTAACAGATGGCAGCAGGAATCATCACTGACATTATTGTCCTTTCTGTTGCTCTTTGAAGTTACCCACCATATATATCTAAAGTGTTTCCTAAACCTCACGGGTGTAAAACTTCTGCTCACTCTTCTGTGCGTGCCCTGCCAGGTGTGATTGACCGCTGGGAGCTCCTGCAGGCCCAGGCAATGAGCAAGGAGTTGAGGATGAAACAGAACCTTCAGAAGTGGCAGCAGTTTAATTCCGACCTCAACAACATCTGGGCCTGGCTAGGAGAGACCGAGGAGGAACTGGACAGGCTCCGGCACCTGGCGCTCAGCACCGACATCCACACCATCGAGTCTCATATCAAAAAGCTCAAGGTACCTACCTGTCCTGCTTTCCTTCCACAGCCAAAGACCATTGTCATATGTCACAGCCAACACATTTCTTTCTCTCTTTGACTCTTTACCTCTCTGTCTCTGCCTCTGCCTCTGCATGTGTGTGTGTGTGTGTGTGTGTGCCCACTGTGTGTGGCCACATGTGTGTCAACATGTTTATGTAGGTGCAGAAGTACATATATGTGCCCATGCTTGTCGAGACCAGAGGACAATCTCACTTCTGTATTCATCATTGTGGTTGTAGAGACTGTTTTGTTTGATTGTTTGTCTTTTTTGAGGCAGAGTCTCTCATTGGCTATAATGGGTACATTGGCTATGTTGGCTAGCCAGTGAGCTTCAGGGATCTTCCCACTTCCTGCCTGTCCATCATAAGGATTGTAAGCACACTCTACCGTGCCCTGGTTTGTTTTACCTGTGTAAATTTACCCTATAGGATCAAATTCAGATACTCATACTTGTGCCGTGAATCATTTACTGGCAGTGCCATCTCCCTGACCCATCCATTCATAACTTGTCTCTGGTTCTTCACTTCCTCAGGACAACAGCCAGAAGGTATCTGGGTTAATCTTCTGAGCAGTGTGACAGAAACACCTAATGGAATTAACCCTATAAGAAGCAAGAGAAGACTGGTGGTTTCTGAGGGTTTAGTTGGTGGTTGCTTATCTTGGCCTCGTGCACATCCACAGAACATCATAGTAGCAGGCATATGTGGAGAAGGACACTCTTCACCTCATAGCATATGGGAAACAGGGCAAGAAGAAATAGCTGGGGAACCGTGTACAGCCTTTGAATGAGACAACTTTCTCCTCTATTTCCACTAGTTATGTACTAGCTCCTAAATTTCTAGAACTGCCCCAACTAGGGAGTCACATTCAACACATGAAACTGTTGTAGAGATTTTATATTCAGATAATATCTAACAAGAATGAATAGAACATTCTTTATTTCCCCAACCATCTCAAACACAAGCTGTTTATGAAGTTGGTTTAATAAAGTCAAGAAGAAGAAGGAGGAAGAAGAAGAGGAGGAAATGAGGGAAGAAGAAGGAGGAGAAGGAGAAGATAGTGATGACCATGTTGAACTTTCACTTAATTAATTAATTAATTTTGCTTAATTAATTAGTATTTTAAGAAATGGCCAGTTGGGTTCAATAAAGGACCTGAGACCTCTAGAACCTATTCAATTTCTTCATAAAAGGAATACAGGTCTGATCAGAGCCTCACACATTTCTGTGTAGAGCTGGAGAGAAATCATTCCCAACATCACTCTAGTGTGAGTCTGAGGGGAGACACCTAGTGAAATCACGTGACCTTCTCTGGTCATCGAAAGTTACTGAATTCATTAGGACCGTGGCAAAACCAATCGCGTAGAAACGAGTCAAACGAAACAAATCCGTTGTGTTGCTATGGTGAAACACTTGGCACTGACCCCTGATTGTGTCCTGGGCTGGTGAGTGCACAGACATTGTCCCTTAATTACAGGTCGGGTTCTTAGACGTTCTCCCCCACATCGCTGTACTCTCTCCCAGACCCTCGAGAGTCCCCTGTAGACCCAGGGCTGCAATTGTTTTTAGTAGCTCTGTAGCTCCTGTAATTTTTGTCTGGAGAACATGAAAACATGCTTCTTCTCAGAACAGAGCCTCCTGGGATAATGAGCATGCTCCCTTTGTGTTCCCGTGCTCTGTAGGATATGCTATTCATTCCATATTGATGCTATTGTGGCTTTTCTTTTGATGATCATGTTGCTTTCCTTTGAACTTCCTGAAACAGAAATGACTCTTTCTGCATTCAAATCCCCATAGTATTATCCAAAGGGATGCTCTCTGAGCCATCCCCATGACCTCTAGGACAAAGCACCCGTGAGGGATGTGAGTTACAGGAGCCACATAATGAAATGCATCTTCTCTACCGTTCTTGAAGCAGTGTATTTAGGTAGCATTGCTTTATAAACAGGTCCCTTTAAAAGAAGACACCTATTGTTGACCAGGATCTCAGACTTAAACAAAATGAGGCCAGAAAGTAAGATCTTGGATGTCATCCTGTGTGGCAAGCAGAAGACACCTGTCCCTCACCTTTTCCCAATCCTCTGTCAATAGATCAATGTTCTCTGTCAACAGTTCTGTGGAGTAATCAAGGACCTTTCAGAGCAATAGTCGTTTTATACTAAACCAATGGCACTCAAACTTCTGTGTGCGAGAGTGAAATGGGAAGCTCTTTGGGTTCCGTTGTTCTGGGCTCCAAAGACCTGAAGCCAGGCATGTTGGACTGCAAGTTAACGATGACTGTGTCAAAGGCCACACTGCTACTCTGGTGCCATCTCTTGATGTATGCTTGATGTGTGTCTCTGTGGTGGCATCAGGAGAATTGGGTTGAGGATCTATTGGAAAGTTAAAAAAAAAAAAAAAACTTAAGTTGAGTTAGGAACATGACAGAAATTTACCCTGCATAGTGTGATCTCCAGAACTGTTCACCTCATAAAGATCTTTGGCTACTTACCAGCATGCAGAGACTCTAACCTTTCAGAATTAAAAACTCAAGTTCTTGGTAATGAGTTCTAAACTATTTTGTTGTTTCCTAGGGATTTGGTTTCTTGGCTTATTTTGTCGCCTTGTTTGTCTGTCTGTCTGTCTGTCTGTCTGTCTGTTTGTTTTTGAGGTCCAACTAAGTTGATTAAATCATGAAGTAGCCAATTAATTTTCTTCACCATAGCAGCAATGTAGCCTTTGACACAGTCATTGTTAACTTGCAGCCCCACGTGCCTGCACTTCAGGCCTTTGGAGGCCAGAACATCGGAACCTAAAGAACTTTTCATTTCACTCTTGCACACAGAAGTTTGAGTGCCATTGGTTTAGTGAAATAAGATTATTGCACTTGGAAATGTTTTAAAACTACAATGTTGTCCTCCTTCAAACTGTAGAGCTAAGCCTACAGTTTTGTTGTGGTTGATGGTTTCCACACAGGGTTCCATTATTCAGACTCTTTCATTCATTGCACTGGCCATCATCATTCTCTGTGAGCCTCCTCTTGCCTTTGGGAGTTATTTTCCCTTTGTAGTTTCTAATTCCCATTCTGCAGAGACCTGGTAAACATCCTGACAATGTAACAGTACATGAAAATGTAACATCTTTTTTCAGGTGAACACTTGAAACATGGATTGTGTGTGTGTGTATGTGTGTGTGCATGTGTACAATTGCACATGTGTATACGTACATGTGAAGGACAGGGGACCCTTGGGTGTGATTCTGATAATGCTCTCTGCTTTTTGCTTGTCATGGGGTCCCTAACTGACCCAGATCTCAATAAGTAGGCTACACTGGCTGGGTGTCCTATAAGCCCCAGGAGTCTTCCAGTCTCCACTCCCAGCTCAGGGTTACAACATGCATCAACAAACCAGGTCTTTTTAATGTGGATTTTGGGGATTGCAGTCAAGTTCTGCCTTTAACAACAGAGCTCTTTCCATCTCTGAGTAAAATGTTTTCAAGTGTCTTCAAAGTGCTTTTGAAACAATGTTTCTGTCCCTGTTCTTGCCTGATTGTTCTCTTTAGGAGCTCCAGAAAGCCGTGGACCACCGCAAAGCCATCATCCTCTCCATCAATCTCTGCAGCTCTGAGTTCACCCAGGCCGACAGCAAGGAGAGCCATGACTTGCAGGATCGCTTATCCCAGATGAACGGGAAATGGGACCGAGTGTGCTCTCTGCTGGAGGACTGGAGAGGCTTGCTGCAGGATGCACTGATGCAGTGCCAGGTTGGTAGGGCTTTGGGGGGGTGGGGGGGTGATGACACCAGACCAGACACTGACATTACAGTTGCTCAAAGGATGTGGCCACTCTTCAAAGGCAGCATTTGAATGAGGTAACTATTCTTATTAGGGAGGAATCCATACCTGTGAGCTGTGTTCAGGAGAGTGTTGTCTAATCTCTCTAGATAAAAACCAGTGCTCACCAAGTAGACAATCCTTCTTTGACTCATTCGTGTCATTTATTCACTCGAAACACACTTACCTAACATTTAAACAGGCAAGTTTTGCACAACAAAGCAAGCATGACAGACCTTTATTCATCTATTTATGTCAGGATTTGCCGAGTTTCTTCTGTGTGCCAGATTATGCTTAGAGCTGAGATACAAGCCTAGTCTGTGCTTCAGTTAAAGAGACGATAGCAACACAATCTAAGAAGAAACTGACAGGATGGCTCAGTGGGTAAGGGTGCCTGCCACCAACCTGGAACTCATGTGGTGGAAGGAGAGAACTGACAACTGAAAGTTGTCCTCTGACCTCTACATGTGTGTCATGGTATATAATAAATGCCCCTCACACACATACACATAAATAAGTGGAATATAAACCTAAGGTAAGGAAATAGTTATCCAGGGAATTGATAGGTATGGATGGGACCATAATGGAGAAAAACCACCACAGTAGGGAGGACAAAGGATTCTGTGAACATCTGATTGATGCTGAAAGGTTATTGTTATGAAGGAGTTCAGCAGATGGGAGGTCTATGAAGTATGCACAGGTCTTGTCTCTCTATGAGCAGGCAAGACGGCAGTGTGGCCAGGTTATAGGCAGCAAGACAGGAAGTGATCAGAAGGTCAAGGGCCAGGTCACACAGAACATCATGGCTCTGCCAGCCTTGGACCGTATGCAGTGAGACAGGGCAGGAGGGGAAGCCTCCTGAGAAGTGGGTGTCGCTGCTCCTGTGTCCCTGCCGTGTCTACTGCAGGCAATGCGTTGTATACAGGAGCTCATCAATGTCAAGAAAGGATGTAAGAAGGTGAACAAAGGGGATATAGGATGGAGCCTGTGTCATAAAAAATAGAAAGATTTGAGCACATAGAGGAGAGTTGTTTCTTTTCAGATTATCTATTAGCACCACTAGGTTTTGTTTTGTTTTGTTTTGTTTTGTTTCTCGGAAATTAAGTGTTTTAATGTCAGTGTGCTTTCTACCTAAATGTTCCCACAAGGATAAGTTAGAAGCTTTAAGTAAACAGATAAAATCATGCTGTGCCAGCTATAACAGGGCTGCTGAGGCAAGGCCATAGCTACTATACCTCCCATAACAAGCAGGGGCCTTCCTCAGAGAAGGGTCACATACTGGTTACTATGGTGCTGGGTGTTTACTGTTGATAGCCATAGAAAAGAATTGAAGCCAGGTGGTGGTGCTCACCTTTAATCCCAGAAAAGCAGAAGCAGACAAATCTCTGTGAGTTTGAGGCCAGCCTAATCTACAAAGAGAGTTCCAGGGCAGCCAGGGACTTATGCTATTACACAGAGAAATCCTGTCTTGAAAAAGCAAAAGAGGGAAGGGGAGGGAAGGGAAGGAAGAATGAATTTGAAATGTATTCTAGACAACAATTTTATATCTGCTATTATTTTGTGTTCTGTGTTTCTGATAGGATTTCCATGAAATGAGCCACGCTTTGCTTCTCATGCTAGAAAACATTGACAGAAGGAAAAATGAAATTGTCCCCATTGAATCAGCCCTTGACCCAGAGACACTCCAGGATCATCACAAGCAACTCATGGTGAGAACTCTGGGGATTTGTTTTTAAGATACATTTAAAAAAAAAAAAAAAACCTTTGCATACTCTTAACTTATGCTCTAACTAAAGTCTTTAGCTTAGTTCTGTAGGGTTTCTAGTCATGAAACAAATATGTATAAATCACACAGGCCAACATGATTAGCCATTACTCAATTGAGTTAGTCTTAAGTGTTCTTTGTCTCAGATCCATTGTGTCTATTAAGGCAGCCATTTTAGGGAAATATACTTAAACTCTTAGTCCAGACTTTCTTTGCTATATATGAAGCCTCAAAGCATATGTCTGGGTTTCTTTTTCTGTTGCTGTAAAATTAAATACTCTGACAAAAGCAACTTTAGGGGGAACGGTTTTTCTGGCTCCTAATTGGAGGACACAGTCTATTTTGGCAGCTGGCCACATTGCATCCACCATCAGGAATCAGAGAGGTGAATGAATGAATGAATGAATGAATGAATGAATGCACTCAGCTCTTCTCCATTTATGCAGTCTCAGGAATGGCCCCTCTCACAACCAAGACAATACCCTACAGGAATGGCCAGACTTGTGCCACAGGTGATTCTAGATTCTGTCAAGTTGATAGTTAACAGTATACACCACAGTGTACTTAGTGACTTATTGTAAAACTGAAATCCAAGCTATTTAAATGAAATGAGATAGTTAGGTCAATGCAAGAGGAATTAGACAGGCCAGGTCAGAGAGTCACAAGCATTGTTGGGAAATTTGCAGAAAGCTATGTGATAACTTAGTGCCGTATCTTACAAAACCAAAATATATCTCTCTCATAGAAACTTTGTCTGGCACTAACTTCACCCAGAAATTTACTGTTCAAATCTATATTCAAGGACAGTGTAGCTGGGTAATTTCTATAGATAATAAGGAAGTAGGCTTGAGTTCTACTAGGAGAACATGCTTTGCATCCTGTCTGTCTCTGTGGCCTTACAATGTTATGTCATAGTACTGAGAACCCATTAACCTAAACTATTGAATTAGCTTTTCATTCACTATCAAAGATATCTTTGAAACCAATAGGATATAATGGTCCTCATGTAGTTTTATTCAACTTTGACCTCTGGCAAAAACTTATAAATCACCAGAGAGCATTTAAAAAGATTTAACTAGATCTCAGAGTATGCCTAGGTATATTTGAGTTTCACCATACCTAGATTTTAATGTTTTATTTTTCTGTCAAACAGATTATCTTAGACCCCATTTTCAGAGGACTTTCTTTTGTCAATATCTTCACATCCCTTACTCAGTTTACACTTCCCATAGTTCTTACTGTAAACCCATGTGCCCAATGAGAACCCTGAGCTTAGAGGGATTTTGAGGTCTTTTAGAACATACTTGGCCATGAAGGTTAGCATGGAGTCCCCATGTCACATTCCATGAGCTTCAGTCCTGTTTGGAGGCCGCCTGCCATGAGGAGGTTCAGATACAATATAGCCTATGCAGACAAGTTCCTCTAAGTACCAAAACATCTTAAAGAAATATCTCCTTCTGTATACAGCAAATAAAGCAGGAGCTGCTGAAGTCCCAGCTCAGAGTGGCCTCACTACAAGACATGTCGCGCCAACTCTTGGTGAATGCTGAGGGTTCAGATTGTCTAGAAGCCAAAGAAAAAGTCCACGTGATTGGAAACCGGCTCAAACTTCTCCTGAAGGAGGTCAGCCGTCACATCAAGGAACTGGAGAAGTTGCTAGATATGTCAAGCAGTCAGCAGGTAAGGCCTCTCAGACACAGTGCAGCATCACGTCTCCCACAGGAGCCTGTAAGCACCCTATCTCCACCTGTCGTAGAAAGGCTCGGATGTACCACTTATCAGACCCAGAGTGGCCACTCTCTGTCACCGCTCTTTCAAGAGCTGTCTCGGAATACAAAAGCAGACTCGTAAACTTTTATAACAGGACGGTGCTTTTGAGTCTGTGAAATGCAAGAGACCTCTTCAGCCTGCTACCTCCAACCCTGTTGCTGTGCCTACTGTGGCATTTAATTTCAACCGTTTATTTGAGAAATGAGATGTTTTCCGATATACAGCTGTGACAGATGAACGTGGTCATTGCGTGTGAGTTTTATGTTAAACACTGAGGAGAGCGTGTATTCTTGCTTTTGGATCTCATTTAGTCATTCATGCATTCACTGAAATGGTCCTCTGTGTGTTTATTTTGGCCCATTTTTTCTCCTTAAATAAACTAACACAGTCACCTTGTTAGTTTTGAGATGTATGCCTATAGATACAGTGGAGCTTGGTAAGATTTCAGACATTCAGTTGTGAAATCTTTTCACGAGCACGGAATTGCTCATTCGTCTGGAAGTATTCAAAGCACAGCCCCCTGAGTCACAGCAGAGTAGAAACAATACAGTTTTCCCGATCTTATGAAGCAGACTCCTAAACAGCTCTCACTTGTTTCGAACACAAATGAATTGGATGTTGTCTGTCTGTCTGTCTATCTGTCTGGCTGGCTGGCTGTCCTGAGTGACCTGCACTTGTAAAGGGGACTTCCTCACCAAGCAACTCCCCTCCCCAAGCCAGTAATCAGCCCACTCTGCCCATGTCACAAAGAGATAACAAAAGCCACAAAAATAAAACATTAGCTATGTTTTCCAGAAGGGCCAAACTTATACTAAGAAATCCCAATAAACTAGAAGAACTAGGTTTCCTTCTTGTCATCTGAATCAGGTTTGCCTGCGGATAGCCTGACCTTTATGATGGAGATGAAGAAATGAAGGTGAAGAGGGCTGAGGTGGTAACTGAGTTTCCTAGGTGCTCTGGGATGTAGAGCTGTTGAATGTGTCCTTTTTTGTCTCGCAGGATTTGTCTTCATGGTCTTCTGCAGATGAGCTGGACACCTCGGGATCTGTGAGTCCTACATCTGGAAGAAGTACCCCAAACAGACAGAAATCGGTAACTTTCCGTTGGCCCTTTCCAATTGGCCCATGGGAGGGAAATGTGAGGTGTGACAGGCTTTGTGTGTACAGGGTCCACAGGCTTAAAACACGAGCCCCCCAACAGGAAAGGGCAGTTACCCATGTAAATCTATGTCTCCAGCCTTGTAGCATATTCTCAGTAATAAAAAAAGAGTGATTTTGGTTTTGTTTTTATGTTTTTTTTCCCTTTTAATGAGCTCAACGTATAGTTAATATGCAGGAAGAATATTTTTTATTTGAGCAAATGGCCATTTCTAGAAATGGTTCTTATGTGTACCCTTGGTGGCTCCCTTCTTCAAATTACCACCGGCATGTCCACTAACAAAGGTGGGTTGTCATGCCCAGAAGCACCTCAAACAGTAGAGGTGAATCTCAAGCATCTGTGAGTCACTGAACTGATAAGACCCATGAAGTCACATTGACTCTCAAGAGAATGGGCTTCTGAGGGATAACACCCAAGGGCTTCTGGGTATTAACCCTAAAAGGGCAACTACTCAAGCCAACACCATATCCAGCCCGAGGTGGAAACTGCCTCACCAGAGCACACAGACAAAGTTGTCCCCTGCTCCCCTCTGTATCTCGGTTCTCTGTGTATAGGAACTTGTTTTTATTTTTTGTTTGATTTTTTTTTTTTTTTGGCTGGCTTTATAAGTATATTCATCCCATTTCTCCTTAGAGTATAGAAGTAATAATTTCATTTGTATTTTGTCATATATACTTATGTTCTATGCTGATATATGTGTTATCCTTATTAGACTTTTATTTGTGTTTTTACCAACATTCACTAGTTTCATATAGATCCTAGTTTAAGAATGTGAAGGAACACTGGCTTTTCGATTCAAAATTTAGCCTCGATTTATCCGGAGGGTGTGACATGTGGAGCTTTCTCTCAGTCTCCTATTCAAATTCTTACTATTGGCTTTGTGCCCTCAAAGTTGCCAGAATGCAAAAGCCTATGTGAATTATTTCTGAAGTATAGAGAATGATGAACTTCATGTTTAGAAACACTAGATGCACAGAGAATCTTATAACACAGAATATTTATCTGTGCTTTAGCTAGGAGGAGTGGCAGAGACTGTGCCCACTGTGGGCACATGCCGCAATCGTACCTCATGTTAAATTAATGGCTGACGCTGTATATATGAGTCTAGCCCACTCCTTCCACTGAAGAAAAGCCAGTTTCCTTGGTCCATGGGTACCGATCATTGCGTTTGATTTGTTTGCCCTTTGCTGCCTTCTTAGTTGTTCTCATTGGTTAGCTTGTCTTTATTTGCCTGGACTGAACATTCTTCTTTCTTTACCCCCTGTTCATTGCAAACAGCCACGAGGCAAATGTAGTCTCTCACAGCCTGGACCCTCTGTCAGCAGCCCAAAGAGCAGGTACCTTGTTCTCCTGGTTTCCACCTGTTCTAGACCCCCTCCCCCAAGAGGATGATAAAAATTGCCCATGAGTTAGGGAAGCCTCTAATCTGGTGTGTCTCAGGGGGTAGTAGAGCTATTTCACCCCTTCCTAGTAAACTGGAAGAGAAGTTTGTCCATAGAGAACAGGTAAATCTGATCGTGGAAGTTTTCTTCCATCAAAATTTTGTTTCCTTGTGTTTGTGGTCTTATAGATCCAAAGATGCTCTGTGTGTCCATGGATATGCGATTCAATTAGTGGCACAACTGCCATTGATTCATGGCAGGTTTTATCATCCTCTTTCCTTCTCGAATTTACAAGAAGGCAGGTAACTGATCAGTGAGTTATTTCACTCCTCACAGAACCCACAAATCTGCATAAAATATACTAACATCCCCATTTTTTTTTTTATTTTATCTTCCCGTTTTATCCAGATTGTGGGTTTTAGATTTTCAAAATGGCCAAGCCAAATTTGGTGTTCTTCATTTAAAATTACACAGCACTTTTCTAGCCTCTTCCGCTGGCCCTAACACTCAGCTCCTGGCAACACCCTCACCTTCCTCACACTTGAGGAGCTCCTTCACTCTGAATTCAGGGTCAGCCCTTGCCCTGCTCAGTCACCCCTACACGCCACTGCACCTCACACTTGCCTCTTGGATCCCCACCGTCCCTGCAGTTAGCAACGCTTCGCCTTTTCTGTTGTTGGTGTGGTGTCTGTATGCCTCTGACCTTCCACCACTCAGCTTATGTTCCCCCAGAAAACTGTTTTCTTTCTTTTCTTTGTTTTTATTTTAGTTTATTTTGTAATTTCTTTCTTTTTGTGAAATGAAAAGACTTTTCTAGTAGCCGGATTTTCAGTCATAGTTCCAGCTGGTTCCCCGTAAAATATCTGCCCCTTTGGAAGCTTATCACCACTGAGGAGAAATCTAAATGGAGATGAGAAAATGTATAGCTGTAAACCCCGCCCCTCAATGACAGTTTTGGTTTATTAGCCATGCAGTGCGAGGCTATCTTATGCGTCATCCCTTCTCAGCTGAAGTAACAGAGCGTAGTTTTATATGCATTCTGTTTCAAGCTTCCTTTTACTGTAATCCCCTGCCCCTGCTTTTATTTTTGTATTTGGTTGGTCGGTTTGTTTGAAAACAACATTCTGTTTTTTGTTTTCAGCAATCCATAATAAAATATCAATAATGAAATATGGAATAAGCCTCCCTGGGACCTAGGCAGATAATAATGATGATTATCTGTGGGTCGTCTTATGTCCTCTTAACCATCCACCTACAAGATAAAGCAATCATATCCTGTAGGTAGATTGTATCAGCTAATTCCCCTTCTCCCGCAAATCAATTGTGGATGTGCTGTGACCAGAGATGAAAACATCCCACAGCAGTCCTCTGAGGAAAGCACAGATCCAGCCCTCTGATTGACAAAAGGGGTTGTTGTTGATAAGGGAGGAAGTAGTTAGATAGATGCAAGAGGAGCTCATCACCGTTGGCTCACAAATACCAAATCTGTCTGCTCCCCTAATTAGCTTAGGCTGCCACCTAAGCCTTCTGAGTGTCTAAGGTGGTGCTTCTTAGGGCACCAGTTGCTTCCATGTGCCTCTCAGGGCTTTTGCCGATTGGCCCGCCATGTTCTCGCTGCAGTACCCACGAAGCTTCTATCGGCTCTATTCTGCCCAGCATTGCTAATTAACACTTTTTCTGAAAATTCACCAGTGCTCACTTGGGTTACTGGGGAGGGAATCGATTACAAAGAAGCTTCACCTGAATGACATGCTCCATCAAACACCTTGGCAAACAGGCTGTGGTTGAACATTCTGGGGCTTCTTAACTCCATGGCACCGTGGATTGGGTGCACTCAACCCTGTCAATGGGTACAGAGGGGGTGTTCACTTCACTTAAAATCCAGGCACCCATCCATTCTTTGGCACGGAAACTGGCCTTGTGTTTGATCTTGCACCGCTCCAACAAATCCAGACGGTTACTCAAGAAGCATGGGGTTTAGAGACAGATGCTGTCTTCTGAAAACAAGAAAGAGCTAACTTGGAAAGGTATTGGTTTAAAGGAAGAGGTTGTATTTTGTTGTGATTTAAACTCAGTGGTAACAACATCCTCACCCATTACATATCTCAGTTGAAATTAAGGTTGGCAATTCCATGTTCTCATTGGGTATTATAATAGTCTAATTGGATGGAGGCCAGTTAGAGTCTATTTAGGCCCCAAACCTACAAAATCAATACATGATGATTTCGTCCATTAAGAGATTTGCAATGTATGAGAGTCCAGAGATTCCTAGAATCAATTACAAGGACCTTCCAAAGAACTTGCTAAGATTATAAGAAACCAAAAATTCAAAACAAAACTGTCTGCATTTATACTGCCCCATAATACTCATGGGTTTTATTTGAGGTTAAGCATATTGAAGTGTGCCTTCAGAACAGTGCTGTTTGTGGTCCCAGCGTCTAACTTAAGATTTCGTAACCCTGTCACCAAAAGTCTTCCATACAGATATGCATGGGTGAGCAACAGTTTAGAAAATTGGGAAGGAGATATGCTAGTTTTCAGCAAGATGGTAGACTGTGTTTCTCTTTGCCCTGCGTGGGATGAAGGATGACTTCACTCTACAGCTGAGAACACAGAGAGGCAGAACTTTTCTAGATGCTTTTAGTTTTGCCATCTTCTACACAGAGAATTAAGAAGCAACAAGAGCCAAAAAGGACTGGCTGACGTCCTGGTAAGAGGGACAACAAAGAGGCATCCTTTCAAATTGGTTCAAGGTAGTCAAATATATTTAAGCAAGCCAGTAGGGGGTTTCTTTTACTTGTTCACCAAAGGACTCCTATAAGTGCTGTTTTGTTGATGGCAAAATTTGCTTTCCAGTTCCTTCCAGTGGACTCTTCCTGGAAGCCCATTGTTCAAAGCATAAAGCAATTGCCCTTAAAGAGCCAGTTGCCTTCATGCTCCAGGACAACTCTGGGGTGGGACACGAACAGGCTTCTCTTTTGCTCTTTTGAAGTGAAGTGTCCCACTGTCTGGGGGTAAGGAGTCAAGCAGTTTGAGGAATAATATCTTTGAAACCACTGTTAGTAAGTCAAAAATGTTTTCCCAAGAGAACAGACTGAGTTCAGCAGTTTTTCAGGATTACTCAGCACGCCCCAGTAGAACCATACGGAGTAACTGTTAGGTGCTGGCATTTATTTAGTATTTAATGTGTTTCAAGCACCGTGCTAAGCATTGTGTTACCTCAGTTAACCTTAAATCCCCATGGCATGGCTAGCTAGATCCCTCAACTTACAGACAAAACAAGAGATTAGAAATATGAACACAGGTCTCATAATACTCTGGACCCTACAATAGTGAAAAGACACCTCTCTCCCACTGGGATGTCTATAGTAGGATAAATCAAGCCATGCGCATAGGATGAGGTGAACATTCGATTTGGAAGGAGGGAATAACAATAACGGAGGCCTCAGTTGCTTCTTGCAGTTTGCCTTCTCAGCACACATTTAGGAGGTACTGGATTTCAAAGACTGTAGATGGACAGCTAGAAATTTCTGTGTATGGAATTTATTTATCATGTCTAACAAATGTCAAAGCAAACTGAAAATACCTCGCCACTCGGTTTTGTAAGATGTATGCATGTAATCATCTTATTATGTGTTCCTTGGTCCTGCAGAATTGAAAAACAAGTTACCTACTGTATGCAGATTCTCAGGCCTCTGGGCTCTCTTTGTTCTGTGCACTTTCTTTTGTGTCATTTGTTTTTAGACCCTGCTCCATCGTCCCTTACCAACCTCCTCTCTCTGTGAGTATGTGTTCTAGAAAAGGGGCAAACGGTCATTTATCCACCAATTTGGAAGAAATAGAAGAGAAAGACAGGATATGTATTTACTTAGAGTGAATAAGCACGTGTTATTCTGGACAAAATTACTTAAAATATCCTCGTTGATTAAGCTCTTTGGGTAGAGTCACACCGTTAAATTTTCACATACGAATGCAGTCTACACTATCACCGACATCTATACAAAAGCCAGCGAAGAATGACCAGGAGCATGTCTAGTTATCCTCATTGCTCTGTCTTCTGTTGAACTTCCCAGGACTCTTGAAACCTGGATGATCTTAGGTCAATAAGTTAATATTAAAATAATATTATATTTTACCTTGAGACAATTAACCTATTTGTCCTAAAATCTCTAAGACAGAGTCACCCTGATGGAGCAAGTTTGACACTCTGGGAATTCTGGTAGTTACTCCAGGTTGGGTGAACGCTTGTCTCAGTTGGTGGACTGGACATTTAGTCCACTATACCAACAGCCACTAAGTACTATGTGTTCTCTTTGTCCCAGCTTCAGTCCATTAGTTCTCGTTAAGTTGGCATTCAACAGTAGAAGTCAGGTGGTGGTTACATTTTACTAAAGAATGCTCTGATGTTGTTAAATGTGCCATGTCCCTCAAGGGATTCTGTCACATGTGAGCCCATGCTCTCCAAATGATGACCTTTCTAGTTCTTGTTAGGAATGAGCTGGTCATGACAACGCCTCTGTTTTGATCCTGGCCTTTAACCTCACAGAAGCTAATCATTGACAAAGAGGGGCTAGCCAGCTTCCTTTGATTGAATTCCCAATTGTTTTGTGGACCTTTGACCATCCCTAAAGTGTCTAAATCTCCTGATGAAAGTTAGTCCGTTAGATACTTGGTCCTGAGAAACTCTCCGAGTTTCTTCTGCCATTGCACTGTTATTTATCCAGGATCAGTGCTGTTTGCCAGACTATTTTCCCATCGACATAAACTGAAGGATCATGCCAAAGAAAGACCTAGTACAGAGTCTGCTCTTCTCTTTTATCCCATGTTTCTCAGGACATTTTAAAGCAAACTATTGAATAAACCATCAAAGAAAAAAAATGGCTTTGGTACTTAATATGCTAAGTCATCCATCTTCTTCAAAAATAAGGAAGGCCAGAGAAGCAGGTGTATCTACCTGTGGATTTTGTGACTTCCTAGAAACATAGTCCCCTGATAGCGATAGAATGGCATGTGGCAAATACTTTTATGACTAGGAACGTTGATCTTAAAACACAAGGAAACCACTTCCTAAGGTTCTAGGATGAAAACATTGGTGTTTGCTTCGACGTGTGAAATATATGTAATATAAATGTGCCTGTCGTTCTTGTTACCAACCAAAGGATCATAGTGTACCAAGGAGAGTGGTGGACAGGAATCTGGGGAAGATCTTGATAGATTTATTTTTTTAGGTGTTGTTTGGCTACTGTTAGAGTCAGAGTTTTGGAGCTTGGAAGATAGTTCAGTTGTATATTTGCTGTATAAGTGTGAGGCTGTGAATACGGACACTTAGCATCTGCATAAAATACAACTGAAATTCTGGTGCTGAGGAGGCCGAGACAGAGGAGCTCTGCACTTTATTGGTCAGCTAGTCTTGCTGAGTGCATGAGCTTAGATTCAGTGAGAGACCCTATCTCACAAAATAGGAAGGATAGCAATAGAAGAAGACATCTGACATCAACATTTGGTCCCACAACCACCCATACATACACAAAAAGGTGTACACACACACACACATACACATACACATTGATCCTTAAAGAGGGTCCATGTAATGATTTGTGATCATTGAAGTCTCAAACTGTTTCCTTCACTGTGCTCCATGCTAGTGATCTAAACCTGAGCCTTCATTCGGAGAGTCTCTCCATTATCTGGAAGATGAAACTAGTCAGATGTCTACTGTGAGGAGTAAATAAGGAATGCCCAAGTGTAGCCTAGCATTTTTTAGAATAAATATTAACTCTCCTTAGTTACTTACCTACAATGTGAGGAGAAAGGCTACTTATTCCACCCCATCTAAGCATGAATATCTTATAATTGGGTAGCTTGGGAAGTTTCTATTCCACCCCCTCGCTCCTTAGTAAGGCACATAACATACTTATTTTATGCTTTACTGTTTTTCCTTGAAACATACATTTTCTACCACCCAGCCAGTTAGGAATAACTTACTAGGTTTGGCATCAAGGAATTTTCCCGTTAGACGGTGAGGGAACTCTTTTGGTCTCTCAGTCAGGGCCTGTTTCTATTGGCAAATCACATAGAACATGGAGTTGAAAAACTAGAGGCTCTCATTAGAAGAGCCCGTCACACAAAGGCAAGCTGAGTTGTCAGGGTCCCACTGCCTTTCATTATGAGATTCAGGAGGAAGTGAGATTATAGTTTAGGGCGGTGATTTTTCTCCCTCCATTATATTTCAAAACCATAGTAGAGACACGTGGCAGTGTAAACTGCTTAGGACTTTAGCACTGGCCTCTCCTATCCTAGGACTTGAACATCTCCTCTGTTCCCTTTAAGAAGATTATGCCTGTATTTTTATTATAACATTTATTTTCTCAGGCATCGCCCCTTCCCTGCCCCCCGCCCCCAATCCCAGGGTAATCCATCTTCAGAAATTAACAGCCAACTGGGAAGCTGCAAACACCCTGCCTTCTTAGAATCTAAATCTTCGGAGTTATCAGCAAAGATTTTATATCTCTTCTTTATAACAAAGGCATTTGATGTCCTTATGTTTAATTATACTTAACTCTTGAGGGAATTCAGCCTTGGAAATACATCTTCTTGGCACAGCTAGTATTTTTTTTTTTCTCACAGAATGCCGTTAGATATATGTGTCCATAAAATAGTTGTTGTAAAAAAAATGCATTCTTAGCCATTTTCACAAGCAACCCAACAGTGCATTAATGACTGTTCCAAACAGAAGACAGCCACATCACCTTAGAATAACCCTGCTTCCACATTCAGGACTTCAGCCACTGTTTCTTAGGAATGCCCAACGCCCCTGTGCTTTCCCTAATGCACTTAAAGCAAAATAGGAAGACTTGGTACTTTGAATCTAGAAGGAGCTTCAAGGTGACAGTCTTTCCTCTCTGGGAAAATAGTGGCGGATACACAAAACCATTTTGTTAGCGATAGGACCAGACTAGACTCTGTTCTTCATCAGCTGTGTTTTGGAGACAGACTCTATTGCTATTCTTTGTGCAGTTTTGAAACTATGTTTCAACGTATTCTGTTGAAACATTATCCTGGACAAAATTACTTAAAATACTTAATATCAATATGCGTTGATTAAGTTCTAATATCAATATGCATTGATTAAGTTCTTCAGGTAGAGTCACATGGCTAAGTTTTTCCCATACAAATGCAGTCTACACTGGCACCCACGGCTGTTCAAAAGCCAGTGAAGAATGACGGTGAGCAAGTCCACTCATCAAAGTTCTTCTGCTTTCTGTTGAATTTCCCAGCATCCTCGAAGCTTGTATCATCGTGCTTAGATCAGAAAGTTAATATTAAAATGTGCCTGGAGCAGATGGTCATGTGGTGCAAGATGAAACCAGGGCTGGTTTAGTCTGAGATGAAGTCACTTTGCTGGGTCTGAGCAGTGTCACTGAGCACTGAGGGCATTTTTACCCTTACACTACATAGATCCGATCTGCCGCGGGGTGCTTAGAAGTGACACACAGTGGGGTTCTCACAATTCATTTTTGTCTAACTGTGTTCCTGGTATTCTGAAACCAAAAAAAAAAAAAAAAAAACCACATCAAACATCTACATCTTAATTATCCTGAATTTATTTCATTTATGTAAAAATATCATTATTGATGGGAAAGTGTTCACCAAATTGAGTGGAGGGAAGCGTAAGTTGAATGCATTTTTGTCACCTTTAATCAACTGATTGGATGTTTAGTTTAGAGTTAGTGCTCTTTCGGATCACTCTTCCTTTGGTAGTAGGGAAGCAACTCGGGCAGCCTGTAAAAGGCTCACAGCTCTTATTTTGGTGGTTGGGAAATGACATGGACACCCTGCACAAGGCTGACCACTCAGTGCCAAATTGGGTTGTATTTTGCATGGTCCTTTATGTCCCGGGAAGGCACTAAAGCAAGAAACAGTAAAGCAAGCCCATCCTGTATTTGAGTTGAGTTATTTATTGTCAATTCTTCCCTTAGGTCCACAAAAGGTGGCTCCGGTTCCTCCCTTTCTGAACCCAGGCCAGCACGGGTGGGTCGATCCTTCCTGTTCCGGGTCCTCCGGGCAGCTCTTCCCCTTCAGCTGCTCCTGCTGCTCCTTATCGGACTCACCTGCCTTGTACCCATGTCAGAGGAAGACTACAGCTGCGCCCTCTCTAACAACTTTGCCCGATCGTTCCATCCGATGCTCAGATACACCAACGGCCCTCCTCCACTCTGAAGCAAGCAGATCTCCTTCTGCAAGCGGAAGCAGCAAGAGGGGGAGGCAGGCCAAGGCAACCCCAGGCTGTCGGAGAAGACGGGATCTTGGCAGAGGTCAACATACGGCAACATCAGTTCTTCATACCCCGTGTGTTTAAAAAAAAAAAAAAATCAAGCCTTTGGACATGGACACTAAACAACATGGAATTGGTACGGTGTCATTTGACACTCTGAGCCTTAATATTAAAGAAATTAAGTTAAGGACATATAATATTCCCTGGACCCATGAAGTCTGGGCCTTTGGCATAGCCAATGGCTCTCTCTACTGGGCCGTCTGGGCAGCTTTCCTCTGGTGCTGCTCGAGCAACCCAAAAGCCCCTCTCCCAGGCACCATGTCAGTATCGTACAATCTACCAACCCACCCCTGCTGGAGGCTTTAGAACCTCCTCACACACCATTTTTAGGAACGTATATGGCAGCTTCCTTTCTACCTTGTTTTCTTTGGGGCATGATGTTTTAATGTTGCTTTAGAGGCACAAGCTGTAAATCTGAAAGGCACTTTTTTAAAAAAATAAGTATAAAGAAAATCTGGATGTAATAATTAAAATCATGGAAAGCTTTATGTGAAGAAAATTGAATGTTATAGTATAAAAAAAGATATTTATGTATGTACAGTTTGCTAAAGCCAAGTTTTGTTTGTTGATTTCTTTGCATTTATTATAGATACTACAAAGAACTTTGTCCGTGTCTTTTCTTCCTTTAAAATATAACTTAAATGTTCATCATTCACTGGGATGCAGTCTACATTATCTTTCTGTTGTTAGTGTTAAACCATACTTTATGTCTGGCAATATAATTTGCATGTTAACTAGCATATATTTGAATGCTTTGGTATAGGAGGGAAAAAAAAAAGGGGAGAGAGAAAATTTTGAAGTCATAGAACAAGTTTCCCCCAAAAGCAAATTTGAAAAAAAGAAAAAAATCAAAGCACATTTTCTAAATGGGTCAGTCTGGCAGTGTAGTTGGTGGCTGGTCCGGTCTCGATCCCATCACTCGGGTGGTCAGTGGAATTAACAAGAAATCCTGGTGTTCACAGCCACTGCCTCAGAGGAACAACACAACACATGTTCGATTCTTTGTGACAACAAAACCCAAAGTGGTTCTTGCTAATTCAGTACACAGGAGGCTGAATTCACATATTCCTTATGAAAAGTAGAGAGAAACACCTAATATTGTCCTTTCATCTCCATTCTAAATTTTTGGGTTTTACCCACACTTGCTTTTTTTTTTTTTTTCTTTAATGAATGGACCCAAAAGGTACAGATGCAGTGAAAAACAAAGGTAGCTGGAAGTGTGTGTGCACACAGGAACTTGGAGAAGCCTCTTTCTCTGTAGCAAATCAGATCTCATGGATTCCAGTTTCCCATCACACATTCTTGCCTGCTCCCTTTGCACAGTAGGGAAAGCCCCTTGAGATTCCTGTTAGAGGCCTCTGCTCCCATCCATCCCAAAGGTGCACATGGCCTATGAATCTTCCCAAAGTCCCCTTTTAGAGCAATTCTTTTCTATTAAGCTTCTGTTGACCCTTAGCTACTAGGTGAGATTAAAAATTCCTTTCTTTGGTATTTGTGTTTTAATACATAAGACGCCAGCACACCATCATTAGGCTAAGACAGGAGGATTGAAGACTTAGAAGCCAGCTAGGGCTTTTATAGCAAGACACTATCTCAAAATAAAGGAAAGAAAAAAAGTTGATTTTATTCTACGCCGTGACCTTACCTATCATCACCCTCGTAGAGTAATTTGATGCAAATGAAATTTTAATTTATCATTGATAATTTTAGGAGGTGTATATACAAATATACATTGAAGCTTCTCTTTGAAATAGAAGGTTCCGGTGCCCCAAAACACATTTTCAAGTTGCACTGGATACCGGTTTATGTTGGCCGCTCTCTGTGAATTTGAAAAGACAGGTTCCCATTGCCTGTATGTGCTCTCTGCTTCCTTTACCACCTGGACCACACTAGTCCCCTAAATCTTCAAGTTTATAGATCTTGCTAAATAAATTATTTACACAAATCTGGAGGCCCTTACAAGGCCTGCAGCGGTCTCCTTGGTTTCTGCTGTGGGGTAGATTGGGTACCATCTCAGCTGAGGTCTGTTCCAGGGCTGAGTAAGCTGAAAAACTCGAACTCACTTCAGACCTTCCTTCCATCCATCTCTGGGGCAGAGCCAGGGTATTGCATTTACACATCTGCCTGGCTGACAG
>JANHMN010000004.1:169001369-169044216 GCA_030674055.1 Rhabdomys pumilio | reverse complement strand
ACACACACACACACACACACACACACACACACACACACACACGGAGTGAGAAGGTTTGGACCAGGTGACCAGAACCTGGGCAGAGCTGTGGGTGTGGCTGAGGACAGCTGATGACAATTAGCTAGTTGGGTTCTCTGCTCTATGGTTTTCTATCCACTGTCACCATCACACCATCACCTAAGAGCCATAGGGAACTGTACTGTAGTTGTCTGCCCCAGAAGGCATTGCAAGTAGATCAATCAAGGATTGGGACAGACCACATGCAGCCCATGCCCGCTCTGTGGATGGAAATGACTCCAGTCTTTGTAGACTTAAGTCCTAGCTAGGACTTCAATCTTTCCCATTTACTGATCATTCCTAGCGGTCCCCACTGGGCCCTTTGCATGCAGAAAAGCCCAAGTTCTCTTCCAACACTCATTCTGAAATGAAAGCCAAGACAAGGCCAGACAACTGGGATCAAATACAAGCAGGGGAGGGAGATTGTGCCTAGCAGATGTGTCTTTGTTTTCTGAGAACAAATTTCTTTTCCTTGTCCCTTGATTGATGGTAGCTCCTGACTTGTGGCAGAGCGGGGTGGGGGGCAGTTTTGAAGAGTGGCAGGGTGGAAAGAGACAGGCAGGATGGTTCACAGGGTCCAGAGACAATTTTCTGCTTAGTCATATGCAGCACTGAGGAGCCAGTTCGGGTCACGAGAGGAGGTGTTTCGCTGAGCCATCACTGCAAATTTAGATTTAGTAATACGTTGTGATAACTCTGACTGTCATACATCCTGCCACCCAGACATAGTGAAATTGACAAAGAATGGCTTTTATTCTGCAGTCCCAGTTTCTCACTTTCTCCTCCTGCAGAGTTGCATAGTGTCCATCCGGAGTCCACAGACAGACCGACCTTGCTGGAACCCCTCTCATTCAGGTGAATGAGCAAAGCAGGCCAGCAGACTCTTGGGATTAAGAGCTGAGAAGCCAATCATGGTTGATAAAACAGATCAAGCAAAGTTGAGCAATGGGGAACATTTAATCAGATCTGAGGAAGCTGGATAGACTCAAATATAATCTTTCTAAACCATTGAGGGTGGTGATAAAATGGATCTCTCTCTCTCTCTCTCTCTCTCTCTCTCCCTTCCTCCCTTCCTCCCTCCCTCCCTCCTTTAACTTGTTACCTAATACAAGTAAGAGGCCACAGCTGAACATGAGGTCGCAATTCTATCAAAATCTCTCCTCGGCTTTTGCTGCAGGTGTTGGTATCTAAGGCTATATACAGTCTCCCCAAACTCCAGACGCTAGAAGTCCTTAGAGCCTTGAGGATGAACTCCAGGTCAGACCCAAGTCTGGCAAGACACGTTCTTGATAGAATTGCTTGATAGAATAGATAGATAGATAGATAGATAGATAGATAGATAGATAGATAGAGACATGTTTCTTGATGGAAAAGTGAAGCTTTTTATGGGATAAAACAAGGGATGCCACGTGTCCAGGGTTTCTGATTGACTGTTTATCAATCAATCATCAGTTGTTTGTTTGTTTGTTTGTTTGTTTGTTTGTTTGTTTCGAGACAGGGTTTCTCTGTGTAGCCCTGCTGTCCTGGAACTCACTCTGTAGACCAGGCTGGCCTCGAACTCAGAAATTCGCCTGCCTCTGCCTCCCAAGTGCTGGGATTAAAGGCATGAGCCACCACCGCCCTGCTAATCATCAGTGTTATTTCCAATCTTATATATGTACCACATTCACTGTAGGCTCGGCTTTCAGAACCAGATATTTGCACAGAAGAGCCATTCGACCCTTCCCAAATGGTCACAACAGCAAGTGGTGTGAGCAAATTCCCATTCTCCCCTATGACTCCATATCGGCTTCATCAGATAACTTTCCAAGAGCCTGGGATTTTAATCTGGACTCTTGTGTTTTTGACCGATCTTCCGATAGTTAAATTCAATTGTCAACTTAATGAGATTCAAATCATTATAGAAACAAACATACGGGTTTGTCTGGCAAGGGTTTTCTAGAGTAGACTGTGGTGAGACGACACATCCCCAAATGCACAGAGTACCACCCCATGGTTTAGAGACCAGGATTGGATAAATAGGAGAGTGTGAGGTGGATCAGTATTTGTCCCTCTTTCTGTCTATAGCTGACAGTTGACCAGAGCTGCCTTCTGCTTCTACCATGCTAACTTCCTGCCGTGACAGTGTATCCTCGAACAGTGAGCCAAAGTAAGTCCTTTGTCCCTTAAGTGGATTGTCAAGTGTTTGGTTGCAGCAACAAGAAAAGAAAACAACACACCACCCATTGTTGCTTGTTGGGTTTGCTTTGCTTCGTTGGTTTTGAGATGGGTATCACTGTGTAGTCCAGCCTAACTTTGAACACTTGTCTTCTCTTGACCTCCTGAGTGATGGGCCTGCAGGCATGCGCCACTCTACTCAACTTTCCTATTGTTCATTCATAGCGGTAGATCACAGACTAATTATTGTAATATTTATGTGTTTGATTTATTGGTAGAATAAAACATATAAATAAACAGTACGAATTAATATAAATGTGCATTGTAATTATAATTAAACTGGTATCATATATAATTAAGGCTTTTAATACGTGTTAAGACAAGTGCTATTTCTTTCTGCATGTGTCCATTTTCAAGGTTGTTTTGTTTATATTTAATCTATGTTTATGTGTGTGCACGCGCGAGCTTGTCTGTGTGTACACCATGTGTGTACTCTTGCTCATGAAGGCCAGAATGGGCTGTCAGATCTCCTATAAGGAGGAGTAGGTAGTTATAAGCTAAAAACTGAGCCCAGGTCCTTTTCAGGAGTAGGAATCTCTCTTAATGGCTGAGCTATCTCTCTAGCCCTGAGTTAACTGTGTTTTATAAAATCAACTATTTTAGTTACTGTCTTAGTTAGGGTTTTACTGCTGTGAACAGACACTTTGACCAAGGCAAGTCTTGTAAAGGAAAACATTTAATTGCAGCTGGCTTACAAGTTCAGAGGTTCAGTCCATTATCATCAATTCGGGAACATGGCAGCATCTAGGCAGGCATGGTGCAGGAGGAGCTGAGAGTTCTACATCTTCATCTGAAGATTGCTAGCAGAATACTGGTTCCCAGGCAGCTAGAAAAAGAGTATTAAAGCCCACACCCACAAGGCCACACCTCTCAACAGTGCCACTCCCTGGGCCAAGCGTATACAAACCATCACAGTTACAAAAGATCCTCTTGTTTTCCAAAGAAACTTAACAATTTCCTCTCTCTCTCTTTTGATCTACATCCAATTTTTGTGTACCTTTTTATGATTTCCTTAATTTTATTTTAATTTGTGTGTTCATAATAACTGGATTACATTTTTATAATTAAATAAAACATTACAGCGTATAATACACACACACACACACACATGTTCCATATTCATTAATCATTAATAAGCATTTAATCTGGTTCCATGACTTGTTGCTATTCACACATTTTAAGGATTAGGGTTATTTTTGTTATCCCACAATTTACAATATAACCTGTCTACAAACCTTATATGTGTGTCCACCTTCACTATGTTGGTATCTGTGTTTCTTTGTACTGTGTGTATCTGAGATTTATAGCATGGTGTTGAGGGACATATATAGACAGTAAAGTGGTTACTATAGTGACGATAATTAACGTTGCTATCATCTCCCATAGTGACTTTTTGTGCGAACCAGAGCAGCTGAACAGAATTCCAAGTGCAACACAATTCTATTAACTTCCCTCCCAATGCTGAACATTCACTTCTGTCTATCTGTCTGTCTGTCTGTCTGTCTGTCTGTCTGTCTGTCTGTCTGCTACAGCAAATCTTTCAGCCCCCGTGTCTCCCCAGCCCCTCCCCTCTGCTCCCTTGCCTATTGCTCTGTCTGTGTGCATGTACCACAGTGTGGATGGGTCTGGGGGATCCTACCCGAGGTGAAACAAATCATCTTTTTACCTGCAGTTGTTTTCCTGATGGAGTTTGTTAAGGTGTCCCATGATAAGCACTCCTTGTTCACGGAAGCTCTACTGAGTCAACAAGTATGTGCAATCTCTCTATGATACATTTGAATAAATCCTTCCATATTACTTCTTCAAACCTTGGGATGAATGGCAGTCCTACCCTCTGTGGGGGCTGAGCCTTCTTGTTTCCTTGAAGTCTCCATATATGGAAGCAGTGCTTTTCAAACCACAAAATCATCATCAAAACTCCAATACTTATATGTGTCACCAGAATCTTTCAGGAACGTTAAAGAGTTAGAACTCTGGGCTGCATTTCCAACCAATCAAACCCTGCTCCCCAGGGACTCCTTTTGTTTGAAATTAGTTTGTCATTTTCCAGAAGAATAGACAGTTGTCACCAGACCAATCAAGAACAAAACACAGATGACTACTGTCTTTTGCAGCAAACTAGGTGTCGCTCTGCAGGGGGCTTCTTGGATGAGTTACACTGAACATTTAGTAACTACTGCGGTGCAACTGTTTTGTTCTTTTTGAAATTTTATGTATTATTATTGTGTGTGTATGTGTGTGTGTATGTGTGTATGTGTGTGTATGGTGTATGTATATGATGTGTGTATGTGTGTATTTGTGTATGTGTGTATGATACGTGTATCTGTATGGTGTATATATGTGTATATATGTGTGATATGTGTCTCTATGTATTTGTATGGTGTGTGTATGTGTGTATGTGTGTATGCATATGTGTGTGGTATATGTGTGTGCATATGTGTGTATGATGCATGTATATATGTGTGTATGCATCTGTGTGTAGTATATATGTGTATATATGTGTGTATGGTGTATGTGTATATGTACATGGTATATGTGTGTGTGTGTGTATGATATGTGTATGTGTATATGGTGTATGATGTGTGTATATGTATGTGTATACGGTGCATGTATGTGTGTGTATGTGTGCATGCATGTGTGTGTGGTGTATGTGAGTATGGTGTATGTATGTGTATATTTACATGTATATTGTGTATGTATGTGTGGTATATGTGTGTATATGTGTGTGTATGGTGTATGTGTATATGTATATGTGTACATGGTGTGTGTGTATATATATGTGTGAATGGTGTGTGTATGTATGTACGTGTGTATTGTGTGCGCCTCTGTGTGTGTGTCTGTGTGTGTGCATATGCATGTCACAGTACATGAGTAGTGATCAGTGGAAAAGTCTATGGAATTGGTTCTCTCTTTCAATCTTTAGGTGTTTTACAGAGATCTGCTCATACCTTCAGGAGATCATATGCCTTTACTTCCTGGGACATGTTCATTGGCCCCATTTTTAAATGAGATTGATGTATGTGCATGGAATAGAGAAAATGCCTAATGCATGGTTTGAACAGGCGTGGTCCCCATAGAGTCATTCGTTTGAATGCTTGGTCCGTGAGGAATAGCACTATTAGGAGGTGTGGCCTTATTAGAATAGGTGTGGCCTTCCTGGAGAAAATGTGTTAGTGTGGAAGCAAGGTTTGAGGTCTCAGTCTCCTCTTGCTGCCTGCAAGATTAAGATGTAGAACTCTCTGCTCCTCTTCGGCCATCACGTCTGCCTGCCTGCCATCATGCTTCCCATTTTGATGATAATGGACTAAATCTCTAAAACTGTAAGCTGGCCCCAATGAAATGTTTCCCTTTATAAGAGTTGCCTTGGTCATGGTGTCTGTTCACAGCACCCTAAGACCACTACATATTATTACATTCAAACAAAATCTAGAATAGTTTACATCATATGATTCCAATTCTACAGACATATGCTGAATAACTCTGTGTGTGTGTGTGTGTGTGTGTGTGTGTGTGTGTGTGTGTGTGTGTCTGTGTATTCATCACACAAGACAAGGAAATCAGTACAGATACACTTTAGCACTTAAGGTACAAACCTTAGCACTTCGACTGAATTCACAAAAAAATACGCATAATGCTTTTATAGTTTAAATTTGACAGGGAGCATAATTTGGTTTTTAAATCCAAGTTGCTGTTATAAAAATGACAAATTGAAAAGACAATGGAAACCACATCTTTTTTCTTACACAAGAGGTATTTGATTTGTTTTTCAATTTAGGAGAAACATTTTGATACACTCCAAATAAACGGTGACAGGCCATTTATTAAAAGTCTCAGAATACACTGGGTGATGGTGATACACTCCTTTAATTCCAGCCCTTGGGAGGCAGAGGCAGTCGGCTCTCTGTGAGTTTCAGGCCAGCCTGGTCTACAGAGTAAGTTCCAGGACACCAGAAACTATACAGAGAAACCCCGTCTCAAACAAAACAAAACTTCTCTCAGAATCCTAACAATAATTCCAGGTGCTCATCAGAAGGCTTGGTTGGTTTCAAGTATCAGCACAAAGTGGGTGAAAAGGGTGGATTTGGGACAGGGAGGCTCACCAACCATTGAATCCCTGAAGAAGAGACATCATCTGGGCAAAACCATGGAACTTCTAACCACCCTCCCCCACCAAACACAGTCGGCTGCTAGAAGGTGAAATCAAGCCATCAAAGGCATGGGGAAAGCCCCAAACCCCAGAACAATCACAGGGAAAGGAGCAGAGATGTGGGAAGTGGCCCAGAAGTCCTAGCAAAGCCTCTCTTGGTGCCTTTCTTTCTGAACACAGGTACTACACATTCAACCTGCTTTAGCCTTGGGTCCTGGTCCTTCTCTGCTGGCTGATGCACTCTCTTCAAGATTGCCTCCGTCACTGCCCTGGCCTCACCCTAACTGGAGTGAGAGACCTGACTGGGGAACAAATTATTTAGAGTTTGAAAAAGCCTGCCTTGACCAAGATTCAGAGAAACTATGGCCTATAGCATGTGCTCTGGAGCCCAGACACTTCCTAGTCACGCAATAAGCACATGACGTAGCCTTTCTGCTCCCCGGCCTCCCGTAGGATAAACTGTAAGTAGGATAAACATGGCTTGCTCTGAGGGATAAATGCATTAATGTATCTGGTATATTGGAAGAGTGCAAGACAAGTAGTGGGTAATAACCTTGAGTTGCATTTGTTTTTCCTTTGGTTTCAGATTGATTTTGATGATGGGAACTGGGGGACACTGAGTCTTTCCAGTCTTGTAGAACTTTTTAGAAAAAATTATTAAGTGTGTGTTTGTGTGTGTGTGTGTGTGTGTGTGTGTACCACGTGCATGTAGTGTGTGGTGTGTGTGTGTGTGTGTGTGTGTGTGTGTGTGTGTGTACCTAGTGCATGCCGGGTTCAAGAGGAAGCCACAGGAGAGAATCAGATTCTCCGAAACTGTAGTTTAGCATTCAAAGATGGATTATTTTTAGGGATTGCTCAGGTATGATCTGAAACAATAGTTTCATAAGTCACCCTAATTTGTAGTTTATTCTCCTTGGAGAAACATTAGAAACTCCTTGCAGGGAACTGAGGAGATAATTCAGTTCCTAATGAATGAATAGCTGAGTTCAGTTTCACCTCTCACTTTAAAAGCAACCTGTGATCACATGTTTTTGTAATCCCAGCAATAGCAAGCCAGAGGTAGGCAGACACACCTGGGCCTCATTGTCAAGTCAGCCTAGTCTGGAGTTCTGAGTCCCAGATGCCAGTGAGAGATATTGACTCAAAAGCAAAATGCTTGGCCATCGTGAGGAACAACACCCAAATCTGACCTTTGGCCTCCACAGGCACATACTGTGATATACTGCAAGTGTATCTCTCTCTCTCTCTCTCTCTCTCTCTCTCTCTCTCTCTCTCTATCTATCTATCTATCTATCTATCTCTATTTGGCACCTCATCCTTTCCATTAAAAAAAAAATGCTTCCCAAGTTATGACCAAGCCTCAGCAGCAGGCCTACTCCAGCCATTCCAAAGGAAGGGACTCCCTGCAGAGGTGACCCAGCCCCTGCAGCCCTGCTGCTGACAGTATGCATGTGTTTGCCTGTCCTCCTTCCCACCAGCCTGTGGTCGGAGGCCCTAGGTGTTCAGTCATGTTCTTTCTGCTTGTAAATGTGGAAATACTCTGGGCGTTTTACAGCTTTCAACTCCGCTGAGTCTGAATCTAATTTGAGAACTCCATCAGCCCATAAAAACGTTTACCAGCTCACAAACCTTTCACTGACTATGCCCAGAATCACTGATGTCCCAATGAAAAGGAAGCTGATGACAGGTTGGAGTATAGCGGAGGCCTAAGGGCAAGCTGTGTATTCGCACAGTCGCACAGTCCCCAGATTCCGGTCTGTTCCTCAGCGTATGGATAGCTGCCACTTGGCAAAGGCCCAGAGTTGGCTACTTGGTGCCTATTTCTTTGCTCCTGGCCTGGCTGGACCACTGGTGTTATCGTCCCCACTTTCATTCTTAAGAAAATGTTTGCCACATGCTACCTTTGCCTTCATCTTTTTCCTTCTAAGTTACCTAAAAGGTGCTAAGCAAATGCCCAGGGGCTTAGTCATTGCTGGTTCCTGAGCCAGAAGATAGGAGGACGACGTGGTCTTAGACAGGGTTACTGAGCCTGGTCCTGAGACTGACATGTTCTGAAAGAGGTACTGATGTGACAAGAAGCTTTAACCTTCTGTCTTCAAGGTCTAGGGTATTGGCTGGAGACAGTTCCTTCCAGTATACTAGACCAGAGATAAAACTATTTGGTCACCTGTTGCTTTTCCAAGGGCAGACCGGAAGACACCAGGGATAACCTCTGAATCCAAAAAGTAGTGGTGCCCTTAACTTAAGGGAAAGCATGTGTACTCCTCAATCTTTCCTACCCATAGGCCATCAGGGCACAGAGAGCCATCTCTTCCAGCATGCCAACGATAGAACATCTATCTTCCTGCCCTCGGTGGCACATTGTGGTTTTGAAGAAGTATGTCTTTCCTTCAGAGTTCATTGATGTTTTCTTTATACTCGTAAATGTAAAAGCTAGTGTAAGTGGAAAATCTGCAGTCCATGCATACTCTTTCGGTAGCCCCTAGGGAGCTCAAAGTGTGTGTGTGTGTGGGGGGGACTTTCTGTCACTCAGTGTTAAATGCAAAAAGAGTCATCTCACTTTTGCCATTCACTAGATCAGCAACCTTGGAAAAGTCACACAACTGTGTTAAGCCTCAGATTTCTCACCTGCAAAGTAAGGATAACTGTGTTTTCATCGCTTGGAGAGAGCTGTAAAAGAGGGCTAGGAAATAGGACCCTTCATCTGAAACCTCAGTGTAGGGAAGTGTGTATTCATTTATTCTCAGGCTAAAAAGGAGCGTCAGATGTGTTTCAGATGCAGAGGACGTTCTTCTCACTGTGCTTTGCTTAGTTGCTGTCTGACCCATGCAAATTGACTCCTATGACAGGGAGTCCCCAACTTTCCTTCCACCAGACATCCCAGATGCCATGTAGATAGTTCCATTAGATGATCTGTCTCATCTTGAATGGGCATCATCCCTTGTTCTTATCCCTCTTCATTCTGCAGTAACCACAGTGCGTCACATTGTAAATTACCATGGACGTGACCTTGAAAGTAATTCCTTACTTCACATACAATGTCACGAATAGTGAAAAACATGGACGTGTTGTCTTGCCCGAGTCACAGATTCTGTTTTCTGAAAATCAAATCTGAGCATGACCATCTTAAGTTTGAATGAGCCATCAAACCTTAAAAAAGTATCTTGGTTTAGTCGGAGAGTATGCTTTAGCCCTCAAGAGACTGGAGGCCCCAGGGAATTTAGAGGTCTGGTGAGGTGGGGGTGGGGGATGGGAACATCCTTTTGGAGACAAGAGGGGCGGGAAGAAGGTGTGGAATGTGGGATAGTCAAGAGTGGACTGGGAGGGGAATAAAATCTGGAGTTAAAGTAAGTAAGTAAATAAATAAATAAATAAATGGTTGGAAAAAATAAAAAAAAAGAAGAAGGTATCTTGGGAATTGGTCCTGAGCCAGTGCGTGAACTAAATGAGCCCTCTACACAGGCATTACCACCTTCACATACCCTATTAGAAGATTGATTGCATGGTTCCACAGATAGGCAAAGATTCAAAACACTGCTGATCAGGGGCAGTGACAAGTGATGTTATAAGGCACTGGTGTGGTTCTCATGGGATCCCCTGGCAGGAAGGTTACTGTAAAGGAGCAAAACTGGCCTCTCCAAGCTCTCTGCTTCTCCCACTCACCATGTGGTCCTTCTCGTGCTCACCCCCACTATGATGTCATCTGCCATGAAGCTTTTGTCCCAGCTTCTGCCACACTGCTTAGATTCTCAGCCTTCAGGGCTAAGTAAGCGTTACTGTGTTAGTTACTTGGCCTTGAGTGTTTTGTCACAGCAGTGCAGAGTGGGCTGAGTCACATGCTACAAGTGAAGGAACTGGGAACACAGAACTTGTAAGCTTAAATGTAAAACCCTAAGCATCCGGGTTTCACTTAGGCAAGCTAGCTGAAGAGTGTGTTCCTACATGGTGTTGCCTTTCAGTATGTCACAATCCCCTCGTCACCCTCCATCAGCTAAATCTTAGAGATGGCACAGGAAAGGGATATTGCTGGTAGCTCTGAGAAGGAAAGGGTATCATAAAATAATAAAATGGGAACTTCAACTTGCCTTCAGAGTAGGGGGAAGATTTTTAGGGTAATTACTGCCATGCCAGAACATACACCCATACACTCACCTAATTATAATAAGTCATCAGAAGCTCTCTTTACATGAGCACCTCACATGACCCTCACAACCATTCCATACAAATTAAGTGTTGAATAATTGGCAGTGGTCCTAAAATTTGTCTATGATGGAGATCCAAACTAAAGTTGAGTCATTCTAATATTAGTATCCCTACCTCTTGGTACCGGGCAAATGAGGAGAGCTTAGCATGTAGACTCATTGCAATCTCTATAGATCCTTGGATCTCTTTGCTTTTATTTGGTCAGCAATGAACTATCAGCAAGGAACAGAGCAGCAGCAATAATAATAATAATAATAATAATAATAATAATAATAATAATAACACAACTTTTGTCTTTATTTAAGTTTTATTTGAACATCAAATATCTGGAGAAGATGGTTTACAGGGGCTTGAGCATCCTGCTGGGTTCTTTGCCATTTCAAGGTGCAAAAGAGGCTTACAAGTGTGTTTCATTAAACAAAGCAAAGCTGCTGCGACGAAACAGGATCACATCAATAGTAGTATTCGTCAGAAGAGTGTAGTAGCCCATCAAACACAATTGGGCATCTGTGCCTTTCCTCATAAAACAAGAGCTCTACACCAAAGAATATGTAGTGCACAAAAAGCATTGTTTGTAAGCTGTGAAAGAACATAGACTGGCATAATGTCACTTAGTAATTCAAGTCTCGATGACCAATGACCTCTCTGTGAAGACAAAGGGGTCCACGTCGTAGGCACCTGCTCATGGGACTGTATGTCATTTCCAGGGTGCACAGCTCCATACAGAGACACTAACTATGGGATTGGAACATGGCAGCATTTACATGTTTGAAAAAAGTTCAGGCACATTTGGATGCAAAAGAAAGGGGGGTGGAAGCAAATAGAAATTTCTCTTAAGTCTCCGAAACACGGTGCAAAATTGAGAAAGTGCCATAATTGAGACAGCAATCACTTAGAAAGCAAGTCTAAAAAACTTTAAGAGAGACCTCACTTTAATTTGAATGGGTAAGATATGAAGCTGGAAACAGAGCATAGTCACACTAATGACAAGATGGATATTTGGGGCCACAGGTAGGTGTGTTTGCTCCAGTTGAAAGAGTGAATTTTCATGGAGTTAATCTAGGAAGTGTACAGTGTAAGCTGGATCAACCTCCCACAACTTGTACCAAAGAGAATCATGATTCCTTATGCACTACTGTATGACGTCCTAATTGCCTTGAGAAGACTTAGGTTCCCCAAGCAGGTCTGACTGTGAGTATTAGACATCACTACAGACCTAGTGATCATTCTCAGTATCCACAGTACATCTCAGAGTTGCACAGTATGAATAGGAAGAGATTTGTAATTGACTTCATGCAGGCATATGGGTAACTCCAAACCCATGGCTGGAGTCAATGACTTTTCAATGTATAAAACTTCAAAGTATGGACACCACCATGTGATTAAAAAGAAATTATCAGCAAGTCACTTATTTGTTCAGCCCCAAAGGCATAAGATATGGCATAGAAAAATCATAGCTCCAATGTTGTCAGGGAAATCTATCAAAGACATGATTTCCTTGAAGTCTAGACTTCGTCACCTACATTGATAGGGTCTTTTCTTTGGATGACCAGAATCAAATCAGCAAGCTAAACAATGGCTAACAGAAACTTAGGCAGACCCTGTGCTGGATTTTTCTTTGGATTTCACTGCTGCTGCTACACTCTTCCTTTGAACTCAAGCCACCATTTTGGAAATTGCTGCCAATGAAGCTAGTTATTATTTTATAACAGTGCAGACAGGAGTGAAATTCTGAAACCTGGGGCATATTCAGGATGCCAGAATAATTCCCATATACTTTATTCCCATTTTCCCACCTGTTAATCAAATTCCCACATCTCCCTATCCACTTCATGCTGACTCTACAATGGTAGATTATTACACTCAACTTTTAAATTATCTCCAGGTGAGGGGAAAGTACAGGTTTGCCTCTCTAGCATGTCCCCAATGCCCCCAACACAATGGCAGCTAAAAGATGCCAGCTGCTCAAAATTGGCACTTCAGATAAGAGTAAAAAGAGATTGCCAAACATTGTTTGAAACTTGTGGGCTAACACTTCAGCTGTCTGATGTTCTCTGCCCATTTCAAACATATTATTATAACACGAATACAAACACAGTAGATAGGATAACGTAAAACCCTCCGCTAGAGTATCGTTTGGGTTCAGCTGGTATATCATCTAAAGTCCTAGAAGGTTTTTTTTTTTTTTTTGTATTTTTGTTTTTATTTTTGTAAAAGAAAAATCTCAGTATAAACATTAAAAAGAACCCACTGACCCATTAGCTACTGTCCAAAAATATTACTACTGATATTTTGGTAAAAGCAAAATTAGCTGCCCTGAATAATTTTCCTTCTCAGCAAAATCTCTGCTACATAAGATTGTCTGTCATTCAACACCCAACAATAGGCATGTAGATTAGTGCTATTTTGTCTACTGTGGATACAAAAGTTGATATGAAATGTGATCTTCATTTAAATGAAAATCACCAGGCTTTAGGCATTAATAACTGCATACATGATACAGTAGTTTGAAAAGTCTACCAAAATAAAAAAAAAAAAAAAAAACTAAATATTTTCCCTTGGTTTTTGCAATGTTAACGCAATCAAATTAAAACTCAGAACAGAACTATTACATTCAATTGTCCAACAAACAAGCAATAAACTTCAACAAAAATATATATTATACTACATAAGGTGCTTCTTAAACAAACAAACAAAAGAGTTAGGTTCTTAAACATGTTCTTAAAGCAGATATATAAAATTGTCTCAGAATTTGATGAACAAGTATGAGAACTGTTTTTTAAAAAAAAAAGAAGAAAAAAATTGACTTTCCCAGTTTCCTACTTCTTTGGTAGTCAGTTAACTGGGAGAGCAGAAATTAAGGGAACCCACCATTCCAAATAGGACAGACCAAGAGAAGCCTAGCCATTCACCTAGGTTTTTGGCTAACTCATCACATCTCAATGGAGTTCAAATTATAGATCATGAAGTCAGGGATGGAAAACGAACTTCCATTTTGGTTAGGAAAAGGAAGTAATCCTTAGGTGTACTAAAGAGACCGAGACCTCAGAGGCCTTGCATTGCTGTGGCTAGCATAAGCCTTTCTTTTTATCCCCTTGTTCAAAGGACTCTTATGACCCATTCTGGTCCTTTATCCTCTCAGGTTTATGAAATTTAAAAACGTGAACTGTGTCGAGGAAGGCATTTTTCTCCCCAAGGCCTTACTAGCTGGTTTTTGGATGAGTTCTGAATACTCAAGCACACTCTAGTCTGAGCAAGTGTTCGGCATCTTGAGTCCTAAGTGCTCCGAGACCTTGTCCCCGTGCCTCTCCTCGAGCTCCCAGAGCATCTACAGGGATACAGGTATCTACTGTCACCTCTTCCAGTTAGGCTCATACCTGAAATTTCAATGAAGCCAGCCCACAGATCCCAGGGCAGCCTCATGGTGCATTGTGGGACCTGGGAAGCGTACCCCTGGGAAGCTGCTGCCCTGGCCAGGTCATTCTCCACATTTCCCCTTTCCTTTCCTTCTTGTTCAGACTCCTCTGAGTCACAGTCATTATCCATGTATTATTTGCTCCCTGCCCCCAAGAATATAAGTAAACAAACCACAAAATTATCACCAGCTTGCAGGTTCATTGTGACTGCCCCTGGCTGATGTACATGGTAACAATTTAGGGCAATTCACATCTGGGAAGAGACAAGGCTAGCATCCTGTGCTGAAGAATTTTAGATTCACCAGAACAGGTCCCCAAGCCGCCTTTACTGCAAGTCGCAGGGGTCATAAGGAGATTATGAAATGAAAATCAAATAAAATCAACACACCCTACAGCCTTCATGAAGGAGAATAACTCATTCCGGGGTGTTGACTGTAATTGACTTTCTGGTTCCCACCAGTCATGGGAAGTAAGAATTGTCTAGAACCCATGATGTAGTGGTCAGCAGCTGACACTTTAGAAGCCAGAAAGTGGACCGGATTAAGTTGATATGTTCTTGACAACTGGGGGAAATCTTACTTTCCTGTGTGAATCGTGTATTCCTATAGGGGCTCGAGATTTCCCTTTAATAAAGTCACGTGCTGCTATAGGAATATAGCAAGGGGGTACTATAAAGATCCCACAAGATAGCTTTCTCAATGGCTTCAATTAAAGGAGCCATTTTGTAGTCTTTGCTGAGGCTTACTCCTGGAGCCATTATGAAGTGCTTATCGAAGGTGAAATGTCTACTCTCTAGGCTTGGGTCTCAACAAGTAGCTTCAATCAGTTTTCTCAATTCATTCATGAAGACTGAAGACTATAAGAAGCCTCATAGTTAGTGATGTAGCAAAGGGGGAAAGAGAGCTGTTACCAAGATTTAGCCCTGGAACCCCTTTTGGCTGTTCCCAACAGAAGACATGCCACTAAAAACTGAGCAAGCAAATAAATGGCCACTCATACTAGAAAGCCACTGGTGGTAGATGCATGCCAGAGTGTACGCAGGAGACAGAATTCTGCTAAAGTCATACATGACGTGGGTAAAATGTTGCAGGGATTCGCAGAACCTTGGGAGGGGGTGGGGAGAGCCTGGGAGCTCTCAGATCGTGTTGGGGAAGCCCTCTGCTTCCGGGGGTATGTAGTAGGTTTGTAAGGAATGTGCTGAAGTGGAGCTGGTGGTAGCTAGCTGGCTCTGGCTGGGCTCTTCTTGGGGCACTCCCATGCGACTGGTTGGAGCATGAAGGCGGTGAGCATCCAGCATCTCCAGCAGCAGGTCATAGAGGGGCACGACGTTCTTGCATTTCATGTTGTAGAGATGTTCCATGCCTTTGTTACTGGAGGAGAAGGGACACAGAAGGAACTACATTAGACCATGGCTGGACCCCTAGAATAGCTGAAATAGGGAGGAGGAAGTATGAGAAACTCCAAAGGCACTTGTGAGCCATTTTTTAAAACCTACTTAAGGATTCATTTTAAGATGACAACTGTAGAAGTTTAGGGGCCTCAGAGACCGAAGACTGGGACTTGTGTCTATGTATTTTCATTTCCTCCATCCTATAAGGTTTGAAACCTTATCAACAACTGAAAAAATTCAGAGGAGTCATGTGCTTTCTATAAATCCCTCAAAGGATACGTCATCATGTTTTCTTCCAGGGGAAACTTAGTCTCCCAGCCACACATTTGGGCAGCACTATGTTCTTCTGCGCTATTCTCTGCTTCCTTCTCTATACCATCAGAAGAAAGGGAAGAGAAAAAGAAGACATGCTTCCCTTGAATGTGACCACCTACTACTATCTAGCATATGGGACTTACCACATTATTTTGCCTAGATTATAAAACATTACTAGATATTACATAATCAAAGTGTTAAGCTGGTTTGGCTCAAATGGGTTGGCTTTCTTGTGTGTCTGTTGATACTAGAATATGTCCTAGTTAAGCTGGGGTACAAGATATGCATAAAACATATGCATGAAACAGAATCATCTGACTGGGGCCTGATGCAGGCCTGCTACCTGTGTCACAGAGATGTATAAGAGAGCCCAGCTGAAACCCTCCAAGGATACACAGTCAATCTGCAGCCAGCAGTGGTGCTACATAAATGACTTGAGGAATAAACTATATGGTGTGGCTTCAGTTATGAAGGACACCAAGAAAGATAATTATGAAGGACTGTATCACAAGGAACAACATAAGCAAAACAAAGGGTGACATGTTTTATTGAAAAGCAATAGGAAACCCCTGTAAGGATTTAAGTATGAAGAGGATAATATCTTGATTGATTTCAAAGTGATCACTTTGGTGGCTTCTCAGGTCATGCAATAGAAGAGACTGAGATTAAGAAACATGCCAGGTCAAAGATTAGAGTAAGGACAAAGGAGGTCATAGGAAGCCTTTGATAGCTATGGATGCATCAATGTTGACTCTGAATGAAGTTTTTTTTTTTCTTTTTCTTTTTTTTTTCTTTTCTGATCCCAGGGCTTTCTTGTTCAGCATTCCCTAGTGTAGGTCAGTAGGAAGTAATACCTGAACCATAACAGAAGTGCCTGAAGCCCTGAGAGATTGCTTATGCTCACACCCTTTGATTGACATGTTTCTTCTTATTGTATGTGTTTCAAACTGCCACTGCATATCCTTTCAGCTAAAGTGCCCTCCCTGATGCTTGTCCAATGTTCCTGACAGGTTCTGTGCTCCCTCTTCTGTCCTCCCCTAGCCTTTTGGTTCAGACATTTTTTTCTAAAGGTACTTTGCTTACTCAGCAACCCATCTTGCTTTGGCTGTCACATAGAGTTGATTGGTTCAGTGTCTTTTATCTCTACTGCAGGACCCAGGGCTGACTCACCTCATGTGCCGGATATGGGAAAGAATGAGGAGGAGCTGGGCCAGGCGGCGATGCTGCTGCTGCAGAGTCAGGCCAGCTTTGGCCATCAGGTGGATCAAAGTGTCTGTGATCTTGTCTAGGACACGGTGGATGTGGTCTTTCTCTTCCAGAGACTTCAAGGTGCTGGACAGAAATGTGTACACTCCTGAATACACAGAAAGAAAGAGAGAGATTCAAAGAGGACACAGTCATGGAGACAGAAGCATTTCTGGGATGCCTTGATGGGACAGGGAGCGTCCTCTGATGCCTCTACAACATGGAGAATACAGTGGACATGTTTGACACATTTGACAAGAGATTATGTGGCATTCGTTATGAATATGCACATCTTTCCATATCAAGAAGCCAGGATGGCCTCTTGTGCCTAATCCTGAAAGACCCCTGAGGGGACCCTACCTCAAGTCGGACCGGCGCTCACCCACGGACACACGAGAGACCTCCTTGATGCAATTGCATAAGGTAGTTTAATAGCAAGGGCCCTTGGGTTGAAACCCATCCCACGCAGGAGACAAGGGATTTCTACTCCGAACCCCAGAGGCTTGGGCTATTTATGGATAGGGGTAGGGAAAGGCGGGAAAGTTTGGCGTGGTTACACACAATTGGTTATTTCAAATATCAGCAACTTGCAGAGGCGGCAGGATGGCTAGTAATCCTGGACCTCCCAGAAAGGGAGGGAAAGAGAAGTAAACACTGGATGGCCCATTATTCACTTGGGCTAGTTTGGACTTGTTGGTGTGCCCTTCCCCTAGGCCTAAGCAGGCCTGCAAGTCATTGACCACAACAAGACCAAACAACAATAGGACCTAGAAGGAGGCATTGCCTTGCCAGTCTTGGCGCCCTGAGGTCTGCTACAGAGCTAAGAAGAATGGACTGCCTGCTGAGCTAGCCTTAACACCTTCCAGACTACTATCTCCTCACCTAGCCCCTGGGCGGTACCAAGAAGAGACTCTGGGGGGGAGGGGCTTCCTCTTTATGTGAAAGCAAATTATTAAACTTAGGGCCTTGATCAGAATACTTTGTCTTGGCCCCACGTTTCTCTCGCCCTCCTTCCCGTCAATTCCTAGGTTTCGTCTCAGGAGAACCTGGTGATCGTGGCTGCAGGCAGCTACAGTCTGGGGCATGCCTTTTTATTTTTCTTTTGGTCACCTTGCCCCTGGAGGGGGCATGTCTGTTTTAAGCTGTTTTCAAATTTTATATTCACAATCCAAGATTCTTTAAAAAGGACTATTGATATTTCAGCCATAATGGTAGCATGACCATTCCTTCTTGGGTAGATCTAACATCAATATGAACTGTTCATTCAGTGATGACCGCAACTTTAAGAGGAAATCATCATTGTTTCCTTGGAGGGACAGAGAAATGTGCTAGTTACAAAGATAACATAAGTGGTATGTCGGGATACTTAGGCTGCACCCAGTATGCCAACTCCTCATCTGGTAATGATCAGCAGACTGTCCCCCAGGAAACACAAGACACCCCTTATTATAAGCTTCACAAGTAGTTATGAGTAACTGGCTAAGTGATTAGAAGGTAGTTGCTTGAGGTGCAAGTTATTTTGCTTCTACATATATTTGCTTCCACTAAAATAAGTCTACACATATTTTCGTCTTTACTGAAGAGTGTGTGACATGGGTGTGGCCAGAAGACTTTAGAAACAGCTGTTTTTCCTGCCAGACAAGTATGTCTTCTCTTGACTTTCTATTGCCTCTGCAGAAGGTAGGCTATGCAGAGCCCTTTGTGATGTTAATTTCCTCTGATTAGCAGAAGTCCTGAGTTAGGCAATCAGAGCCCCACTCTAGGGAGAGAAGCAAGGAGGCTGTAAAGAGTGCTGAGGATGGGAATGCAGGAGGGAGCATGGTGGTTGGTCTCAGCTCTTCTCTCAACTCCATTTGCCCTCTGTGGTGAAAATAAACTCCTCTATCCTAACTACATAGCCTTACAAGACACACATGATACTGGATTACCACTAGGGTTAGGATAACACAGCAGTGTGGTTTCATACTTTCTCTGCTTATCCTGATGTCTAGTCTTATAACTATTTATAAGATCACCTTCATGTTAAAAGCTCCAGGGTATTATCACTCACTGACATACATGCTGATGTTGTGACAAGTGACAACCCGAGGGTTGGAAATGAAGAAAATATCTATACTGAGAAACTCATAGTAAACAGTTGTAGCTGCCCAGAGTAGAAAAAGGCCATGTTTAAAACAAACAAAAACAACAGAACAAGACTGGCCCAAATCTTGCCTGGTTTGGATCTCAGGAGAATCTCAAAGCTTCTGGCACAGACAGGCACATTGATCCACAGGAGATACTGCACAGAATGCCAAGCAGGCTAGGGCTTAAGAAAGGAACTGCACATAAATTATAACATGAGTCCCAACCTTTATCTTTCTGACCTGTTGTCTTCTTAAATGCCCATGTGTTCTCATTTACCTTGGTGGATTACGTCCCACTGTTTTCCCTGTTTTCTGGCCACTGAATACTGGACACTGTCCTATGCTATAGTTTGAACTGCTCACTATCTACATTTTTTTGTTGTTGTTGTTTTTTGTTTTTTGTTTTTTCGAGACAGGGTTTCTCTGTGTAGTCCTGGCTGTCCTGGAACTCACTCTGTAGACCAGTCTGGCCTCGAACTCAGAAATCCACTGAAGACTCCCAAATTCGGGAGACCCTTACTCAAGTCTCAGGAAGTCGCGAACACCCACAAACTCCAAGACACCGTACCTGGATGCAATTAGCAGAGGTTTATTAGGGAAGAGAGCTGGCAGCCAGCATTCAAACTGCACACTCGTGCAAGAGTACAGTTTGACCCCGCGTGGTAGGCTAAGGAACCTTTTATAGTAGGGGGTAGGGAAAGGAAGGAATTTTCGCGCGGTTACACATGATTGGTTATTTCAAATATTAGCAACTTGCAGAGGCGGCAGGATGGCTAGTTAGGACTTGTCTGGGCATGCCTTTTTACTTTTCTTTGTGGCCAGGAATGTGTCTTCCTGCTTTGGGCCTACCCCACCCACAGGTGGATTTTCTTCCCTGAGGCTTGAGGAATGTATGGGGCAGTGAAGGCCTGAAATCCTACATTCAGTTCTGCCTTCCTGGAACTAATGAGCCTGTATATATTTTATAAAATGGTCTTTATAATTTTTTCACTCTACACCACCTGCCTCTGCCTCCCAAGTGCTGGGATTAAAGGCGTGTGCCACCACCGCCCGGCCACTATCTACATTTTAACATTAGAACCTTTTATTTCTTTAAAAACAAAAACCTGAAAGGCCATTTCTTTAATCGGAAATTTTTTATGTTTCAAAGACAATATATGATCACAAGGGGGATAGTTTTTTAAATTGTGAAGGTCAAAAAGAATAAGCAGGATCAATAGTTCGAGCCCTTTGGGGAATCCTTATATAGTGATATACATTCTTGACATATTTCCACTAGTAGTTTCCTTGTGGGCTGGTCAGGGTAGATTGAAGAGTCTGTTCTTTTTGATTCATCTTGTTTCCTAAGACAACTCAGTCCAACTTGGCTGAATTGCTGATTACATTGTTCTCAAATAGTTACATGGGTGAGGACTGTATTAAATATCTGTAGAAAGATGAATGCACAAGTCTCTTGTTTCGGTTGGGGATCTCAGACCCTCCTGGTAGAAACCCATTGCAGCTTCCAGTCTGGGCCCAAGCACTGAGCAGATCCCGGGCAGCATCTTTGCCCCCAAACTCACAGAACCCAGAGGAAGTGGGCCTCTCAGGAGCTCTAACCCAGGTAAGGTAAGGAGACAGCAATACCTGCCCCAAACAGGGAGTAACTGGGACCCACTGGGACCCAGGAAGTCACTCTTGGCCTGGAACACTGGTTTCTTCCGGTCTGCGTCTGAGCATTGAACAGATCTTGGGTCCCAGCTATAACCCCTGTAGTAACACCCACCCCACACAGTTCTGATACAGCCAAGATAATAGGAAAGACAGGCTTCAGTCAGAGACAGGGCAGGTAGCACTGAGGAGATCCAGATGGCAAAAGGCAAGCGCAAAAACATAAGCATCAGCAACCCAGGGTACTTGGAATCATTAGAATCTAGTTCTCCCACACTAGAAAGTCCTGAATTCCCCATATCACCAGAAAAGCAAGATTCAGATTTAAAATAACTTCTAATGATGATGATAGAAGACTTTAAGAAGGATGTAAATAACACTCTCAAAGAAATTGAGGAGAACACAGATAAACAGGTAGAAGCTCTTAAAGAGGAAACACAAAAATCCCTGAAAGAATTACAAGTGAACACAACCAAACAGGTGAAGGAATTGAACAAAACCATTCAGAACATAAAAATGGAAGTAGAAACAATAAAGAAATCACAAAGAGAGACTACCCTAGAGATAGAAAACCTAGAAAAGAAATCAGGAGTCATCAGCAACAGGATACAAGAGATAGAAGAGAGAATCTCAGGTATAGAAGATACCATAGAAAATATTGACAACGACTGTCAAAGAAAATGCAAAATGCAAAAAGTTCTTAACACAAAACATCCAGGAAATCCAAGACACAATGAGAAGACCAAACCTAAGGATAATAGGTATAGAAGAGAGTGAAGATTCCCAAATTAAAGGGCCAATAAATATCTTCAACAAAAGTATAGAAGAAAACTTCCCTAAAGAACAAGATGCTCATAAACATACAAGAAGCGTATAGAATGCCAAATTGACTAGAGCAGAAAAGAAATACGTCCCATCACATAATAATCAAAACACCAAGTGCACAAAACAAAGAAAGAATATGAAATACAGTAAGGGGAAAGGCCAAGTAACACATAAAGGCAGACCTATCAGAATTACACCAGACTTCTTACCAGATACTATAAAAGCTAGAAGATGCTGGACAGATGTCATAGAGACCCTAAGAGAACACAAATGCCAGCCCAGGCTACTAAACCCAGCAAAACTCTCAATTACCATAGATGGAGAAACCAAGATATTCCACAACAAAACCAAATTTACACAATATCTTTCCACAAACCCAGCATTAAAAAGGATAATAGTGGGAAAGCTCCAATACAAGGAGGGAAATTATAACCTAGAAAGAGCAAGAAAGTAACCCTCTTCCAACAAATCCAAAAGAAGATAGCCACACAAACAATGCCACCATTAATAACAAAAATAACAGGAAGCAACAATCTCCTTTCCTTAATATCTCCTAATATCAATGGACTCAATTCCCCAATAAAAAGAAATTGGCTAACGGACTGGATATGTAACCAGGATCCAGCATTTTGCTGCATACAGGAAACCCACCTCAGTGACAAAGACAGACACTACCTTAGAGTAAAAGGCTGAAAAACAATTTTCAAGCAAATAATACTAAGAAACAAACTGGAGTAGCCATTCTAATTCCTCCAGCCTGAGATCACAAAGGGAGTATAGGTATAGGTAGTTGAAGGTGACCTTGTCAGGCATCAGTGGAAGTGGAGGGCCTTGGTGCCTGAAAGTTTAGATTCCCTAGTGTTGGGGAATTCAAGAGCAGGGAGGTGGGAATGGGAGGATGGTGGGAGCACACACTCATAGAAATAGGAGGAGGTGGGGTGAGATAAGGGGGTTTTGGAGGGAATGGAAGAGGAGATAACTGAAATAAATAAAATAATCATTTTTAAGAGAAACAGATAATGGGTCTGGCAATTGTAGTTGAGCAGTCGAGACTTTTTGTCAACAATTTATTACAGGGATTTTATATAATGCTCAAGGACAAGGTATTGTGGAAGAGGCCCATGGAACTTTAAAAAAAATGATGAGACATACTGTTGCTGAGCCAAAGAATGGTGCCAACTTGTGAGCTTGCTTAGTGCCTTGACAAGGGTGACTGGGGAGCTGTATTGGACATATGTTCCTGACCCACCTTTGCTTGACTATATCCCAGATGGGAAAGGCTGCCTTATCTCAAGTTTTTAGACCTTGTAGGATAGAGAATTGAAAAGAGAAATTATGGTTCTTGTATCTTTTTAAAGGTGCCCAGCTATTAGGACTCAATCATCTACTGGTCTAGAAATTAATCCAATATGGGAAATAACAGTCTACTTTTAGAAGATTGGATCTGGACTTTGTCAGAAACATATCTGGAAGCTAGTTGTAGCTCGCTATGATGTTAGGATAGCAAGAGATAGATACTGTTGTGACAGGATCTGGATTTCAAACAAGGGTTAGTGCATATTTTAAGGCTCTTTTAATTGTCAAGCTAAAATTGGTTTTGTCTCTTCTATAGCATTTATTGTAACTTGCAGTGACTGTATAATTTTCAATTATGTTAGTGTGTTAAAACCTGGCATGACTGTTACATGGGTCTATCAACCAGCTTTCTTCTCACTGCCCTGAGTATTAGAAAACCTTGATTCTCTGAAAAAAAAAAAAAAGCTTGAAAGTACTGGAAGAAGTGAGTTAGGCTTGAAGCAGAAGCACGAGGGTAGCAGGCTTGATTATTGCTGGTATAACAGCTTTAATTCCATCAATTGCTAGCACTACTGCTTCTGCAATAGCATTGACACAAGGAGTTTAGACAAGTATTTTTGTTAACCATCTAGCAAAAAAAAATGTTACTAATGTATTGAATATACAAAAGGATTTATATAGGTATCTGGAACAATGAATGATACTCTATAACCCATTCAAATTATCTGAAGGAGGTTCAGGGTTCAAGAGTTAGGAGCCATCCCAAGTGTCATGACAAATATCATTGGAGTAGTGTTACTTTTGAAATTCACAATGATTGTCATTATAAGTAGAAAAAAGTTAAAAGACACCTGTAGGACATTTGGCTTAATCCTAACACCTCTCTGGGTGTATTAACTTTGCATAGTGAGATTATGAATTTAAAGAATGCTGGTCTGCTGACCTTCAATGCTGCAGATAATACTAATAAAATTATTCATGGCCTGAGCTCAGTATTTCCATTTTGGTCAAACCTCAGGAATGGCATATATAGCTTGATCAGGCTAGCCCTTCTTGTCCTGGGAATACTTTTATTCCTGCCCATCATGTTAAAGCTTATCTTTAACAACATCAACATGTTGGCAGCCAAAGTACATGGCTTAAACCTGAAAATGGACCCCCCCCCCATATAGAGTTATTAAGTTAACAGGCTGGCAAGCAAAGGATGGGTAATATTTTGCACAGAGCCTTACCAACCTAAGGAAGAAGTGCATTGCCTTTGATAATGCATATAGGAAGGCATTCTTGACAGAATGACCTAAGACAGGCTCAGTCTTGTTAACGAAATAAAAAAGGGGAGAGGTGGAGAGTCTTTGGGGCTGCTTGGCAAGAAGCTGACATGGGCCAAGGACAAGGAAAGGGGCTGCTTGGCAGGAATATGACATTGGCCAAGGACAAGGAAGTAGGCTTCAAGCAAGAATCTGACATTAGACTACAACAAAGAAGGAATTTCAGGTAGAAATCTAAGTCATAGGCTACAACAAAGAAAGTAATCTCAGGAAGGAATCTAAATATTGGGCCAGAAGAAAAGAAGTAATTTCAGACAGGAATCTAAATTTTAGGCTAGAACAAGGAAGTAGGCTTCAGACATGAAAATGACCTTGGGCTAGAATACAGAAGTAGGCTCAGATACTTTGTTCATCCTGAGAAGCCTTTAGAAACAGTGATCACGGGAGTGTTCATGTAACTGGGTTTAATGCCTTGCTTTTTCTTTGACTATTTGTGTTTATTGTATTGCTTGTTCCTCAACTATTTGAATCTATTGTATTGCTAGACCCTCAACCTAGAACTGACCTTAATACATGCATGCAATCCAAATGGTATAAAAGCATAAAGGAAGAAGGGGTTTAGGATAGGGGGTTCTAGGGAGAGGAAATGTGAAAAGGGAATGACATCTGTATTGTAAATAAATAAGATATCCAATTAAAAAAAAGAAACCCATGCAGACTCTTTTCAATGCAGGGAGTCGAGTTCAGAGACTTGTGTCTATTAAAGAGTTTTCCCCTGAGCCTGTAACCCACTATCTCTTTTTAATTTACTTCTCAACTTATTTTTATCTTTACTTCATGAATTTCTAATTGAATAAGGTGTAACTGTAGACTGTTGACAAATATTTCAACTCATAACGATATCATCCAGCTTAAAGTGTGAAGCATCTCAGCTCCAGGAAAATTCTGTCTTGCCTCGTTCCAGGCTAATGAAGCCATTTGTCCTTACCCAGAACATCTACAATTCTGATCATGCCAGAAATTGGCATTATGTATGAGAATATTGCCCACCATTTATATAGGACTTATATTCTTATCCTTTTGTAAGTTACCACCAGGTTAATGTAGTAAATTGCTTGTATATTCTGAAGCTGTGATGGACCATCACTCCTACTATAAAAAACTAATCACTTCCTGCATTTCATTGGTCTCCTCTTTATTCCTCAGTGCACTATAACATTTAACGTTTGAAACCCAGTTTTTCAGGAAGCCACAGATAAACCATGAAGGTTGACACCTGAGATGATACCGTGGTGCATCCCAGGGTCCATCTGAACTGTCTTCTTGTTCACAAGCTTATACAATCTTTTTTTTTTTTTATTAAATCACCATCTGAACCTCTTAAAAAATCTTTCATGCATCAAAAGAATATGGTTCATACACATTATTTTTAAAGAATAAATAAATACATTATCTGAGAAATCATCATTGGTAGAGAAGCTTTGTAGCCTGGATCTTGTGCTTCTGTAGTGGGTCTCTCTCCTTATTGCCAGGCATTACTAATGTTAAAATTGTACTTTAAATATTTTTATGGATTCAGTATTACTATAATGTATATTCATTAGCTATAAAACTGTTACTATATATATATATATACACACACACATACACACACACACACACACACATTGTTTCCTTAAAAACTGCTACATTGTATACTTCTGTAGTGAAGTTGACGAACAGCATATTTTAAAGATTTTCTTTATAAAGATAGAGGCATGTCTGGGATACATTCTGCCTAGATTCCATGTTGACCAGTGACAAAGAAAGAGGGAATCCATTAGAAAATAAAGTGTTGAGTGGTCATGGGGTTAGCTTGGACATTGCAGGTGGCAGGGAGTTATTCCTTGCTGGACTGGTGTCAGGGCTGATATCAGCCAAGCTCCCCATGGCTCTGCCTCTTATATTCTGTGTGTTATCACTGACATCACTGTCTTGTCTCCTAGAAGCCTTACCACAGAATGCGCAGCCTGAGAACCTGCCCAGTCCCCTAAACCTGAGTTAGTCCAAACTGAGTGATGAGATTTTAAACTACTTTCTTTTAAGTTTCGACCCAGGACACTGGTTCTATTCAGCAGTAACCCCTTTCTTGTTCAAGAAAACTTTAGAAGGTACCATCTAATAGCTTGGGGGTTCTTGCCAAGGGAGGTAGCCCCCATCATCGCTTCTCTCTCCACTGTGCAGGACGTGACAAAACACACTTGTGGAGAACTTCAGGAGACTCTACAGCCAGCAGTTTGTTTGTTTGCTTGTTTGTTCATTGGTTTTGTTTTGTCTTGTTTTGTTTGGTTTGTTTTGGTTTGGTTTTCAATGCAAGCAAAAGACATGACACTCTGACTTGGTGAGCCATTTTTTCTTTGGGGCTGTCATTTCTGGATTCTCACACAGTGCGCAAACTTGTCTGGGTTCCTTCTTCCAGCAAGAACCAATTGAGAACCTATTATGTTATCTGACAGGGATGCCAAGCTTTATTTCCTTTGAAGAGTTAATATTTTACCAGAAGATTCTGCCCATGGAGAGAGAATTATTTCTTTAACACCAACTCCCAGAATGGAGAACATCCCTCTGAGTAAGCCTGTTTTTCTAGTCCTGCTTTGGCACCAGATCAACTGATCATCTTATCCTTGTCAGCGGGCACTTCCTAGCTGTGCAAATATACATTGAAATAAAACTACAGTCCTGTCCAAACGTCAGTAATTGACAACAGCTACCATCATCCTTTTGGACTTTCCTGGCAATACACAGTCCCTGTTTGCTGCCTGTTGCCCTAAAGAGCTGTTTAAGAAACAAAAGCCACCCAGAGTCCCAGAATGCTTCAGGTGCTCTGGTAACCACTGTTAATAAGCGTGAGCACAACAAAGCTGACAGCTGATCTGTGTCTCAGGCGGTTTCTGCCATGCACTGCACCACTATTTCCAGAAGCCAGGGGCCATTGTGTATAGAGTAAGGGGCTCCGGGAAGACACAACAGGCCAGGCTTTAGTCACTTTGCAGTCTGTGCCAAACCCCAAAGCTGGAGGGTCTGTCATGAAGCATAGTTGGCAGACAGAACAAATCCTATCACCACTAGGAAAGAGAAGAGGAGTCTGTAGGGGATGTAGTAAGAGGAAACAATGGCAGAGAAACCACAGGGATACCCTCAAGTATAAGAGACTTGTGTATGTGTGTGTATATGTGTGTGCCTTCATGAGTCCATGCATGTGTGTATGTGTGCTTGAACAAATACATGTATGTGCACATGTGTATATGTGTGTGTATGTGTCTGTGTGAGAGAGACAGAAACAGAAAGACAGACAGACACAGAGAGAGAGAAAGAGACAGAGAGAGAGAGAGAAAGAGAGAGAGAGAGAGAGAGAGAGAGAGAGAGAGAGAGAGAGAGAGAGCGAGCGCGCGGGCGAGTGCGAGCGCCTGGGCTGCGAACTTTGCATATCACACACACTGGGCAGCACTGCAGCCCTCCAGCCTTACATTTTTGCTTTAGACAGAACTTCACCCAGCTGCCCAGACTAGCCTCAAATGTACTCTGCTATCCAGACAAGCTGTAAACCTGGGAGCCTCCTGATTCAAGCGTTTTTAGTAGCTAGGATTATAGGACTTCAATACCAGGGCTGCCTAGAGGCTGCATTAGAGACAATGTAGCTTTTCCTCAGGCTCTTGTGACCTCAACCATCCCCTATTCTACTGCAACGCTCTTTCAGGTTCTCTTTTGCATCTAGGCCTCACAAGAACAACACTCTTTCTACTTTCCAGCTTCTTGCCACCCAAGGGTACCATCTAGAAGTTTGAGGAAGACTGAAGCACACCCATCCCTGGAAATACCCAGGAGGAAGCTCAGGCAACAGCTTGCCTCCTGGCTTCCCCTGATACTGATCTCCACTACAGAGAGGCTCCTCTGACTGCTGGGAGTAAGAGTGCTGAGACCCTGGGCTTACCAGCTGCTGGAGGGCAAACTCTTCCAGCAAGGCAATCTTAATTATTTTTTTCAAAAGGAACAATGTAGTAGTGACCTTGGGAAGGTTCTTCAATCTACAACACCTTGATTTAAAAGAGAAAAACAATCGGGAATGATTCAAAAGATGATCAATAATACAAGGATCAGAGTTGTAAGTCACCTGGACCAGAACTGTCACTCAGCTTCGATCAGGCGGAAGTCGTAGTGTCCATGGCTGACTAAGTGATGTATCAGCACGTGGAGGTTCACCACAGAGAAGCATTTCTAGAAGCAATGTCTTTTCTCATGAATGCCTTGGAGGCAGACCATGATGTTATCAGTCCCTGTTGGCTCTCTGGTTCACCTTTGATTGGCATTTGTTTGAGTGGCAGTGCTACTCCTGATGCACTCTTGGGTCAGTAGGGTATTAAAATGGTTGCTGCTGTTATTTAGCAGGAAGAGTTATTCTAGATGTTCTACAAAGTACTAGTCAGACAGTCCCAGGTACTAGTTTTTCCCCTAAGCTGTGCGTCTCTGGAAAGTCCTGTTGCATGGATATACTATAAATACAAATTTGAAGTGAAACATTTGGAAGGGAGAGCTGGGACTCACTGGCAGAACAGTTGACTGTCATGTTCAAGATCTTGAATTTGATCCTTAGTTACACACACACACACACACACACACACACACACACACACACACACACACTCATCCGCACAACATATGCATGCAGCCATTTTGAATGTCTCAAAAAATGTAGTATGTAGATGAGTTTATAGTGAAGAAAATTATTAAAAGTGTCCTCTCAAGAGTAGGGCCTCGTGAAGATCTACCCATAGCTGAGGAGCTACTGGCAGTTGGTGGCTCCTGGTGATAGCAGGGGTAGCCATTTTTTTAAGTGATGTAGCCATGAGTAAGCTGCCCATGTTCTAGTAAATAACCCTGCATCCATACCCACGTAAGCAACCCTAATTAAACTCAGTGAGTCATTAAAAAAATACATTAAAGTAAGAGGGGGCTGCTAGGAAATAGAAGGTGTTGAGAGGAAATGGAAGGAGGAAATGGAAGGAGGAAATGGAAGGAAGAAATGGAAGGAGATGATAGGGCTAGGTCAAAATATATTAAACACATGTGTAAAATTTTTAAAGAATAAATTTAAAATATTGAATTTTTAAAAACAATATTTGATGCATTATTTTAACTGGGGGTACCATGTAATCGCCACAACTGTATGTTTACTTGAGTTGATTTCAGTGTCATTGAGCAGATACTACAGACATGACAGAATTAGTTGTAAAAATGAATAAAGGAAATGCTCACTTTTCTAAACAAATGTAGAGCCAATTATTATAAAATACCATACACTGATAAAATAGTATGTTCTTGACTCTTTTACATTCTTAAATTTTTTACAATAATACTTTGTAGTAATTTAATAAGTAAATAACTTTTAATTTAATAATTTATTAATTTAATAAATAATTATCCTAGTATCCATATCTGGTTCTGATTTATCATGTCATGTATTTCTTGGGCAGAAAGCTTCAGATTATGTTTCTATCCAAGTATTCCTTGAAATGATCACATTTTTGCACTTAAAAATACTTTTGCCTAAAATCAGCCATAAGCCTAAAATCAGCAATAGGCCTGACATACATGCCTGCTAACACAAAGACTTGGGTCTCTATGGAAAAACATTGAAACAGAGGGCTATAAACTATTGTAAACAGGCAGCTTTTGTTGAAATCTACCAGCCTGGAGTAGTCATAGACTTTGTAAATAGGCAGCCTTGGCAGATAGTATCAAATTAGATAAGGACAAGTGAATCATAGGAAGAGTCATAGTGACCTGACCCCTGAACCTTCACCCAGCTGATACCCTGTTCTGAAAGATATCTGTACTCCCCCTGAACACCTATGCTCCTGTGTCATCCCCTTCCCCACATCCTGCATTTTCATGTTCATAACCCCTGTGTTAAAAAGTAAAAATTATGATTTGATAAAAAAAAAAAAACAAAAAATTAAAAAAATTACTTTTGCTAAGCCTTGTATATCTGCCCTGAAGTATATAGCTTTAGCATTTTATTTTAAGTGAGTTTACTATAATTTCTCTTCTGTATACAATATGAAAGCACACTGATTTATTTTCAAATCATGAATATCTTAGAATCTCTTGTGAAACTTTACAAGAGGCAAAAGTTTCCCAGGCTCCATCAAAGTCCAATAATTTTGAGCCAAGGGTGGTGTCTGACAAATGTGCTTTTAACAAACCTCTGCGATGGCCACTTATGCCCAGCTGGAATGACAAGCCACATGGCTGCCTTGAATTTTACATCTTGTGACCATCAAAAGACAAAGTTTTGACAATGTGGAGTCTATTAATGTTCTTTGAGAAACATCCTATCATCATACTTCACCTCAAGATGTCTTCTCCATGGAGTTCCTGCACCAGGTTCACCCTGCCTCTCCTGTCCCTCTTTTCCTGTCATGGATGTTAGAATAGAGCTAAGTCTTAGGAATCAACTCATTTAAATGGCAGAATCTTCATCTTTCCGGAGTACTTGGAGGACCACGTGACAAAAGACTACGGAACTGAACCAGTCATAGATTTCTATGACTCTAAAAGGTGTGGACATTTCTCATCACCAGCAATCAAGCAGGTCCCTAGCAGAAGACACTTCATGTCACTCAACATAACTCCTTTCTAAGGCCCTCCTTCTGGAGAGAATAATCTCATGAGAAAGGTTTGCTGTGTTTCTGATTAACTGGCCAACAGCTGGGGCTCTCACAACCCCCTCCTTGCTTGGGTTTCATTAATGATCTTGAGTGGCCCATATAAGTTAGGGAAATGTGGATTTCTCTTCCTTACAAAGAACATGGCAAGAGATACAGATGAAGAGATGCCTGGTGCAGGAAGGATGGTAGTGCTTTGATGCCCTACTGGGGGAGGGCATTGTACACTCTCTATTTCCACATTCTCAGCTGCTCTAAACCTTAGCATTTGGGGTTTGGGAATATTTTTTGCTGTTTAAGAATGCTTAAGTAAATTATGGGCCACTGGTGATCAAATACACCTTCAGCTCTCATCAAGCCTTGACCTTTCTAGGGACAACCACATCCTGATGCCACATAGGGGCCGATAGCTGTTCAGTGAATTCATTACCATGGTTAAAAACAAACAAACAAACAAAAAAAACCAACCAACCAACCAACCAACCAAACAAACAAACAAACAAAAAAAAACCCTATCATTTCAGAGTTTCCAAGGGTTTTAAGAGTTGCATGGCAGGAAATACAGAAATACAGACACATGTGCGTATTTGACAGTATCTCAAACATGAACCTGTTTGTAGACTTAGCATTATACACTTCAGAGTGTTTGAATCACAACACAATGTGTAGCTCGGTTATAATAAGTGTCCTATTCTAATATAATTCAAGAGGTATTTTCTACTTACTTATGGTTAAACAAATACACTGAAACAGGAACAACATCTGAAGGCTATTCAGGGTACCTCCTCTCATTGATGTCGTCTATATTTAAGGCCTTAGAAAAATGATTTACTTAGAATTTTTTTCTTCCCAAATGCCAGTATTGCTATTCTTCGTAAGAGAAGCCACAATTTTGATTCTAAAAACATTTAGTTATCCCTCATCATGCTTACTATTCATTCTGAATACTGACATACTTCATGGCAGCCAGCATGTTCAAAGAACAAATTGAAGCAGAAAGGGCAAGCGGAAAACATCATAATGCTTTGTTTGTTATGACTCTAAGATAAAGCATCACTGAAGACTTCAAAGGGGGTGTTTTATGCCATTTAGGAACTTAATTATCATTTTTGTGCTTAGCCAAAAAAAAAGAGTATCACGTTGGGAAATATGTGTCTACTGATGGGGAATTTCTATCCTTTCCTAGATGAGCAGTTATTTACCTGCAAGATGAAGAACCTTCTCAGGACCCGGCCTTTGTGTGCACGCATACCGTTATGCTAGTGTATATCATGTAACGTGCATGGGCAACATTTTTTCTGTGTGAAGTCACAGAGGGAATGGCAACTGAAAATGCGTGTCCCTGCCAGAAACCCAACGCAGGAACAGGTGCTTCTGCTCACTTAGGACTCCTCTATCCCTACAAGTGTATTCCTTGGCACCAACAACCATTAAACCATACAGGTCTGATTCAGAAATATCTGTCAATTTAGTGTCATTTTTATTGAGATGTACTAGATGTTCTTGAAGGTAAGTACGTAGCACATCAACACGTTCAAGCTGACTCAGAAGATAAACCTCCTAATGACTTCCAATGGAGATATTGCTGAGCTGATGGAGTTAACTTGAGGCAAATTAGGACACATGGGCTTTTGCATTAAAATGGAATCATGTGCTCGACTGTATATGGAGCCCCTGATTTTATCCTGATTTTATTTTTTTATAACAGGCAGACAAGATAGAGTCTAGATTAAATCTTTCATGACAAAGTTGCTATTGGTGTATATTTGGCATGGGAGTTTTTTTTTTTAAGCTATTATGTTTGTGGTTAATTGATTTTACAAGAGCAACAGCCTCAACACACATGACCATCACATCAGACATTTAGGGAGAAAAGTGATCAAGAGTAGACAGGTTGGAAATTCAATCCCTGATGCTCTGAACCACTAGATATGATTTGATAGCCTTGGCTACTTTGTGCTCCATAGTTCAGATTCCACAATCTAAGTCTGTTGGGTACTTTGGTAGCAACACAGGCTCATACTGCTGGAGAGCTGTACAGTTGTCAGTTTTCACTTCTGACTTCACTAAATTGGTCAAGCAGATAATAAAAGTATTCTATACAAGTTTTGCCAACTCGACACAGCCCAGATCTAAGAGAAAAATCTCAACTGAAGGTCTATGGTGGACTGTCTTGATTGCTAACTGATATATGAGGCCCCATCCCACTGTGAATTGGCAAGCGTAACTAAGCTGTATGAGAAACCAGCTGAGCATAAACCTGAGAAAATCAGCAAGTAGCATTTCCCCATGGCTTTTGCTTGAAGATCCTGCTCTGAGTACTTGAGTTCCTTCCCTGATTTCCTTCAATGATGGATTGTGACCTGGACATAGAAGTCAAAGAAAACTTTTCCTCCTCTAAGTTGCTTTTGGTCTCAGAGTGTTTTTATCACAGCCATAGAGAAGAAACCAGAATGAACGGATCACTCCCTACCTGGAAACCACTAGCAATTCCAGTTTCCCTTGGGAGAATGGAGACTAAGTTATACAATCTTCCATCAAGACCTGGTTATTAAGAAGTTATCTTTGTAGAGATTTGCCTTCAGAGAGGTTCTGTTGAGTAACTACTATATTGTACTTTTTAAAAACCCTGTGAGCCTTGCAATAGAATGTCTTCTCTTTGATTTGACCTGGAACTTTAGAGCCAAACTTGCAGCTCACTTTAGGTACAGCACAGAGATACCTTCTTGTGCTGATCTAGCTCATAGAGTTGGTGATTTCTGCACATTTCTCTCCCTTTATATGAGATTTGTTAACTATTAGTTCACTATCTTTCATTGCATGAAATTCAGTATTTCAAATCTTGTGGAACAGCAATGTGGGAGCAGGTGTCCCTTCTTCCCCTGGGAATCAATGTAAAAAGTCACTGTGGATAGATGTGCTCATGAAACGTCACTAAATGCTCGTCTGACTTAGTCTCTGTCTCGGAAAAGCTGACTCAAGAACTAAGACTGCATAACAAACTTGTGCAAACATGTCCACAGCATCCTGAACTGAGCAGTCTGCTCAAGTATCTGTAATGTCCTGCACCAGGAGCTAAGAAATGAGATCACAGATTCTCAGTCTTAATTGGAGAGTTTGATTACCATTAAGGGGATATCCTCAGGAAAACTTTCCCTTTCTTTCCTGAGGAAGACTCAAACTAGCTGACGGTCCCTTCTGGGGATTGCTGTTGTTGTTGTTTTGCTTTTTTATAACTAGTGTGAAATTTTCCTGTTTCCAAGAGGCAAGTGAGCTGTGGGTTGAATGTCCGTTCTGGTATCTCACTTCCATCCTTCATTTTAAGTGAGTATTTGACTGCATAGAAACTCCAGTACACAGACACCATATGAGTGTGGTTGGCTTATTTTAAATGTTTTTTTTAAAGAAAATAAACTTAACATTACATTCCAAATATGCAGATGTGGGATTCCAGAATTGTGTGTTTAAGAGATGCCCTACGATCAGTTAGTTTGGTGATGGAACCATTTGAACAGCACTGACTGGGCTCAGGGTATTAGCAACAATAAGAGAAACAGGAAGGAGGAGGAAGATGAAAAGAAGGAGGAGAAAAAAGAGAAGGAAGAAGAGAAGGAAGAGGAAGAGAAGAAGTCTGAAGGTGGTTGGTTTGAGGGGAATGTGGGTAGAAATTAAGAGGAAAGATATGATCACATTTTGTTGAAAACACACATAAAATTCTAGAGAAAAACTATTTAAAAATTAATTAATTTGGTGGTTTAGAAATTATTTGAAGAATCAAAAAAGCCCCATATGACTATATCTGTAGATAAATGAACAGAGATAGATTAGATAATACATACATACATACATACATACATACATACACACATAGAAAGATACATAGAAAGATACATAGATATATAAACACATAGATAAATGCATGGAAGATACATAGATAGATACATAGATGATAGATAGATAGATAGATAGATAGATAGATAGATAGATAGATAGATTTATAGATTGATAGATACAGAGACAGACAGATAGACATATAAAGTTAGCCTCATGTGAAACCCTCACATTTAAACTCTGTTGAGTTGATTAAAGCAGGAGCAGCAGCAGTGGGAGAGCAGAACTGATTTCCTTGCTTCTTTGTCTGCTACTCTCAGGTAACCTTGAGACAATGCCAGACAACTTGGCTACTGAAGAAGGAAGGGTAAAACCTACCAGTCCTTAAAAACTGAGAAGACAAGACTTAGAGGAAACTATTTGCAAAAGACACATTCAATAAAGGACTATTCTCCAAAATGATGCTCAAACTTAACCATAAAAAAACCATCTAACTTAAGAATAAATTAGAAATATTAACATACATCTCACCAAAGAACCACAAATAGCAAACATGCCTCTAAAAAGATGTTTAGCCTCATATGAGTTTAGGAAATTATAAATTAAAACCATAATAAAATATATCTCTTAGAATGTCCAACCTCCAGGGTACTGACAATAGAAAATGCTGACAAGGAGGTGGACCAACAGGAGAAGCCCTCACTGGTGGTGGGAAGATCTTCTCACTTTGGAAGGCATTTTGGTCATTTCTAACAAAATGAAACAAGCTCTTACCAAAGGACCCAGTAATCCCTCATCTTAGTGCTCACAAAGGAAATAGAAATTTATGTCCACACACACTGTTTTGCACATAGATTTGTGGCAGCTTTAACTACAATTATGATAACTTGCAAGCAATCAGGCTTTCCTTTAGACAAACTAAATGTACAAGCAATGGAGCATTATTCACGGATAACAAAACAAGAGCTACCAAGTCACAAAAAGGCATTGTAAGGACCTCAAGTGACCAATACAGAGCGGAAGAAGGCAATGTGAGAAGACAACATACCGTGGTAGTCCAGACACAAGACATCCCGAACAAGACAAAGCTGTGTCGACAGGACAGATGGGTAGAAAGGGAAAGAGGCATGAACAGGAAGAGAATAGGGGATTTCTGTATAATAATAAGAAACACTTGCTAAAAGCCACACAGTCCAAAACATTAATGTCCTCCACAGTCTTGGAATGATACTGATGCATCATTGTTAAAAATACAACACAGATACAAGATGCTGATTGTGAGGGGTGATGGAACAGGGTGGGGAGGCAGAAGTCTTGCCACATAGTGTGTGTGTGTGTGTGTGTGTGTGTGTGTGTGTGTGTGTGTGTGTCTATGCATGTGTATGTGTGTGTGCATACATGTGTTTGTCTGTGCATGTGCTTATGTCTGTGTGTCTGTGCGTGTGCATACGTGTGTATATTTGTGTTTGTATGTGTGCATATGTGTGTCTGTGTGTGTGTATGTATGTGTCTGTGTGTGTGTAGGTGCTTGTGTCTGTGCATGTATTTGTGCGTGTGCATATGTGTGTCTGTGCGTGTGTGTCTGTGTGTTTGTTTGTACCCAATCTGTCCTAAAACAAAAATTAGGGCTCAGCTACTATAAAGGAGGAGTAGGGAAAATGTGGTGGAGACTTTTGTGGGGAGGGAGGTGAGACGGTAATGCAGAGAAGGGGGAGTGGGGAGGTACAAGTAACAGGGAGAATGCTCCAAAACCCCATGTGGTATAATAATGGTACTCATATCTTGGGGTAACCAACAGTCACTTAATTGGACTTACAGCCCACTCAGTAGGAGAGAATCCTGGCACTGTAGGTTTTACCATCTGCCTGTTAATGTCAAAGCCATGGAATCCAGAAGAAAACTGCTACTGCAGTTTTCTAAGCTAGTACAACATCTAACTGCATTTTAAATACTCGTCCTTAAACCCACAGGTAAGTGTCTTTCTCACCCTTCATCAAAGCAGTTTCTTTCACAGTAGATGAAGATCATTATATATATATAATATATATATAAAACATAACTGGTCAAATGTAGAGATCAATTAGCCAGGGGGAATTTGCCCCCAGTTAATATGCTTATAACACAACCCCTGCACATAAGGCTTAGGGAACATTGCAAATTAATGGGCCAAAGACATTAAGATCCAGAGGTGCAAGACAGCAGCTGAAAGACAGTTTCTTCTAAATTAAAGGAACAAGAGGACACAAAGTGGAGGTAGGGAGTTGATCCGGGAGGAATTGGGAAAGGAGATATGTTGTATGAAATTCTTTAGGAAATAATAAAAATATTATACAGAGATGTGAAATCTATTAAGCAGTGAAAATAATTTTGTGCATATGCAGTTATGAGTTTGTGCATGTATATGTGAGTGTGTGGACGGGAGGGTTGTGTGCATGTATGTGTAGGTATATTTGTATGTGAAAGCCAGAAGTTAACTTCAAGTGTCTTTCTCAATTATTCCCAACTTCAAGACAAGAAATAAGACAGGTTCTTTCCCTGAACCTGCAGCTGGAGTGGGTCACCAGGAATCTCAGAGACACTCTTGTGCCCTCTTTCCCAGGGTAGGGATTACAATTGTTTACTGTTGTACATTGCATATGGTCGCTGGAGAACAGATTCAAATTCTAAAGCACATTACCAGCTGAACCACTTCCTTAGTCTCAGAAAAAGCAAAAACTCCAAAAAGGAAAGTATATGTAATCTGCATTTTAATTGTTGGAAAATGAGGGCTTCGTGAGGTTGAAGCCCCATGGCCTACAAATGCAAGGGGCAGGGAATGTTGCCAGAGAGGCAAATGGTCTGTCTTCGACTGGATCATCCAGCTGCTAAATAAGTGTCACATCCTGAACTAGAATCCAGACTCACCTCACCTCTGACTCAGCACTCAGACACGACACTAAGAATTTCTAAGGTTTGCAGGAGACTAGACGTGATGGCCAATCAACTCATCTTCTTGGACATTTGAGATCACTAGACTAATTTTTGTGGCAACAACATATTAGGAGCAATTTAGGAGCAATTCTGCTTTTTGAAAAAGGTCAGAGGATGGTGTGGCCAAGAGGACTTGAAATGACAGGAGGTTTTCTATGAGTTTCTTTTTGTTTTGTTTCTGAAACAGTGTCTCCATTATATAACGCTGTCTGTCCTGAAACTCTCTCTGTAGACCAAACTGGCCTCAAACTCCCAAAGATCCACCTGTCTCTGCATCCCAGGTGTTGGGATTAAAGGTATGTGCCACTGTGCTCAGCTTCCACGAGTCTCTTTAACTAGATAGAGACTTTCGCCAAAATGCTAACAGTGATCACTTTTGTGAGATGAAATTGGGATGCTCTGACAGATGCTTTTTCTTGGTGTCTTTTCTGTATTTTCCAAGTTCTGAGCATTGGTGCTCATCATTTTCGCAAGCCAGCAAAGAATGGAAATGCTTTTAAAATACAGAAAGTGCCTCTTGTTCCTATTATTTCACAGACTATGTCAACACCCAAGTTGTTGCGTGAGAAGTGAATGGGGCCCTTCAAAGAATCCAGAGATTGTCATGAAGACATTACTTGTTAATTTTCTCATAATGTTTCCATTATCTCTAAGGTAGTTCCTATTTCTGAGACTTTCCAAGGTTGTGGTTTCAGCAGGAAATAAAGCGAACCGACCTGTCACTGAAAATTTACCCAGAGGTTTCCTTAGCTCGAAGAATCCTGATGTGCCACAGGCTATCCTTAGCTGCAGAGCTAACTACAATGATAAATGAGTTTCAAAGCCTGACAGTACCAGAAGACCACAGTTTCCCTAGAAGGTTCTATGTCTTGCTTTCATAGAACACAGAGGCTCAACTAATTCAGTAATTCACAATGCCATTCCGGCAGGAAGGACCAGTGTTTCACCTGACACAGTGAAAAATAACTTGACATTCTTGGTGTCAGTCATCACTGTTGTCCATGGAAACAGTGAGATTCTACCTGACACTCCATCCTCAGAGCCATGTCTATGTCTGTCTGCAGGCAACTAAGAGGCAGACTTCTCTCGATCCATAGGTTCTCATTGATCTTGGGTAGGGCACATCTTGAACCACCAGCCCCCACTTTTCCAGTGAAGCATGCAGCTAGATTGAAGGTAAGGTCATGTGTCAAACTGCTTCTTCCAAGCTCATCAAGGACCAGGATATAGAATGTCCATCCCCCCCAAAGTCCCAGAACCAAGGGTGAGCAAAGTCACTGGAGGAGCCCCTCTTTACCTCCAAAAGAGTCACTTAAAATGATGGGCTTGAATTCTTCAAAACCTTGTCTTGCTCTTTGAAAATAACATTTTCTTTTGAAATCAGTGGTAGAATGCAACACGTGAGAGAGCTAGCCCTGTGAACATGTCAAGTACTTGGAAGGGGAGTTCCCTGTCATGGTGTCTGTGCACAATATAAAGCTACATGGCACCTACATATAACACAAAGTCTAATTCTGATAAAAGGTGGCTTCCAAAGAGAGCATCTATGTAGTACACGTGTAGAAACCTTGACTGTGGGTATTAAACACCAGCAGGGTGTGGGCAAAAGGAATCCATCAGTTCCCTACTCATTCCAGCAACTTCCATTCACCTGCCTCATGGTCTACAAGGCACAGTTGCTTATGTGTGTGGAAGTCCTTTTATGGTGATTGATAGCTGTGATACAGTGTTGGTGGAGTAGAAGTGTGTATGTACCAATAGCTCTACAAACCACCATACCTCTTTCCCATACCAAATGTACTTTTAATAAAATGTGCCAACTAAAACCTAAAATTGGGAAGTGGTTCGTTAAAAGTGAAAAATGTGTAGGGTTGAAGAGATGGCTTAGTGGTTAAAATCACTCACTGATTTTTCTCAAGGTTCTGAGTTTAATTCCCGGCACCCACATGCCAGGTCACAACCATCTGATACCACCTTCTGGTGTGCGTATGTACCCATAGCTAGTGTGCAGACAAAAGTACTCATATACATAAAATATACAAATATGTAAGTCTTTATAAAAAAATAAAATAAAAACCCTTGTAGTTGGACTTCTGAGATCCTCTCAGAACCATTTTGTGTGATCTGGCTAATTATCACAGTCCTAACTAAGGCAGATGCAGATCTTTTGTGAGTGTTAGGCTGTATGCACACACACAGATATTTCCTGAGTGGTAGGCTGTATGCACGCTAGTCTTGAATCCTCCACTCTTTCTCTAGTCATTTCCAAATAGTTCTGAGTTACTTGATTTTGTTTCTAAGTCTCACTATAAACTGTAACAATACTTAATCTAGAAACAGGCTTTTGTCATTATCCAAACATGGCAGGAAGGGGTTGGAGAGATGGCTCAGCAATTAAGAGCAAATATTGCTCTTGCAGAAGACCCTGGTTTGACCCGCAGCACCTGTGTCAACCAGTCCATAAACTGAAGATTCATGAGATCTTATATCTTCTTCTGGTCTCTATGGGCACTACATTCATATACATAAACACACACACACACACACACACACACACACACGCACACATTCACACATACACAGTACACATATGCATAATTAAAAATAAAAGTAAAAATTAGACGGTTTTAATGTTTAGAAAATCTCCACCAATTAATCTGGCCAGTCACTTTGTAACTTTGGCCTTCCATACAGTCTTAGGGCCTGGGCATAAGGCAGTAAAGATCTCCCAACAGTATAACAAGACCAGCCTTTTATATACTCCTTATAACGTCTAACCTCCTAGTCTTCCTAAAACAGCCCATAATGCTCCCCTTACTTGATTTTCCTAATTCTTCCTTGCTCTGCTCCTGACCCTGCCCCCAAATGATTTCCACGCTTTGAAGAATTGCTTGTTAACAGCCTCCCTTGTTGGTACCAAGTGTTTGTCAGTTTATTTTCTGTTGCTAGCACCATAATAGCATAGATTGGGTAAAGTACAAAGACAAAATTTCTGTTATGCCTCAGAGTTCTGGTCCAGGAGTTAGATGTCATATTTAATGACGTTCTTTATGCTGGCAGGACTCAAAGTAGTGCATGGCATTGTTTGACAAGAAATATGAAGTTGCGTGTATGGATATACTCTGAATCCTGTCTTTCCTTTTGATAAAGTCTTCAGTATTCAATTATAGGGTGTCATCCTGATGGCTTTATCTAGTCCCAAGCACCATTCAAAAGTTCTGTCTGTGTACACAACAGTCAAACTGACTTTCCCAATCTTATTACCTCCTAATGGAATTAAATTTTAATATGTCATACTGAAAACCAGAACTCTCTGGGTTAGTCTCTGGAGGCTATGGGAACTTAGATTGCATGACCATTATTCTTCATCATCGACTTGATTAGATTTGGAATTGTTGAAGAATCATAAGTCTCGGTTTGTCTTTGAGGATGTTTCCAAAAATGTCTAAGTGAAGAAGGAAGACCTGTGCTTAGTCTGAGTAACAACCTCCCAGTTGTGGGCTGGGATTGAATTGAAAGGGGAAAGCAAGATAAGCACAACATTTGTCCATCTTGTCCACCAGGGCTTCCTACCTATGGTGGAAGCAATGTGACCTGCTTCCTCTTGCTACTGCTGTCGTGGCTTTCCTGTCACAATGTCACCCTTAGACTGTGAGCTACAATAAACCTTAACTTCCTTTTGCCAGGTGTCTGTCACAACAACGAGAAAAGTAATCCATACAGTTGGCTTTTCTAGTTGTCGGAGACCTTGGAAAGAATGCACAGATTCTTTTAAAAGGATACAAGGGAAAGTGTTTGTATTTGGGAGCTGTAGAGGAAACACACTAGTGTTCACCTGAGTCTGCATGCAAGGAGAGTGATGGAAGTAGCTTATCTAGGGTCTCTATCCCATCAAGTAAATAGCAGAGTCCATTCTCCAAATTTTAGACCTTTCTGAAGACAGAGATCAGGTCACAGGTCACTAGCAGGAAAACCATTATCACCCAAGAGGATTAAGGTTGTATCGGAAGTTGTGACAACAGAAAGACTCCAGAAGTTGAGTGGACTTGGATGCCTGCAGAATTCAGTCATAGGGACCAAAAGCAAACCACTTGGCAACTGTGAAGTGCCATTCATCTCAAAATAATGACAATAAGCAGACTCTGTGAAAAGGACACTTGGCATCACAAAAAAAGTCAACAGAAAATAGAAGAGAATACTCTCTAACGTTGCGACATTGGCACCCCTAGCAATGTGTCTATTTGTGACGTCCAAGGCCTGCTCTTGTCAGAAACCTTCAATGGCAGAGACTTAATGAATCCTTGATGTTGAAAGTCATATGGTTTTTAAATGTTCTTTTATCTAAATATAGAGCCTCTCTGAATCATTGTTTCATTTCTCAACTGGAAAATCTGAATGTCCCAAGCAGTTGTCTAAGAATACAGAGTACAAAGAATCCAGAACGGAGGGGTTGGGGGATGGGACGAACACTCTCTGTGCTGGAAACTTGTTATAATTCACCATGAAATAAATGTTTCTCTAATGAGAATACAGCCACTCATGGATGGAGCAAAGGCAAACAGGCTTTCATCAGCTTCGACCTCATGTGCTTTTCATGAGGGCACTGTGAAAACAAGACACGCATATTTAACAAAACAGAACTAGGTAGCAGAAGAGAGCTGCCGCGTTCTTATGTGCAACATGTATGGTCTTCCTCAACCGCGCCTTGTCTCCCTCAATGAGCAGCAACATCACACAGTTTGAGACTTTTGTCATTTGGTTTCTAGAATTTCTTTTTCTCCCTCAGCTTTTTAGTTGTCTGTGCTTTTTGGCTCTTACTCAGTTTCATTATGTCATCCACTGAAAGACAAACGTCATTGGAAGTTGAGTTTGGGATGAATAGATAATCACAGGCATTAAGTTTCAACAGCACAAGACCTTCTAGGAACAAGCAGAAAGCTTGCTGGGCTTGCTGTACTGAAACTTCTGGGTAGCTGGAATTAGCCTGTGGGTAAGTAAGGGTCAGAAGAGAGACGGTCTGGAGTAAGATAGCACAGAGAGCTAGAACCTGGATCTGGAGAAGCTTCTGGGCTCCGCTGGATAAGTTTTTAGAAAAGGAAGTGAGAGAGGCTCTCTAGGATACAATATTCAGAATTGTAGGTGTGTGTGTGTGTGTGTGTGTGTGTGTGTGTGTGTGTGTGTGTGTGT
>JANHMN010000004.1:168979416-169001359 GCA_030674055.1 Rhabdomys pumilio | reverse complement strand
TGTGTGTGTGTGTGTGTGTGTGTGTGTGTGTGTGTGTGTGTGTGTGTAAGAAGAGAGATGGTTCTAAAACTGATAGACATCATTGCCAAGTTTACTTGAATGTAAACTGCACATTCCCGAGAGAGGAGAGAGGTATACACACAAAGCTTCAATTCGTGAATTTCCTGCCACTTGGGAGACAGTGACAGAGGAGCTTTCTGCCTGGGTGTAGATTTGGAAGGGGCTTGGGGCTAAGAAAGGAGTAAGTGTGGAGCAGTGATCCCTCACGTTTGCCACTGTGGTCTGTCAACATGAGGTCAACCCCACCCACGTGATCAAAGACCTCCTAACACTTAAACAAGCAGCGGTAATTAACAAAGTCTCCAGGTAGCTACTACAGTTCCGGTTATTAGCCTTGAGTCTTTCCACTTCTTTGGTGGTCTGCACAGGGGACTTTAAACTAAAACACCGTGTTAAGCAAAGCTGAGGTCTGCTCAACTGAAGGCAGGCTCTCGTCTTTGACAATGACAGCTTTCACTGCCTGGGGCTACCTCTGCTCTTGATCTGCGGACATCAATATAAGCCAAAGTGCTGAGGAAGTCCACAGGGAAGGCAGGTACTTCAGAGTGGGAAGGAGAGGCTAGCAAGATGAAACTTTTCCAGCACTTCTCCCAGCAATGTCCAGCAAAGTTTCCATTAAAGAGCTGAATGAAGCCATGTCTGTTGGCAGTATGTGGCTCCAAGACCATGAGAAACACAAAATGAACAATGAACCACTTAGGGAAATTGGTAAATACACATCTAAACAAAGAATGATTCCACTTAAAGAAACACACACACACACACACACACACACACACACACACACACAAACCGGAACATTCGTTTGGATGTGTTTGGCATAAAGATTGTAGTGAGACTGCAATAAACATAGAATTACTGAAGAAATGAGTGAAATTTTTGAGTAAAAATATTAAAATAAACCAGCTCTTGAAATGCTAGATCATGTGTTACTAAGAAGCTAAACAGTCAAGAGAAGCAGGATTCGCTAGGGAGCTGGTCTCCAGGAAGCAGGTGTGTCTGAATGGTCATGAAGAACTGAGGTCACACTGGGCAGGAGGAAGAAAGTGGCCAGGTCTGGCATGTGCTCCTCAGCATCCTCCTGTGGCTGGAAAGCCAACCCCTCCCCCTACTTCCGCTCCTCCTCAGACCCTTGCCCTGAGCACATCTGTTCCCTTCCTCCTAAACCTCCTCTTGGACTTCCTCCAGCTACTTTTCAGAAAGCCTTGAAGCTGTTGCTGATTTTTTTTTTTTTTTTTTTTACTAAGGCCTGTCTGGATTAACCAAGACCACCTCTCTCCTTTGATGTGGACTCTGTGGTTGCCTATAGATGATCTTAAGCTTTGGTAAATAAATCACTCAACTCACACAGAAATTGTGTTAAACGCCTTCTAAACAGTTGGGAAGAGATCATCTGTGGATATTCTGGCCTTTGGAGATCCTCTTGTGGCTTCTAGAAAGACATTTGGAGTCTGAGCAGGTCCTCAAAGAAACCCTTCATTTCTCCTGATTGTGCCTCAAAACCAAGGCCACTGTGAACAGCATTTCTCAGAACCGGCCTTCAGAGACTCAGACTGAAATGTGAGCTTTCTCCCAACCCCCAGGCTTAGCCAGGGAAGGTCTGAGATTTTCTAACCAGGTTCCTTGAATCCCAGCCTGTGTGGCTTTGTTTCAAGATAAGTCAGGAGTTGTCCCAGCTCAAAAGTAGTGAGTTGGTTAAGGTTTAGTAACACCCTTTAGTGTGTGTGAGTCCGTCTGTGTGTGTGTGTGTGTGTGTGTGTGTGTGTGTGTGTGTGTGTCAGGGGAGGTGTGATGACAGTAACCTTCCTGTGGCAGATTTCTTTTTATTCTCCTTTTATTACTTTTTATTTCCTAGTACTGGCCCATTGTGTCTCATCCTCTTTCTCTCCGCTTTTCCAAGAACAATAGCAGACACTAGGAACTGTGCGAGGCACAGACCTGTCTTTCCAGAGCACAGCTCACTTTTGTGGTGAGAAGAGTGATTTTGTCTGTTTGGGCTGGTCAGCTGCTTCTGTTTTTCTTATAGCTCTCCTGAGCCATCAGTACAGTCCTTGATGGCACAGACAAGCTGCTACCCATCATCACATGAAAATATAATGATCAATGCTGCGGTATGCGAAGTCTTTTATTTCCAAACAGTAGCCCACCCCTTTAAGTGCAAGCACAAGCACAGAGCTTCTGACTGCCAAACAGTGTCCCACCCCTTTAAAAATAAGCATGAGCACAGAGCTCCGGAGACAGACAGAAGGGACAAAGACAAGAGTGTGAAGGCCTGTCTCATGTCACAAGGATTGAGCTGGGAGCCCAGTTTTGCAATGGGAAATACAACAGGTTGTAAAAATTCAGAGCCCACAAATCTAGAGTTACTTGTTTTGCATAATATTAAAAAATATAATTACACTGTTGCAAGAACAGAAAAAATAAAAAAAAACCCAAAACCTCAGGAAAAGCTATGCAGATATGTGGAACACAGTTTCAGTGTCCACAAGTATCCTCTGTGCTCACTTATAACCCTTACTTCCTGTCTGGGTTATTTTCTTCTGATTAGAGTGGGAATAATAATAATAATAATAATAATAATAATAATAATAATAATAATAAAAAAAGTTTCCAACACTTGTTAAGCATGCTGTCCCTGAAGTTAACAGATTGCCCACACGCAGGCTGTCCACACATGCCAGCCCTCCATTGAAGAAGGAGTGGGATCGGGACCTGGCGCCGTGTAGGCGAGTGGCTCTCCTCCCAGAGCTGACATTCAATAAAGAGCCATTGTGGGATCTGGACCCTTCAACGTGCAGGACAAATGACTCAAATGAAGACGCACAATGCATGTGAGTGGGACTAGAAACTTGAATGGAGTGTAATCACTCCCTGAGTGCCCATCGCCTCGTATTATTTTACCTTGGAACTTCACTTCCCAATTCAGGCCTTGCCTAGTGCAATAGTACCAATTTCCATCTCTCGGTTGTTAAGGGAAGATGGTTGCCATGATAACTATTGAGGAACAGGGCTGTCTAGAGTCTACGGGAACCGGAGTGGAAAATTGTCATTCTGGGGAAGATGGAAGGGTCTTGGGGTTGTGAGGAGGAGACAGACCTTGTGGAAAGAGAACTGATACTCTCTGTGTATGACTGAGATGTCACTCTGTCTTAAGAAATCCAAGACCAAGCATGATGGGGTGAGGAGCTGAATCGGGCCAAGACTTGAGAAGATGGTGTGATTTCTACTAGAGGGTGACACTGAGATACAAGAAAATGGGGTTGCAGGACAAAGGTTCCTAGTTAAGTGCATCTGTTGTGTAGCAGACAGGGGGGTTGAGCTTTATGTACCTGTGCTTACAAAGCTAGATGGCTGGTGCTTAGAGGGGCTGGAAGAGTGAGACTGCTGACTAAGGCTGAACCACAATTCCTGTCTCGGTGACCTAACAGCTAGCCTCACTACAGAGGACCATAAGAGAGAGGAGTGGAGGGGAAAGGAGAGGAAGAGAGTGAAGGGAAGAGGAGGTGAGGGAAGGGGAGGAGATGAGAGGAGAGGGGAGGGAAAGGAAAAAAAACAGAGCATCTAAACAAAACTTCAGTGGCTACAAGCCACTCGGTAGCCCAGGACCACGAGCCACTTAGATGAAATGAAATGCATGTTCAAAAACATTGTCCACTGCATTCCTTATTCCATCATTTGAGGGCTGCTTTGTTTAATTTCTTTTTTTCTGGAATCTTTAAGCCAAGTACATTTTTAACCAATCAGCTTTGACCAGGAGATACAAGTTCTGTCTCCAAGAACCCTCTTTGATATCCTGATGGCATTATTTTTCTTTTCAGTGGTAGGCATTGAACTCTAATGGTACACTCCACGGCTGAGATGTGCATCCAGGACCCATGTCAGAACTTGCAAGGACCATCTCCTGGTCTCAGTTCATTTTACTATGTACAACTATCTACAGATACGCAAACAAAGAAAAGCAGTCCCATATGTCTGCAAGGATGAAAATATATCAGTAACAGATCAAAATCCAATCTCAATCATCGTTTTTCATGCACCATACTTGATCAAATTGGTTCTAATATCTAATTGAGTGATGAAATGTTATTGGAAATGTGTCATTTTATTCGATGTGTAGCATTAAACTTTATATCTCATGAACTGGATCAAGTTGAAAAAAATTACAAGTGAATATTTAATTAACCCTAGAACTCAGCATTAATTTCCCCCAGGCTGGCAACTCACCCGAATTAAGCAAAATGATCGATTTGAGGCACACAAACTCTTCTCCCTGCACGTTCATCATGCGGAACCGAGTTGATGCAGCCAGCAGCATGTCAAAGATTTCCACCATGCCTTCTACACATTTACCTTGATTCCTATGAAGACAAATATTAAGAAGCATTAAAGCACAGGAAACTTCCGTAAGATGTACGGTTCACATCATAAAACTCCCTTAGGCTCAAATCTATAGCTCAGTTTCTTGCAGCAAGTGTGAACATTCATTTAAATTTGAGAAAGCAGGGCAGAAAAAATGTCTTTAATCAACAAAGCCTTAAAATTATTACAAGAGTTCTGATGTTCAATGGCCAAGTCTGCTGGACTGTATGTGGAGATCTGTGGCTTACAGGTAATCAAAGATGCTTGAGGTTTGGGTACAACGGTAGACAGCCTGCTGTATTCTGGACATTGTACTTGTTACAGGGATGGAGAAAGGTCTTGTGTTCAAAACTGAGCTCCATTAATATACAGTGTCTCCTGATGTGTTTTAAGATAATCTTGAGACCCAGTAAAGCTCTAGCAGCTATGGATTGTGTGGTCGGGCTGGAGTCACTTGTGCTACGGGGGATGGCAAGTGAGGGCTGTTCAACATCATCCCAAAAGAATCAGGGTTCAATCAGAAAGTGAGAATGCATGATTGGAGGAGAGTCAGACCTGAACATGAAAGGGCACCTAGTGATACACTGGACTTGAAGAGGCGACACAGAATAAATTTGGAAGAGTTGGGAATTGTTGGACAAGGACAAGCTCTATATCACTCAGGATGAATCATGGTTTTACCTGGTACCATAGAATTTGTATCAAGATTTTTTTTCATTTACTTATTTATTTATTCACTTTTACCTTCTGATTTTAATCTCAGTATGAACAACTAGCGAATGAGCGAGGTCAATGGACTATCACATGCACCTGCATCTTATTCATAAGGTTAGTTCTGAAGTGAAAAGAGATATTCTATGTGAAAGAAATTCACTCATTCTGAGGCATGATGTATTTGAAGAACTGAAAATAGAGGAAAAAGTTAAAGTCTTGCCTATGCAAACATTTATTAGGCCTTTAAAAAAACATTTCAGACATAAGCATGAATGCACTCATGAACACTGGATTTTGCTTCTGTCCTAGAGTTCTCCTCTTTTGTCAACAGGGGAAATAACACTGAACAAAATGCCCAGCAATCATATCTCCTTTGATGGGAACACATTTGATGGGAAATGCATCTTTAATTAGGCAATTCTGTCACTGTGTGAACCTCACAGAGTGCACTTCAACCAAAATATTTGTGACCTCACTAAGTGATGATATACTCTTGGTGCACGTGTTATATGTTGTACACGTGGTCCACTGCTAATTAGAATACTGCTAGGTGGAATGTGATGGAAATCTTGTAGGCTGCCTCTTTCTTCATTGACATTTAGTTTAGTTTCAAGTATCATGATATTACAACAATTCATTTCATAATAACCCTCATGTTTGTCTCTCATGCCATGTACAGGATTCTAGAATTAAAAATCATGCCAAAACAGAATTCTAGAATTAAAAATCTTGTGCAAAAGGACATATATATTATTAATTTTGGTGAACTACTTATATGTAACATTCAAAAAACTGCATCTATAAATACAAAAATAGATAGACATCTCACATGCTAAAAACACATCTTACTATTGAGCTACACTAGCAATGCCATGTATATTAGCATGAAATATTTCTCTGACCTTCTTCCTCTTATTTTTTGTCTACAATTTCCTTTAGGAGAGCTGGTCATATCTTATTGATTATTAAGAACTCTTTGTATATTATAGCAATTAGTTTGTGTTGAAGGTATTTTTCATGGTTTGTCATATATTTTTAAATTTTGTTCTTGGCATTTTTTTTTTTACAAAGACCTTAGTCCACATCAACTTTCCATTTGGAGTTCCAGAACAGCATCTTCTGGTTGAGAGGATCACTCTCTATTTGGTAGCATATGAAAATTCTCTTATGCTTACTTCTAGAAAAGAAGCTCCACACTCCTTTGTTTCATTCAGTCTTTGATCTTCTGAGATACATTCATTTTTCTGAGAACTCCATTGAGATATAACCACATACCATACACTCGTCCATTTAAGGAGCAAAATTCATCAGATTTCCCTATGTTCACAAAGTTGTGCCACCAGCCTTTGGGATTTACTGTGGTGTGACTGGTAAGACAGGATTGAACTTGCTATTTTTTTTCCAGGAAGCAAGTAATTATTAGTGTTTCTTACTAATCAAAATACCTTTATTTACACTGACCTGAAATACACAAGATACTTTCAATATATTCATTCCTGTCCAGCATTGTTAATGTGTTGCTTTTTCTCATGTTTCATGTCAGGGAATTTAGACCCAAACTTGTAAGGCAGACCACACACCTCTACCAACCAGAGAAAAGAACACCAGCGACACAATTCCTTTTATTTTCCCTTCTAGCTCTATTTTAACTCATCCCACAAGGTTTACCGATTTACCACCAATTAGCCTAGATATCAGAATAAGTAGGACAAGAGAGACACAAGGCATGAGTATTAATAATGTATCAAGAATGGAAACAAGGTGACAAGGAAAAAGACAAATACAATGAAATGGATATATTCCCTTATAAGGTACAGAGAGCCTCTACACACAATAGCAAGATCCTCAGATGCAACCCGGATCAGGATTCAAGCAAGTGGCTTAGCATCTTCAGACTAACTTTACTGGGTTTTCCTGTGCAATGGAGTGTCCTCACACAAGGGACATCCTTTAAGTATCTCATAGAAACATATTGACAAATAGAGAAATACATCTTCAAGTGGTTGGACATTGAATCTGAGTAGCAGAAGTGCCACATACATTTGCTTTGACTAGAAATTTGGATGATCAGGCGTTTACTATGAAAAGAGAGGAATCTTTGAAAGCTACACTTCTGAACTCTGGGGGTGGGTCTGGTTTTCACACGGAAGGCGCTCTTAGCCTTGGTTAGAGAGTGTAGACTATAGGTAGGTTTTTCTTGTTCCCTGGTTGAATTTTTTAAAGGTAGTACATCTTCTTTCTAGTGAAAAGAATAAACAAAGATGGGGGAAATGTTTGGAGGATGAAGCTTTAAAAATAACAACTCACAGCCAAAATAGAGAAATGTTCCTTTCTCAGTGTAATGTCTCTGTTTACTTAACAGACTGCACAGCGGCAGGGGACGGAGCCTGCGCGTGGGAGGGAGCCTGTGCTCACCTGCTGTGAGCAAAAGTTCAGCTCAGAAACTGAGAAAGGAAAGGCTTAACAGCTCTCCCTTCTCAAAAGTCTCCCACATTTTCCCATGAGGTGTTTTTCTTAACTCCTGCAGCCCCTTCTCCCTGGCTACCCTGTTATCTCCAAGCAGCAATTAGTACCTGGAGATAAATGGAACTTTGTTCCTCAGTACCTGGAAGAGGCTACAAATGGTTCATTTCTCAGATGCTCAGCTCAGTCCTCAGGTGCAGTGTGTGTGTGTGTGTGTGTGTGTGTGTGTGTGTGTGTGTACATGTGTGTGTATGTGTGTGAAATATGTATGGTATGTATGTGGTGTATGTGTTCATGCAGTATGTATGTACGTGGTATGTGTGTGTTCACGCAATATGTGTGGTATGTATGTGATGTGTATGTGCACATGTCATGTATGTAGTGTGTGGTATGTAGTGTGTGTGGTGTGTTCGTAGAGTGTGTGCAGTGTGTGTGGTATATATGTGTTATGTGTATATGGTATGTGTGGTGTGTGGTGTGTGTGTGTGTGTGTGTGTGTGTGTGTGTGTGTGTGTGTGTGTGGAATGGTGAGGTATGTTTAGAGCATGTGGATATGTGGATGGAACATAGAAACTACTAACCCCAGAGGCATAATCTCAACATCCTCATAATCTCAACAAATATACATGCTTCATGTTTGGGAATCTGAACTTTGAGAGCTTCTTGGGGAATAATGAATGCCATGAACCTGAAATTATCTACTCCAAGCTTTGAGAGGCTGGAAGAAGTTTATGCTGACACCTTCATAAGAATGAATCCACTTCCCCTTTCACGGGAGCAACTCAGTGTAAACACTAGAGCCACCTACCTCTGGTGAACTAAGTAGAATTTATGCGCTTCCATGCTCCCATTATATCCCAGCACATCACAGAATCCTGGCTGAATCCTCCTCACTGCATGATGGGGTGGTACCTATGGGTCTTTCATTACTGCTCGTGCTTGGTGATCCAGTCAGTAAGCTTTGCATCAACCTGTGTGCCAGCACAGATGGGTGTGGACACCGAAGGCAGACTCTTGTCACCTGCCTGACGTAAAGAAATCCCTCCCAGTTGTCTGAAGTCCTTGTATGCTGTTGTCAGAGCTTCTTTTCAAAGTCCTGCCAGAAATGTTCTATGCTGACGTCAAGGAGAAAACCACACTCAGGCAATGACTTTAGTTTTCAAATGAACAGATGCACCGGAAGTTCCAGAAAATGGATGGTATAAGTATGGAGCCAGAGTTGACATTATGCTAAGACAAGATCAGCCTAAATTTATGAAATGCTCCTGAAGCTGAGGCTGAGAAACACATAGGGCATGGAAAAAAAACAAGTTCTGAAAGGAAGCATAGATCAGAGGAGCAGTTTGGCAGGCAGACCAGCCTGTGACTCCCACTGTGAGACGTGACATGCTGCCATAGCCAGCTCCTCCAGGTATCATATCAATGTGACTCTCAGCGCACCTCGGAATCCCCTTGTGGGGAGCCTTGTTCAGCCACTTACTCTCTTCAAATGTGGTCCATTTGCCCTTCAGTCATGGGGGAAGGAGCAAGACTCGAGAGAGAATTTGCTCATAGAATGTTCTGGAAGTTTCTCCTTTATAAACCTGAAAGTCTGTTTTTCAGAAGCCTTGGGAGAAACAAAGAGCTCTGATGACCCATGCCGCACTGTGCATCTTAAGGAAAACTCATCCTACAGAACGGAAAGTTCTCTTTGTGTAAGTGGGAATTGGCAAATGGCATCTGAGAAGGCCCAGAAGATCAGTGTAAAGCATTTAATAAAACAATGAATGAACATTTAACATTTAGTTGTCTTGAAAACAATGTACAACATGTTTGGAAAACGGGATCACAAATTAAGAAGCCATTTAAAATCAACAGGGGTGAGATCAATTGTATTAAAAAAAACAAACCTGTATTTCCGATGCTACTTGATCTTTCACGAAGCACATGATATGAAATAGGCTGATTGCATGATTGATCATACATTTGAGTGATTCACATACGTGTAATATGCAAGAAAGTCCTGACACTGGGATGTGGTAAAAATCTCAAAAGGTGCAAACTTTTAAAAGAAAGTGCTTCAGATGTTGGAATCCAGCTGCCTGGGTTTGACTCTGCTTACTGAATGTGTGGCTTTAAACCAGTTATTCTGTTTGTCCCTGGGTGAACTCAGAGGCAGCGTCATCCATATTGGACTGGAATATATATGCTATCTATGTAAGTGGTTACTGTACTATATATATATACATACACACACACACAGACACACAGACACACACACACATATATATACATATACACATATATATATATATACACATATATGTATATGGCAAAGCAGAATAAGGGATAAATTGGCACTTGAAGACTAGGACAGTCCATGATGCCTCCTTTTATAATGACAAGTTACCAGAAAGCAGACAACAGAGCAAGAGGGTGTCCCACTACTGTGCGGCAAACTCACTGCTCTGGAGTAACTTGCAAGGCAGGCAGCATTCCTGGAGAAGTGGTCAGAAGGATGGCAGGCAGTAGGCTTTAAGCAAGAGCTGAACGGAAGGAAGGGAAACCAAGGATAGACAGGCTTGCAAGTATGTCAGTGTTAACCATTTCCATCTTAAAGAAAGTACAAAGAGATGGAATTGAAAAGGACCTTGAGTATGAAAGGCCCAGTAGGACTGCTCAGTTTACAGACTATAGTCAGCCCTCTGCATCTGTAGTTCCTACACCTGTAGACTCCATCAGTCCTCTACTGTATTGTCGGCCTGTAATGGAGACTTCTGAGCTGGGCATAAGGTTTGTCTCCCAGTCATTTTCCCCTAGACAATATAGTACAGTAGCCACTTACATAGATAGCATCTGCGTCTGCATCTTACACACTCTGAAGATGGGACAGAATAGGAGAGCCTGGCGGTGGTGGCGCACGCCTTTAATCCCAGCACTTGGGAGGCAGAGGCAGGTGGATTTCTGAGTTTGAGGCCGGCCTGGTCTACAGAGTGAGTTCCAGGACAGCCAGGACTACACAGAGAAACTCTGTCTCAAAAAAACCCCAAAAACCCAAACAAACAAACAAACAAACAAACAAACAAAAAGAATGGGAGAAGCTATGGATAGGTTTCATGAAAATACCACACCACTGTATACAAGGAACTGGAGCATCTATAGATTTTGGCTTTCTTCAGAGTTCCCCAGCCACAAAGGGGCAAGCATCCCTTGGTCTCACAGCAAAGGGTAACACATAAACAAACCTTCCCATTCACACTTGTCATTTCAACGCCCTTAAAGTAGTCAGCCATAACCTGTATAAAGAAAGCTAAATGACTAAGAAGTAAATAAAAATATCAGACTTGAGGCTGCAGAGACGGCCCAGTCAGTAAAGTGTTAGCCGGATGTGGTGGTGTACCAGTAATCTCAGTGCTAGAAGGGAAGGTATAAAGCTATCCCTGGATCTCACTGCCAGCCAGCCTAGAATACTTGAAACATTCCAGGTCTGTGTCAAAATAAGGTAAACAGTGTCTCTGGGGAATGGCACTTGACTTTTTCCTCTGAAAACAACACACACACACACACACACACACACACACACACACACACACCAGACTTATAAGTGAGAGGGAAAAGCCCTTATACACCATTGGTAGGAGTGAAAATTGGTACAGCATCCACAGAGAGCAATCTGAAGGTTCCCAAACAAAGAAGAAACAGAGTTACTATAGGACCAAATAGCCTCATCCCGTGGGCTTGTTGAGATGTATGCCTATCTACCTGCGCTCTCTTGTTCTTTTAAACCTCACTCACAGTAGCCAAGAGGTAGGAGCAATTAAGGTTCCCATTAACTGATGGACAGTTAACGACCATGTGGTATATAGAAATATATGTTCATAATGGAATACCACTCAGCCTAAAAATGAAGGAAATACTGTCATTTTCAACAGTGTGGATGAACTTGAAGAATATCAGTTTAAGAGAAACAAGACAGGCACAGAAATTCCACATGCACAAGGAATCCAATCTAGTTCCTAGATGCAGAGAGTAGAATGGTGCTTGGCCTGGGCTGGAAAAGGGTCACTTAGTCAAAGGATTTAAGTTTCTGTTGAATAGAAAGTATATGAAAGCCACATTAAACAGCGGTGCACATACACTGGGAAACTGCCCAGATAATAGATTTCAAGTGTCCTCAGTATTACAAGTGATAATTATGTGAGATAATGCGAGTTAATTAGCTTCATTTAGCTCCTCCACAGCGTGCACACAGCTCCAAACTTTGTGTTGTACACCATAGACACATACAGATTCTATGCAAGTTAGTTAGAAATAAACAATAATAAAATAAAATTAGCAATATAGAAAATCACGTTTAAAAAGAAATGAAGACTTTAGGTGCCTTAAAGTTTCAGCATACAGGAATATCAAGAAGCCATCTGTATTCTGAGACAGTTGACCTAGCAAACAAACAGACGGCATGACCTATAAAATGAAGCTTTCGATTGTTGAAGTCTCCAACCGTCAAGTCTTCTCAGTATGTACTGATGACAGGGAGCTTCTGTGTGTACCAGATCAAGCTTCTCATCTCTGCTTCAGCTGTGGCCAATGAGGACAGCTGAAAGAAAGTACCTACAGTAGAGAAGCATGAAAGAAACTCCAGACCACTCATAGACTGAAAGAAAATCTGAACGTTTTCCCTGGGGCGCAAAATGAAGGACCAAAGTGCTTTGCAGCTTTTCAGGATACAAATCACCCCAAGTCTACCCATTAGAACCTACAGCTTCCATGGAAGTATGAGAGGGAACCTGTCCATGAAAGTCCATAGCTTCAGTCAGTGATAGAGATAGAGCCTGCTGTTCTTCCATTTTCCTGGATGAACATTTTTGTAGTCGAGTTTGGCCCTTGCTCCTCCCTTGGCTGCTGGGTGTACTCATAAGTGAGGCTAGAAAACCAGAGAGCAAAGTGCCTTGCTGAGGCATCTTTGAATGGAGGATGTGGATGTGACCATGCGACATCTCAGTGTGTCAGTAGGCGTGGTTATTTGTTAGCCGAAAGACAACTGTGGCACAAGCTATGGCACACCACGTTTTCCTTTGTCCTCCCAGAATCCATATAGATGATATTTCTCTCTCTCCTTGAAAGGAAGGATGGGAGCATCACTAGATTCTGGCCAGCAGAAAATGAGAAGGAGCTGTTGAAATTACCTCTGGTGAATATCAATTAAGAAGCAGGCATGTGTTTCCTAATTTTTTCCTCACCTCATACCTTAGTCTGGAGACTTAAGACCTACCAGAATGGAGAGATGAGATGGAATCTAGGAGATTCTAGGTGTGTCAATCAGAAGATCACACCCAAAGAAGATGCTTATAGTGAGCTTGATGTGGATAAGAAATCATTACCCTCCTCAAGTAACTGGAATGTTAGGAGTGTCTGTCCCTCCTTGTCCCAAAATCCTTCTAACCCCCCCCCCCCACAAAACCACTTGGGACACAATGATATATTAACCTATGTAGATATAACTACTAAATAGCCAAAGGGGTGTGGGAACGGCACTTACAAATAGACCTTGAAGTATCCAAAGGGACCTTGGGAAATGGTAGATTGGGGACTTGGAAAAACATGCATCTGTAGATGCAGCCTTGGACATTTTCAGAATAGAGGGGGTATTCAGAGGAAAGGAAAGACACCATCTCAGAACAATACAGTCAAGACAAAGATGATCCAACCGAGGACACATGGGAATTACGGTCCAGGATTTGGGAAAGAAGCAGGGAGAAGGGATACCTCAAAGCAAAGAGGTGCCAGTAGTGTTAGCATTTCAGAGAAACCGAGAGAGACAAGCAAAAGTCTGCGGGCTGGAAGTGATATCCCTAGGGACGGAAAGGAAGAAAAATGAATGTCTCCAAAGGCAGGAAACAGACTCTAAAATGTGTGCTAAGGTTAAGGCAGAGATTCTAAAAGGTAATATCAATTGATTGATGACAATAGGAAATGGGATGAACTGGTTAAAAAATAACACAATACAGTAAAACAGTCGGTTATGGAAGAATGGGAGATGGTCAAGATACATGAATACAGGGAGAAAAATTTCAAATAGTAAATTAAAGAGAATCAAAAATAAGAGACAATAATCTCAAAAATCAGACAGGCTCAGTAGGGATAGCAGTGAGAGAAGAATGGTCGTCAGAGTTTCCAATTCTGCAGAGGGGCCTTTGTCTCAATATACTGAGGCCCCCAAAGGCGGTACTTCCAAAAGCAGGGGAGAGATTTTTTTTACAAATGAAAAAGAGAAACCCTTAAAGCATTGAGATGAAAGTCCCCATCATTATAATAAGACACAGCATTAAACAGCTGATTCCAAGCTGACAAGAAAAAAGGAATAGAGAAGTAAAGAAAAAAGAAAAATGACCCAGAATCATTTGTTTCTGATTCTTTGAAGCTTTGGGGGCTTTTCTTCTAAATATACTGAACCAAGGCAAGAGAGGAAAGATGTAATAATAAACATGGCTGATGATCCTTCTCTAAGCGAAGTCTATCCCCCTGATGTTCAACTCTCAGGCCGCCCACATGGAAACCTAGCAGCCTTGGGGAAACTCTCTAGCCATGCATGAGTGCCCTTTAACAAGGTGTATGCCAAGGAAAACAAGTTACCAATATAACAATAGCTACCCAAACCCATCAGCTCTCTTAGAGAGGGCACATTTAGATAGAAAATTAAAGGGAAAAATGGAATAAAATAAACACAAACAGGAGGCAATTTTGAGAGTAGAGCCAAAGGATCATCTTCTTGGGGTTATTATGGGAAAATGGAGATAACCATATCTCATGATTCATTTAGAAGGATTGTGTTTCAAGTGGAAATGATTCTTGGTCCATTACCTTGATAAGAGTTGCTATGAGACGGAGAGAGAGAGAGAGAGTCAGGCCCTGCTCACGGAGGATGGTTAGGAGAGTAAATGCATGGAGTGATTCAGCAGCGGTTTAGAAATGCTGACTCTCAAAACACCCCTTCAGAGGCAGCAGGCCATGTGAAAGGAGATGGAAAACAGGACCATGGAAGGGAAAGTCTCAGCATTTGTCTTTTCTTAGTGTATGTCTGCAGTTAGCTTTCTTTCTTTCTGTTTGTTTGATTTATTGATATTTAAAACCAGAGAGAAACTATAATCAAGAAAGCCAATCAATATAGGGGCTCAGCGAGAAGGTCAGCAATGAAATTAAATATGCAAATTGAAAAAATATGCAAATGATTTACTTAGCATAACTAAGTTCATATTCATTGAAGACAAAGAAAATAATTTTTTTTTTGTCAGGGAATGTCACTGGATGTTGTCCATTCGAGAGAAAAAGGGCATTTGCTTCTAATGCCTGCCTTATGGGAGCATAAACAGTATCACTAAAGATGTCACTTGTTATAGCCACCCACACATATTTTGTTTCCATATAGTTCCTTCCAGAACAAAGGTCTTACTACTCCTGCCCACCCAGCAAATCCTGATGCAAGGCCAAGAAGATCTTTATTTCTTTCCTCTTGGTCTTCACTACCATTTGCAAATGTGCACATCAGCCTTGCTAGAGTCAGGGTATGCCTTCACCAGACCAATCACAAAGGACCAATAACTGATACCCCTATGACTCACCTATGAATGTGTTCATGTTAACAAAAATGGTTGTTGTGGAAATTATATTGACCTACTGAAAGGTGTGTCTTAATATGAGCTTCAAGCATTCATTAAAAAATGTCCAATTATCTTTATGAACCTACCTGTCACACAGAAGTAAAAGCTTTCTGGGAGTCTTCGCTATTTACTCTTAATACACCAGGGAGATGGTAGTCCAAAGTGTTCTTAAGCAGAGAGCATCGTCTAACAGAAAAAAAAGCTTCAACGCGCATTCTTTTCTTACACTTTTGGGTGATAAAGTAGCAAAAAAAAAAAAGAGGCAAGAAGCTGAAGTTGGTTATTATAGATGTTTCTATCAGAATGTGTAAAACACACTTCTGTGTTTCAATGGTTTACCAAAGGGAGATGGGATTCTGCACTTCTATAGAAAATGACCCACTTGAGTTTGCTTGTTCAATTTAGATACTTTGAGAACTAAAGTAAATCCCTAGATGAAAATCCTCTCACGGTTGTGGCAAATCAAATATCCAGAAAAGAGATTTGGCCCATCTTTGACAATACCCACATCAAGTATGGACCACGAGGAAAATGGCCTTAGTTAGTCACCTTTGTTGAGATGTCTCAGAATTCTTCAAAGCAGGTGTGTTTCTCTCCTCTGTCCTCAGTTGAGCCAGTTTGGCTAACTGGGATAAAGACAAATGAATGAATGAATGAATGAATGAATGAATGAATGAATGAATGAATGAAAGAATGTGGTTTTATACATATGAGAAGAGTTTCTGGCTTTTGTTGTTTTGCAAAAGAAAATGCAATTCATAACTGTTCATTAAAGCAGTTTTGTTTGAGCATGATTTTGCATGTCTATTACATATACCAAACGCTCTGATAGTCCTTAGGGACACAAGGGGCAATTTTAATTACACAGCCCTTCATTCATTAACTATCAAGTCAGGCTTTTTAATTCTGTACTGGTTTTGTCTTCAAGTAACTCACAGGGCACATACCTCCTGACATCTGTACAGCAGCAAGGAAATAAGATCGCTGTAATCCAGTCAACCCATAGGCAAAATTTTCACCGACCGACTTAGTAATGAGAGTCCTATGCTTTTTCTAGATCCTTCTTTGGACCTTACTGTCAAGTGTGGCAGGCAGATAGCAGATGTGTGACTGTATGAACAAGGTCTTCTGTAACTACTGAGGATGAGCCAAGTCAGTCAGTGAGAGGTGTTGAGCAAGATTGGTGACATGCCACCTGAGGGTTGAGTAATATGTTTTGAGGTTACCCGGACATATGTGTTTAAATGAGAACTTTTTGTTTTGACAGTTCTTTTGAGAGGAGAATGTGTTCTGGCTTTGAACGTCAATAGGAAGACTAATAAGGAAGGCCGAACAGTGCCAGAAATGTTTTCTAAAAAAGTAAATTTAGAAATTGCCTTCACACTATCTTCCTCTTAAGCTTCCCAATGTTTCTATGCGAAAGGACCTCTAATTCTCTGTCAACAATCAATCATTCAGTGTCTTTCCTTCAGCTTACTACTATTGTATATCTCTGTCTCTTTCATTTTTCATTTCTTTCTTTTTCTCTTATTACGAAAAGTCTTTGCCTTAAGCCAATCATAAGGTCTCCGATGCTGCTCATTGGTTTCTTTTTGTTTTGTTTCTCTGAGACGGGGTCTCATTATGTAACCCAGGCTAGCCCTGAGCTTGTGATGCTCCCAGTTCCGCCCCTCAAGCACTGAGATCACAGGTGAGTTCCACCAAGTATAGTTGTGCTATACAGTCTCTAATTCCTAACTCCTTCATCTCATGCTTCTGAATCTACGTTTTAGCTGAATGAAACTATACACACTAAATACACTGAATTGGCAAGGGCTGAACAAGTAGTTTTGGGAGAAGTTGGGGAAGCAAAGACTCATCAGCCGATGTCAATGATAATTTGTCTTTTAGAAGTTCCTTTTGTATGAAGTTACTAATTTGGAAGTGTATTTTTCTACTATTTCTTTTGATGATGCTAAAATCCAAGGTGCGGTGGTCTTGTGTCGGCAATAATAGGTAGTCCTGTATAACAGGCAAAGAGCAATGATGAGAGGGAGTGGGCTTTCTATTATGGCTCTCCTGTCAATAGATGATTGTACCACCTGGAGCAATTCTAGAATTCCTTTTCTCATCTTAAAATAAGGAGACTCAGGTGAATGAATGACTTTCAACCCATCTTTAGATGTGAGGTCTTCTTAAGTATTATGTAGTGCCCCAACTGTAATATAGAAGCAAAATGCCTCTGTGCTGAAAGAGCTGAGAAAAGGCTTTCAGAGACCCAATTCATCCTCTTTCTTCCAAAGCAAGCCCCTCAGCCACTTCTGTGAAAGCCCCACAAAACACAATGTCAAAAGTGTTGCCTTCGATCTTATTCCAATTGTAAAGTGATCCAGCAATCCTGTAAGCGCAAACAGGAAAAGCAAAGTCTTCAAAATGATACTTGAAGCACAGAGTCAAAATACCACAGACTCGCTAGCTTCTTTGAAAAGGTAAATGCTTTCACTTTTTAGTTTCTTTAGTCACCGAGTTCCACCCCTGGTGACCAAACTTCTTGCAATATTCTTCCTGGTTTTCTTGTTCTTGCACTGATCAGATCTCAATGGAATACCACAACTATCCCCAGCAACAATCATAAAATATTTATGATATTTACATTTATTGAATTGAAATATCAATGGACACAGCTTAGGTATGAAACTATCAAATCCCTACAAACCTCATGCGAAAAGTGCAATTCCAGAAAGGAAAACTGAGGCACGGAGAGATTAAGAGACTACTCGGTCTCACTGAGTTGGGGACAGTTTTGCAATTAAATGCAGAGTTGGGGCTCCCAACTGTAATGCTGAACAGTCTTCCACTGTCACTCACTACTCAGGCTGAGCTTGTGGCCACTGTCCCTGGTCTTGGTGGTGTCTCAGCCTATACTCAGCTTTCCCAGGCAAGCAGTTCTAGAGTCTTCTCTTCCCAGTATACCTAAGCACCAGTGTGGAGAGCTATGAGCTCGCTCAATTTGAAGCTTCTGTGGCAATCAGGCTTTAAAGATATTGCCCCTCTATTCTCTGAAGTTTCACAGTCTGTTCTATGACCAAGTTTACAAGCCTTCTGAGGTCTGAGCCCTGGGGACTTGTACCCTGATTCATCATTAAAGATCCTGCAACTTTTGTGTGATCTCCCCTACAATACCCTGCTGATTCTCTACCTGTCACTCATGGCCACTTCTTCCATGTAAGGTGGGGTAAATTACACCACAGACTGCAGTTCCATCTCTAGCCCTTGTTTGCCAGTTACATAGATAGTTTTCTTTAAACATATGAAGCCTCAGTACCGTAGAGCTGGAGAGTAAAGTACTTCCCATGAAAGGACGAGGATGACCAGAGTTGGGCTCTCTAACCTCCACACAAGTGCCAGCCAAGGGTGGCAGCACACCTGTAATCCCAGTACTTGGGAGACAGAGACTGGAGATGACTGGGGCAAGCTGACTAGCTTGAGTGGTTGAATTAAAAAGTATAAAATTTAAATGAGAGAGGCTACTTCACTATATAAAGTGGAGAGAGATAACAGAGACACCTGACATTAACCTTTGACCTCCACATGTTTTTGTATATAGATGTGAATATATATATACATACATACATATGTACTACATATATGCACACACTATATATTATTCTCTCTCTCTTTCTCTCTGTCTCTCTCTCCCTCCCTCCCTATGTTTATACAACCATGCCTGTAGAGAATATGCTGTAGAGAAGTGTATCATATTGTTCCTATATACCTAATACCTAGGAAAATATTATTAATAATATTTAATTTAAAATAGACCCATAAAAGACTTGGTAAGGTAGGAAACACAGTTTAAGCCACAATCACAGCATATATTGTCACCAATCAAAATTTATCTTTTTCAGAACTCTAAATGTTTTTAAGTTTAATGATTTAATTCTTTTTATCTCTTACAGCTTCAGATACATGCACTATGAACTGCCTCAGCTCCACCATCACTGTCTACTCTTCCCCTCAACAAATCTCTCTCACACATTCATGTCTATTTGTTTCATTTTGTGGCATGCCAAGATTAACCAGGGACATCTGTCTGACTATGGCTTTGGAGCTAAGCAGTGGAATAACCTGAGCTCAGTAGTGGGCACACAACTAATGACAGTGTTCCCCATTCCCTCTCAGAATCTATCAATAGCCCCGAAACACAGCATAGGGCCCTGAAGCCCTTCCCTTCCTTGCATGATTACTGATAGGGCTGATCTCATATGGGCCTGGTGCTACACTGGGTGTGAGCTAATGATTAGATCACAATATACTATACCATACCATACCATACCATACCATACCATACCATACCATACCATACCAATTGGCTTTCTGCTTCTTGGTCCATCATAAGTTTCTGCATTCACTACTGCCTGTTGTAAGAGAAGACTATAATTTGGGAGGGACATTTCTATAGTTTGTCACTAAGATGTTTTAAAAACCATACAGTATAGGAGAAAGAGCTTAAGTGCTTAGTGGAATGTGAAACAAAACTAAGAGAAATTCATCGAAGTTAATGGCCAGGCTTCCCAGGACCCTTCAAAGGCCAAACAGGCTCCTTCTACCCTGACTGTGCACATGTTTGTAGCAGTTGCATGCAGTAGGAACTTGAGGAAAGAAATACAAGATTGTACAGATGTCTCCTCTGGATAATTGCTTGCTCTTCATCATTACTAGGAAGAGCTCCCCTGCCCTCACTGCCCATTATTAAATATTCCCAAAGCTACAGCTTTAGGTCTCAGGACTCAGAAATCATATCATCACCTCCTAGGACAGTATGAAAGGCAGTCAAAGCCATTGTTTTAATTTACCTAAAGCTTCTTTGAGAAACAGAAGCAGAGGATCCTAGTATTTCCTTAGTGATTAGCACTAGGATAAATTATCCTGGAAACCATGAGTGAACAAGGCTTTTAGAAAACCATTGTTTTCTTCCCCAGCTCTTAGTCTCCCTGAGGATGGTGGTTGCTCTCTGACCACCCAGACCCCATGGAGGGTTAAAATGGATTCTGAAGCAAGGGAAACAGGCCTCCTCCCAATGTGGAGAGCCTCAGTCTGCAGAAAGCTAATGAAACTCTTGAAGCAGCGTCCTTCTCCTCCACCTACACTTTATTGAAATGCTTTTGAGTCTTATTGTGTTGTAATTACATGCTATAGAAAACTCTACAGACATCTGCTTCAAGGATTGGGCCCTCGACTCTTACTAAAACATTTCAATTCCATTTTCCTGGGCGCACACTCTCCAAATGCATCAGTGAGGGCCCTACACAAGTATTTCCATTTCATGTTGTAAAGAACGTAGAAGTAATGTAGGTTCCTGTCGTGGCTGTAGATGGACAGACGGGGAATGTCCTTGGGAAGCCTAGGGGTTGCTGTCTCTTTGCTTCCTATATTCTACTGTGACATTTGATCCACACAAAAGAACTCGATAATAAACCTTTTTAGAAAGCATAATAAAAATAAACCCCGTTTCTGCAAACACCCTGTTTCTGTTCTCATTTTCTTTAGAAAATTGTTATGAGATTTACTCTTTTGGTATTTCTTGGTGGTTAAAACATTTTGTACATTGTATAAGACATAATTTTCAACCTTGAGGTAAGTATTTTCCTATAAATTTTTAACTTAGGATTTGAAGTTCTTTATTCATCTCATATTAAAAATGTCACATATGGGGTGGGGGTATCAGAGTTCTTTTCTGTAGAGAGAGATAATCTCCCCAGAACCCTGGGGACTTCATGGTTATTCCTGTCCCCAAGATTTTCAGTGCTCACTGTGAAGCAGTCCAGCTCCCAAGCTCCCTTCTCCCCTTCACTAGTCACCGTGCGCATTCCTACGTCATACCATATTGTCTGAATTATCATGCAGCACTATGATTTTTCTCTCTTAGAGTGTCCTTAACCCAGCCACCTAACCTTTGGGGGATACATTAGGTATGCTTGGTCCTTGACTTTTCCACATGAACTTTAAAATGATCACAGGATTAGGATTGTAAACCCACACATTTATAGCTCAATTTATGATGAAGTAACACATTTTTAGCAACGAGTATTCCTCATCTTAGATACACTAACACTTTCCTCTCAAAGGTTCATGAATGCTCTCCCAACAAAGGTTTATAATTTTCTTGGTGTGGCTCTTACAATTTCCCAATAAACTTATTCCCAAATCTATTATAGATTTGTTGCAACTGCTAAGAAGATATAATGTCATTTTTTTTTTACATTGGCAGAATTAGATTTGATTCTGACATGTTGAAATTTAAATATTTTGAGGGAAAGATCAGAAAATTTAAAAAGTTCTTATCTCAGAATGTTTTGAACAGAATATATTATCTGTATAATCCTTCATAGTTTTTTTTTTAAAAAACGGATTTTATGGGGCACATCTGCTGACAAATGGAAAATAATTTTATGGGCTTTCTCTCTCATGACTATTAAGCTATAAAAACAGAACAGTGCAGCCTAAAATGTCTTATTCTGAGTTAGCTGAGACCACAAACATGCATAGGAACCATCTATTGTTCCCAAAAGTATAATTCATGGTGCCATTAAATGCACCTTTCAGGTGGGTTGTGGAAAAATAAGTCGTTGAGGGCAGACAGGAGAGAGTAATGGAGAAGGGGATAAGACATCTCTCTCTCTCTCTCTCTCTCTCTCTCTCTCTCTCTCTCTCTCTCTCTCTCTCTCTCT
>JANHMN010000004.1:168957918-168979406 GCA_030674055.1 Rhabdomys pumilio | reverse complement strand
TCTCTCTCTCTCTCTCTCTCTCTCTCTCTCTCTCTCTCTCTCTCTCTGTGTGTGTGTGTGTGTGTGTGTGATATTGGCAAAGAATAAATGTAAAGGTATTAAGTCATATTGGACACCCCATGTAGTGTTTCTGATGCCATTCAGTGTCTGACAATGCCATGTGTCTGCACTTGCAAAGCTTCAGTCCTTGTTGGCTGTTCATAAGAGCTGAGCACAGCTCAAATTCTTGGGATTATAATGGAGGAGAAAGACTCAGGCCATGGACTAAGATTTACAGATGCAGCAGCAAACATGTTTGTGGGCATTATTAGGGGGGCAGAGGTAGCAAAGGAAGAAGAGTGAAAGGAAGAAGAGGAAAGGGACTTAAAAGGAACATACAAGGGAGAAAAGAGTAGTTGTGCAAGCTGTAATTAGCTTATGATATCTCCCAGGAATCAGCTGAAAGTAAACTGATATCATCTGTCCCAACAAACCACTCAGTAGGAGCTTCAATGTACTCAACATTTTGAAGTTGAGCACAGGTAGTGCCAGTAGTGCAACTCTAGTGTGGTCAGAAAATGCTGAGTGACAAGCTACCTTCATTCCCCACCACTAATAATAGGAAATGAACGACTTTCAAAGGAAGAATTGGATGCAGACACTTCACAGACTGAGCTACCTCCCAGGGCCCTCTCGCTTCAACTTTTATAAGCTATTTGACATGCAGTTCAACAAAGTTATATTTATTTATCTATTTATTTATTTATTTATTTTATTTTTTATTTTATTTAATGCATGTGAATGTTTTGCCTGCTGTATGTATATGCAGTGTGTACCTGCCTGGTGCCAGCAGAAGTCAGAAGAGGCCTTTGGTTAAAAACAGTTGTTTTTAACCTCTGAGCCATCTCTTCAGCCCCATTTTTAAAAACATTTAGATGCTTAAGGACAGGAAGAAAGAGACAGAAGAATCTACTTGCTATTATATGATTTTATACTTGGTAACCTGGTGGGGTTAATGAAACCCTACTTTCCATACAAGAGAATTAAGCAGAGGAGTAGCTATAGATGTATAAGAAGTATACAAAGAAGTGTTATCTATTGTTGACCAATACAGAGAATATCCAGCTAAAAGATAGAATTGAAGAACTATTTATGATATTTATACATCACACACACAGTGTATAATAAATAAAAAATATTATATTTACCTTCATAATTTTATGTACTTACATCAAATAAGTAGCAATAATCCTTATGTGCAAATAAAGCTATGTGACACTGGACGCTGATTTTTAAATGAACAGACACTAGCAAATGTTTAAATGTTGAAAAAAAAACATGTACCAGAAGATTTTATTGCACAAGGAAATATTTAACTCAAACCATTTGAGAATACCTTAACTTTTGAATAACAACTGGGACAACTGGGGAGACATTTAGAGACATAGTCTTACTTAGGGTTTCTATAGCTGCACAAAACACGATGACTCAAAAGCAACTGAGGAGGAAAGGTTGTATTTGGCTTACACTTCCACATCTTAGTCCATTAGTAAAGGAAGACAGGACAGGAACTCAAACAGGGCAGGAATCTGGAGCCAGGAGCTGATGCAGTGGCCATGGAGGGGTGCTGCTTACTACCTTGATCCCAATGGCTTGTTCTGCCTGATTTCTTATAGAACATCAGCTCAGGGGTGGAACTACATACACTGGGCTGGGTCCTCCTGAATCAATCATTAATTTAAAAATACCCTACAGACTTGCCTACAGCCGGATCTTATGGAGGCATTTCCACAACTGAGGCACCCTCCTCTCAGATGACTTTAGCTTGTGTAAAGTTGACATAAAACTAGCCAAGGCAGACATGGAAGTTGATCTTCAATCTAAACTTGAAAAAAAAATCAGGATAGTTTAGTTGCACAAGTCTTCTTGATGTTGATGGAGCTCCTGCATCCTGCCTTGGCAAACACCTCCGTTGCTCATGGCTCCTCTCTCTGATACCACTCTTCCTTGAATAGTGTAGTTATAGTTAATACATTTACTCCTACCCACTCCATATTCACACGAAACATATATGGTCCCGTTAGCAATGATGACCTTCTGGGAACAAATCCTCAGACTCTCTTTGTGCTTACTCATGAGGCAGCAAAATACTACTAACACTCTGCTCCATGTGATACTTCCGATCCATGTGAACTACACTCTGACCTTAGCAAACTCAACAACATTCTTTCTTTCTCCCTGTTAGCCTCAAAAGAACTAAAATAGAACTACCATGCCTTTAGAGTTGAGTTTGTGTATGTGTGCATGTGTTTGTGTATTACAGTATACTTTTAGGCAGGATGCATGTATAATGAGCATAGTCCTGCTAAACACATGGAAATATCAAGAAGGAATTAGTGTGTCGCAGCTAAAGAAAGGATTGCTTTTCATTCAGACTCCATGGCCATCAGGAAGAGATAAAGGAAGACTAAACTGGGCATGGGCACTCTAAGGTTTGAGGATCAATCATTTTGAGCAAATCACTTGCACACTAGAATCACTAGATAGTACTGTCTGTCTCTAATGCTCCTTTTCTATACCTTCCAGTATTATGCAAACTCCTGTGGCTATGTCTGTTAGTTGCTTGTGTGTTTGCTGCCAAAAAATGCCAAACAAAAACAAACTTAAGAGAAAAAAGGATTAATTTTGGCTCACAGTTTTGGGAAGTCATGGTACCAGGAGCCCGAGGCAGCGGGCTATATTGCATCCAAAGTCAGGAATCAGCAAGGCATGAGTGCTCATGGTCTGCTGGCTCTCACTTTTTAATCTAGCCCTGTAGAGATAATCTGTTGTGCACTGTGTGGAAGTATTTGCTTGTCAATAAACAAGCCTATGGCCAATGAGCTGAGGCAGGATTAGAAAGTGGGGCATCCATCAAGGAGAGAGAAATTCTGGAATAGAATCAGAGGCTCAAGAGAAACTCACCCCAGACACAGAGAAGGACAGCCACTTGAAACTGATGACCAGGTAACTAACCATGTGGCATTTATAAAATATACAGGTCATTAAATTATGCGCTAGTTGGGAAATAGGCCCAAGCTATTGGCCTAGGCATTTGTTCATATGTAAGAAGTCTCAGAGTCATTATTTTTGGGAAATTGGACATGAAAGCCCAAGGTCACATAGTTCAGGACCTCATCCTGGAGAATGGTGCCACTCATATTTAGGGTCTACATCTCAATTAACCTACTGTAGATAATCTATCACATACATGTCCAGTGATGTGTCTCTTTAGAGATCCTAGATCCTATCAAGTCTAAAGTCAAACTTAAACCATCACACTATGCTTCTTTTGTGCTCAATGAATACCTATTGAACTGAAATTAATTGAGTTCTAAACATCATCATAGCCTCCAAAGTAGCCAACATCTCTTATAGTTGTGCTTTGGCAGTGCTCATGAAATGAAATGATCTTACTAGGGAATGGCTTAGTGGCAGAGAATATGCCTGCCAGGCCTTAGGTCCTGGGTCAGCCCACACTACTATGCACGGGGATAAAGTATTCTTCACTGCATCAGCATGGAAAAATCACTGCGACACAATCATGCAGTGGTGAAATGACTTGATCGTCCTTGTGTAGGTAGTTATGATTTAAACAATGTTAGCATATTTTAAAACTAGACAGATTGAAAATATGATTTCAATTTAGCAGATGTTTAATTGTTCAAAATACATGGCAACTAAAAACAAAGCAGCATATAAAAATTCAAATAAAGCCAAATTAACTTCCTACACAGGATTAAGGCTTTGTTTGAGATTCTGCTCTTTCCCAGGAACAATTATATATAGTGAGTGGCTCCTTACTGCTTACAGGCTTAACTCCCTGAAGGACTTAAACACCCGTGGCTTAGTACTTCTAGAACACAGCGTTGCTTGATTGCTTTTGTTTTTAAGAGGAAACCCAGTTTGAATTTTTTGTTTTTTCACTATTTCCAGTAGAATCTTTGCTTGCACTTTCATGATTTGGTCTGGATGATCAAATTGAATTTTCTTGAAATACTGTTGCGCATATGTTTCAAATCTTTACTAACATGTAGACCTACATCATGTGTAGTACCTACCAAAAGTATATGGTTCATCTGTTTCAAGTCCAGGAGATAATTTGATTACTCTTCCACCAGAGGTAATGGTATTGATGAGAAGAACCCGCAAAGCATGGGTACTGGTGCTCAGTTGCCTTTGTCTTTTCTCTCTAGTCCAGGACCCCACTTCAGAGAATGGTGCCCATCACATTTACGGTGAGTCTTCCTCTCTAAATTCACCAGAGATAATTTATCCTTTACAGGCATGCTCAGATATTTGTCTCTTTAGTGATTGTAAATTTAGATGTGGTGTGTGTGTGTGTGTGTGTGTGTGTGTTGCATGAAGATGCATGAGAGGGATTCGAAGGTCAATGTTGAGTATCTTCCTCAGTTTCTCTCTACCTTATATTTCTGAGACAATTTATGCCAAAATCTAGAGCTCACTGACTTAGCTAGGCAGGCTAACCAGTGAGTCTGGGGGATTCCCTTGTCTCCATCTCTTTGATTAGATAAGAGGCACACTCTGACACACTCAGTTTTTATGTGGATACTAGGTATTGAACTCAGGTCCTCATGTTTATGTAGAAAGCCTTTTATCCATGAAGCCATCTTCAAGGCTAACTTCTCCCTTCTTTTGGTGGCAGTTTTACAGTTGATAGCTCCATGGTTTGCCCGGGCATGAAACAAAAGACTTTTGGAAATAATCCATTAGTTTTTACCTGTTCAGTGATGAGAGTTATAAAAAGCATAGCTAACCAACAGCTCCAGGCTAAAGGATAAAGTAGCAAATGTGTTCAGATCTACAGTCTCATACACTTAACAGAATATGGCATCAAAGATCAGCCAGGCTAACCCATTCACATTAAAGAAGTTGAATACATGTGAGCTTCCTTTCTCTCTTTACCATCCAGTTCCAAAAGGGGGGAGGGAAGGAAAAGGCTGAGGAAAAGCAGAATCGGTTTTCTAAATTTATTGCTAAGTTAACTTAGCAATCACTAGTAATCATGATAATGATTACTGGTCTGTTATTACATTTACATGTTGTGCAACGAGCAACTTTGGGGCAAATGAGGGCAAGTCAGGCAAAGTAGAGGGTACAGGGCCTTTGTCAATACTTTCTGAGAGTGAGGCAGAGCCCAGGGCAAAGCTACTGCAGTAATTGGAGCCATCTCCTACTCAAGACCAGCTTTGTGGAGAGGTGTCTCAGTTTCTACATTCTCTTCTCCCAATAACCTGTTCTGTTCTCCTGCATCTGGTGAAAGTCTCAAATCTTATAGTACACACTACTTGGGGGTACACTTTTGAGCAGGCAACAGAAAAGAAGACCCATCTCCTTTCTCCTTGTCCCCTAAAAACGCATGTGGAAAGATCCCATTCTGAATTCATTAACTTATTGCAGAACAATATATCTTTAATTATTTCCAGTAGAAAACTACAAAGAATTTAATGAAGTTTTACATGGGAAAGGGGGTGGGGAGAGGCCAACAGAATTGCTGGAAGCATTGTACAGCGATTTTTGCACATTTTTTCATTTGTAATTTTCTTTAAAAAATTTAAATCTAAAATGAGAATGCTTTTGTTTCTAGTAAATGAGGTGAGATTTTTTTTTCCAATTGAAATGAATTTATTATCAGAAAACAGTCTGCTCTTTCTTAGAAAAGCCAGAGTGTTCTATCCGGTGAGCAACCTGTTTTTCTCTTAAGGGAAGGGAACTTATTCCCATTTCATGCCTACAAGCAAAAGAACTTTTTGTTGTTCAGTACTGTTTCCTGCAGGCAGAGCCTCCTGATGTGGGAGCAATGGAAAGAGCTAGATCAACAACTCTCTGGCCAGAGGCTTGGTAGAATTCTGCTTGTTGAATTAGTCCCTGCTTTTTCAGATGTATGAATCATTTTTTCTCCCCTCTGAGAGTGAATGGGAATCAAAAAAGAGAGCTTTGGCTTCCCGAGAAATCCACAAATATTTCTCAGAATTTGTGAGCACTGAGAGCTCCAGCAAAACAGCCCCTTGGAAATTGGACAGTGTTCGGAAGAGGCAATTAGCATCATGTCCTCTCACATTGAATCTGCCTTCCAGAGACAACGACTTCACTCCTGCAAGAGCCAAGAGACCCCACAAGGAGCAACGCACCGAGAACACATGTGCTACTGTGTCCAGCTTGTTTTTCTAGTATGAGCATGCATGTGGGACTAAAGGAAGAGGCGGATTCCTAGGAGACACAGAAGGCATAGTTAGTGTTTTCTAGTGCCAAAGCACACCAATATATGAGGTGTTAGAACGGAAAATGAACTCTCTCCATTTCCTGATTATTTTCACAGGCATTCTTATTATCTTTAGCTTTCCTTTTATAAAATACACAGACACACACACACACACACACACACACACACACACACATATACACGCAACACACATACCTCCACATCTCCACATACCAAAAACCACACATACATATGCACACACCATATACTCACTCACACATACATTCACACACACACATATACACACACACACTTATTATTTTTTTTGTTTTTAAATATATCTTGTAATAATCTTTTCTCTCTTTTTTTCACAAGAAAACTTGATGGCACAAATTATGTGAACTTCATTGCTGTGGGATCCAGGGAAGGACCAGACATGGTGGGCAGATGAAGCCTGGCAAGGATAAAATTGGCTGACAAGCTGGTGACTACCAGGAAAGCTATAACCCGGCAGAATCAAGATATCATGGAATGTCATCAGGGAGTAAATCAGGCAATAATTCTCTTTTATATGGACACTGGCTAGGAATCATGCCCTCTGATTATGAATGTGGGATGGCAGCACACTGGGTTTTAGTTTCAAAATCACCAACTCCTACTTGCCAGTATAAACACGTCAGTGACTCAAGGAGAGGGTGGGCACATTCTCTTCTCTGATGGCCTTATAAAACACAAATGCTTGAGTTAACAGGGGAAACCTGAGAACACAAAAGATGCACACAATCACTAGTACGTAACTCTCCATCTTTTGTCAGCAACCATGGCAACCCCTGGGTTACAGGGATACATAAGATTCGAGACTGTCTCCTTCACTTCTACAGAGTTGAAAATATCCTTTTGGGTGTGGCTCACCTTTCAGAGGTAGCATCCCAAAGCCAAAGACACAGCCACAGGGAAGATGCTAATATTTGGTCCCTATCTGTCAGCTCTCAAGCAACCACTGAGCTTTGAAACTTATAGGTATCTATATTTTGTTATTAAAATGTATATTATTTTGATGGGAAGGACAAGGTAACTGAACCTAACCTCATAGAGGTTGGAAGCTTGTAGAGTGGTGATATTTATAGGCTGATCCTCAAAGCATCTTTCAAGAGTTTACAGATTTTAAGGGTCTTCTTCTTACAACACTGTTTATTAAGATATATCTATCTGACTCACCCATAACTGCCATCTGCAATCACTAAGAAGGCAATTAAGCAATGCTGAAATTGAATAAGATTGAATGGCCTGTCAATGATTAGAAGGATATAGGATCTTTGTGTTCTGGATCAAATGTTATCTTTTTTGAAATATTTAAATAAACATCTTTGTCTAAGCATTTTAAGTCTTACTAACATCTATTTGGAATAGAAAATGAGTTTGTCATTTTATAATCATATTCACAAGCATACTTAAGTATTTTGTTTGTCTTGAGACAGTAACGCACTGTGTAGCACAGCCACAAACTGAAAATTCTCCTGTTTCACCTTCTATGGTGCAACAATTACAGGAGATGTACTATGGGACCCACATTTTCTAAGTATTTGTGATTGTAGTAAGGTCTTAAATAATGGGTCGGTTCTGGGAAAAATAAGATTCATTGTTTATTATCCCCTTTGGAATTTAGAAGTTGCTTAAGAGGCTTATGGAGTATAATCACAGGCTAAATGTAGCCATGAACTAAGAAAAAAAAAACTCTTCTAAAACAGATGGATACTAAGCTCTGCAAAGACTATAAAGCAATGAGCCAGTAGTTAGTGAGCAGAAATCAAGCACAAGTGAGTTCAATGACAGTGATGACTGAAATGCCCATCAACCTGAGGACTCTTTCCACTTACTGAAAACTCCCTGAGGACTTACTACCAGGATAACCATGGCCAGGGCCACTAAAAAGTAATCTCTGGGTCTCAGAGAAGACTCTGTATGTTGGAGGTAACACAAAGATGATGAGATTTGGTTGGACCACAAGAAGTTTATGAGCCCATAGATCAAATGATACACAGTCATCTGGTAGGATGAGGCTCCAGGGGAAGGAAGAAGTGACCACAGAGAACTCAAGCAAAAGAAAGCCTGCTTTCTGGCTAAAGAGAGGGAAACCCTGAAGGAGAGTTTTATGGAAAATAAGTATCCGAGCTGAGACTTCAAGTGTGGGTGAGTTTCTAACAAGAGAGGCTTTTCAGAGCAGTGGGAGAAACTTCTGAAGCTGGACACACCTATAATCCCCATCCTTTGAGAGGCTGAGGTGGGCAAGGGCATTATAATTTCAGTAACAGCTTATGTGACATGGTGAGACTCAATCACACAAATCAAGGCACCAAATCTAATGTTTTTAAAACTCAAATTTGACATTTTGTTCCCAAGTCGCAGGTCAATTTCCACTGCTAGATATCTTGAGCCTTGACGAGGTCATCTAATCCCAAACATCACCATCTTGCTCTCTCATTCACTGGCCTTCTTTAGTTATATCATCTGACTATGTCTGTGAAATCTGTGCTCAACAAGCTTCTTAAAGACAGCCCCGCCTGACACATACACACGAAGCCTATGTGACACTTTCAAGAGAACATGAGAGTCAATCGAGAGGCGCTAAGATTACCGTGGTACTTTGGGTCATCACCTCTGGTGGCACTGTGCATGGAGATTGAAGAAGAGAGGAGTTCAAACAAGAAATGGAGACACAGATGGAAGAGTACACAAACAAAAGATTCGAGTATAAGGAGGGTTTCGGCCATTCAGAGGAACACTTGAGAGGTCACTAGACAATCTGTTAATGGAAGAGGTAGAAGTTGTAATTTATCCATGAGGCAATGTCACTAAGACAGAAACAAAAAAAACCAAGAACCAGAATTGATAAGGAAGATGATGCATCCAGTATTGGGCATGAATCTCCAACGTATCTGAGACAACAACAGGACTATCTAGAGAAGTTGACTTTTTCACAATTTGTCCTCCAGCCAACATGTCTCATAAACAGGAAACACCTAAAAGTGACGAGCACATGACATCCTGTCATACTCTGGATGGGATGCTGCCAGGGTATAGGAAGTAGCTTCCTGGAGTGCTATTAAAACCTACAAGACACAAAACAGGCTCCAACCTCAAAGAAGAATGGTCCCAGATAGTAACCATGCAGGGGCAGAGAAATCCTCTTCTAGAATGATTTGAAAGTCTAACTCTGGAATTATTTATTTTTAGGTAGAAATGAATAAACTTCCTTGAGACATGATGGGGAAATTAACCAAAACAGAAATACAAGGAAAGAAAAGAAAGAGATTGAGGAATCCCCAGGAGACATCCCTTGAGTGAGGGAAACTGTGAGTCCTTTACATGCAAAATGCAATCTTTTATGACTATTCTCTGTAAGCACATAGGAACCTAAGAAGAGAGAAAATGGCGAGAAACGCATTCATGAAGCAAATCAGTTCAGTTATGAACACATACAAGCTTAAACACTGAGAGCACATGTCAGCCTAGAGTTCGAAAAAAAAGAAAGGACAAGAAAAATGAACAAACTTAAGAAGGGGAAGTTGGAGAAGTGTCAAAGTGGGCTATGGGTCTACCATCACAAAGACATCTCTACAGTCTGACAAGATGGATGTATAGATGTATAGCGGTATAGATGTAGTTCTAAGGAAAAGGGCCAGTAGCCTCTCCTCGTGTTTTGGGAAAATATTTTATAGACAGCAAAATCTGTTTTTAGGGAAGTATCAAAGTTTCTTAAAAATTAAATTAATATATTAAAGCAGAAATCAACCACTTCCACCGTTCTCTCTCACTTAAATCTTGCTATAACTCTGCTCCAGGAGTCTTGACAGGTGTAGAGACTCCGCTCTTTTTCTGGCGAAAATCAAGATGAAAGGGTTCCTGCATCTTTGGGCATGATGTGAGGTTTACAGGAGGCAATTAGAAAACTACTCAGCATAGCAGCTGGTGCTGGGCAGGGTTTCCATTGGTGGGAGGCTGTTCTGAATAATATCTATATCCTATTACTCTAAGAAATTACTGGGAAAAAAAGTATCAGGGACCACAGTCCAAGGCAACCCAGTATAATATGATAAACAAAGAAGCTGAAAACTGAAATTAATTCCTAGAACTGCAAATGGCCTTGAGAACTCTCATGCCAAATTTCCTCATTGCAATGATGGAAGAATTAGAGAAAAAAACTGATAGACCGTTGTGGTTTGGTTGCAAAGGCACCAAGAAATTATGTATATGATGTATATGTATATGTATATACACACACATCAGAAGATAAAGGTAGAGTTGGAAACTTCTAGTTTGTAGTTATGTGTTTGTGGTGGAGAGCTAGGGTTACATCAAGACGATGGCAAGCAGACAGCAAGCCTTAGATTTCCATGGACGTGTCTACTGTGCATCCCCTGGACTTATGCATTCATAAGTAAATGTAGCTATACAACTCTTTGACAATCCATGGGCTATGGGAGCTTTGGATATGAACTATTGGTTATAAAGGATGTTTCTCCAGACCACAGCCTGGACACTCACCTGTCCAGGAGCAAGTTAGGTGCAAACAGGAGCTTCCCGGGGTGTTCCATGGAGCGCCAGATGAGACCAATCATCAGAATCTCCAGCCAGGCACACTCGAGAAGATGGACCTGATCATGGAGATTCAAGTCCCCGAAGCCTGAAAAACAAGGAAAGCCCCACTTAGTTCCGACAGAGTGTAATCATCACTGGTGATATGGATGTGGCTTGGGATTTGAACTAGTGGGCTGTTTTTTAGTAAATACAACAAGGAAAAAAACGTGGATGTGTGCCCCGCTAATCTAAAAGATTAGAGCTTTTTAAAAACTATAAATGGCAATATGGTAGATGCCTAAACATCACGAAGAGGAGGAAGATGGGGCAAATAGAACTGTATTCTATAATAAAAGCAAGTTGTTTTAAAAATCTAGTTCTGTCAGTGAGTTTCCACTTGTCTGAAAGGATGTTATTTTAATGCATTATTGTCAGATCTTCAAATACACACTAACTCATGCAACCCAATTAACTGTCTACAAAATTTGTACTTAGTAAATAGATCCTACTCAGGCATAACTAATACCTTTAAATAGCTATTATTTTCTCATTTTTATCTAGTTGAAAACACTTAAGTGCTGTAAACATAAATTATTTAACTAAGCAGAAACTAGGACACAGGTAGGATCAAAGTCCTTAGTCATTTCTTCATTCTAGTCCTGAGCCATACTCCTTTTACATAAAATGTAAGACAAAGACTAATGAGATAACATATGCAAATTAATCACTAGAGGATGAATCAGATGACTTCAAGTAATGTCACAATTACTCCTTGGAGAAACCACTGATGTGTGCCCTTGTTTGCTGGTGGTTGATTAGGAGATTAAAGCTTTTTCTAACTGCTAATGACAGTAGATGCCTAAACATCGTGAAGAGAAGGAGGAGGAGGACCAGGAGGAGGAAGAAGAGGAAAAGGAAGAGGAGCAGGAGGCAGATGATGAGATGGATTTGGAAAGCAAGAGAGAAGAACATGACGTGGAGGAGGAACAATCAAATCCCTCACTGTGCATTGGAGGCAATGCTAAGTTCTTTCTGTATCCAGCTCTTTCCATCTTGATTCATACAACAACCTGACCAGCCAGGAATTGATCCTGTTTGCTAGATGTGCAGAGTTTGCATGTCTTCTAAGGACAGATATTGGAATAGAATCTTCAGTGATAGTGCATTTAACCAGCAAGTGACACTAACTTTTCTGCATTTTGCTGTGGAAGTTTGGATCAGGTGACTAAATATACCCAACCACAGAGATGCCAGCATGACAGGATTATTGAATAAGCAATGTTCTGCAAGTTTTCCACTTGCTAAATCAGTGCCCTCCTCTTTGCAAGGAGGCATCCCTTCACACTCTCTTCCTTTCCCAGCCTTATCTTTGACTGTTCTCGCTGATACAGGAAAATCAGCTGTGGAAATCTATTTTTATTTTTTTGGATGCTGTCTTCTTTGTTTCCCACTGTCCTCTGTTAGAATCCATTCTTATTAACTGAGTTGATTTTTTTTTTTTTGTCTACTTGATAAAAACTTAGACATATCTGGGAAGAGAGGGTCTTAATTGAGAAAATGTTCTCAACCAGATCAGCCTGTTGGTAAGCCTGTGGGCCATTTTCTTGCATGACTGCCATGGGAAAACCCAGCTCACTGTGAATGATGCCATCACTGGGCTAGCAGTCCTGAGTGCTCGAAGAAAGCAAGCTGAACAAGCAAGCAAGCCAGTAAGCAGCACTCCTTTAAGGCATCTGCTTCAGCTCCTGCCTCCAGGTTCCTGTCCTGCCTGAGCTCTCTGACTTCCCTCAGTGATGGCAGTAATGTTCACAGCCATAGAAACCCTAACTACGACATTAATGAAGAAGTGGACTTTACGTATACAATTCATCTGATGGATACCTTTCTTGGGCATATTGGGAGTTGTCCAAACCTCAACACTAAACAATTAGCTTGTTTCTTCATATACAGTTCCCGAAGTGCCACATTTTACGCAATCCTGACTTACTAGGTGAAAATTCCCAGAGAGGCTTCAGGTGCTCACACAACACAGGGCCATGACCCCTCGCTCACCATCGCTTCGTTCTCAAACATCATCATCCTCACTTGAACAGTCACGCAGTCTTCCTCTCCTTTCCATTCCTGTATTTACACACGAAGCCAATTCCATACCCCATTTCTGACTTCTTAATTAAGACTCATCTGTGCCATGTTGCTGTATATGTGAACGGCTATTCTTGCATGTGTAGAAAGCTACTCAATCACATAGGTATACCTCACAAATATGTACAGAGGCACTTACACTGGGCATTTGGAGTATCTCCATCTTTGAGCTATTACTCCTAAATCTGTCACATGCAATTTTTGAGCAAGTCTTTGGATGGACGGCTGCTTTTACTACCCTTGGACAAATATTGAAGAATACCATGGTTGTAAACAACTGGTAACAGTTTTCAAGAGAAACGTCACATTATACACCCATGAGCAGACTCTCAAGCCTCACCTACTATCTGATAGCACTCACTGTGTCTTTTTTCATTGTATAATTGTTTCCACATTTATCTATCTGTACACACATACACAGGCATGCTGATATACATATGATTGCCTCACAACCCATGTATGGAAGTCAAAGAACAAGTTGTCAGTTCTCTCTGTATCATGTGGGCTCTGGGGATCCAGCTAGGGTGGATAAGCTTAGTAGTAAGCACTTGCATACTCTGAGCTACCTCACTGGCCCAGCCATTTTCATTTTACAGATACCAGTAAGGGTACAGAAGCATCATACTGACATTGTTTTAATTTGCATTTCCTACCGTAAAGTATCTTTCCATATTTTCTACCAGTTCTTTTTGGTATTGGATATTCAAGTTAATTATACTGCATGTCTAATTCCTAGTAGATTGTATCTGTTAGACACATAAATATAATTTTTACTCAATACTATTTTTTAAAAAGCCCTAAGTTAGTGTACTTTTTACTACCTCACTGAGACATTCCAGAGTCCATGATGGTGCAGCGTTTATCAGATTACATGTCTTTTGGCAAGAGCAGATTCCACTGGTGTGACGCAGAGCTGGAGGCTACCAAAATGAAGCAGAGAGGATCTGCTCTTAAGAAAAGTCTTGGTAATGATCTTTTCTCGATCTGTTGGTTGCCGTTTTGTCCTATTGACAGTGTCCTTTGCCTTACAGAAGAAGCTTTGCAATTTTATGAGGTCCCATTTGTCAGTTCTTGACCTTAGAACATAAGCCATTGGTGTTCTGTTCAGGAACTTTTCCCCTGTGCCTAGGTATTTGAGGGTCTACATGAAGCTCATGAAGAAGGAAGACCAAGTGTGGATGCCTCAGTCCTACTTAGAAGGAGTAACAAAACACTCAAGGGAGCAAATATGGAGACAAAGTGTGGGACAGAAACTGAAGGAGGGGCCATCTGGAGACCATTCCACCTGGGTATCCATCCCATGTGCAGTCACCAAAGGTAGAAGCTAATGTGGATGTCAGGAAGTACATGCTGACAAGAGCCTGATATATCTGTCTCCTTAGAGGTTTGCCAGAGCCTGACATATTCAGAGGTGGATGCTCACAGCTAACCGTTGATCTGATCAAGGGTTCCCAATGGAGGAGTTAGAGAAAAGACTGAAGGAGCTGAAAGGGTTTGTGACTCCATGAGGAGAGCAACAATACCAACCAACCAGAGCTCCCCAGTGTCTAAACCACCAGCCTGAGAATACATAGGGAGGACTCATCACTCCAGCTGTATATGTAGGGGAGGCCTTTTCGGGCATAGGTGGGAGAGGAGATCCTTGGTCCCATGAAGGCTGGACACCAAGTTGTGGGGGGGAGATTCGAGGGTGGGAAGGTAGGAGTTGGTGGGTAGGTGGGGCAATCCTCATAGAAACAGGAGGAGGGGGAATGGGATAGGGGATTCCTGGGTGTGTGGGGGGAATGGGGTAAGGGGATAAAATATGAAATGTAAATATAATATCCAATAAAAAAAAGTCTTAGTGATTAGGCTGCACAATCTGGTTTGAGGCTTGACTGGAGGAAAGGGAGCAGGAATCTCTGGCAAGTACAGCTGTTTGTCTAGAGAGCACTGGGTCTAAAGGGACCAGCCTTGCTTGGGAGAAACAAGACCTTGTCACAGTTGTCTTTCTTGATCCTTAATCCTATAGACCAAACCTGGACAGCAGAACATGAGCTGACAGCCCTCGCTGACGTTTTACTTTCTCAGTAACCTCTTCAGTTGTTTCGATAGTTTCATAACACTAACATAGTCTTACCTGTAAGTCAAATTTACCCCCCAGAAAGGTTATCATTCAAATGCAACGTGTTTGCTTTTGTCATTGTTGTTTTTTGTTTTGTTTTGCCTTGGTCTTTTGTTTTTTTTGGGTTTTTCGCTTGTTTGATTGATTGGTTTTTTTTGTTTGTTTGTTTTGGGTTTTTTTGTTTTGTTTTTCGGTTTTTTTGTTTGTTTGTTTTTGTTTTTTTGTTTTTTTTTTTGTTTTGTTTTGTTTTTTTTGCTTGTCTCTTGCTTCTTGGGATATTTTTTGGTGTGTATACACAAAATGTCCTTGCTTGTTATTGTCAGCTCTCATCACTCTTAGCATGAATTATTAAAAAAATTCCCATAGGTTTGGGCTGAACATGTCCCCATACATATTCAGAATTACAATGAGGCAATCAACTTTGGGAAACCAAATGCCAGATACCTGACAGTGACTTTACATTTAAACAGGATCATATTCTTTAACTCTGACCTCAAAATGGGATTACTATTCAGGCTTAGCAGTTACAATGATCTTTGGGAGTCAAAGAAGTTCCCCACAACCACATGTACTATTTAAATAGGGCGATTATGAATATGTCTGTTAGTAATACTTTACAGTCAGAGGCCAGCAGGGTTGCTGGGGTTTTCTGCGAAATGTAGTCATCTTTAATTCTGCTTAATTATAGTTTCCAGCTGTGCACACTGCCTGCCGACAAGGGTTATTATACCTGTTACAAAGCATTTTCTGCAAGTTCCTCAGACAGGGTTGGGAGGAGCTTGCCAGACAGACTGTCAATTAGCCTTCTCGATGAATGTGAGGGCTGTCAAGGGAGGTCATTCCATGGAGCTTTTCCTTCTAACATATATATATGTGTGTGTGTGTGTGTGTGTGTGTGTGTGTGTGTGTGTGTGTGCATATATATATATACATATATATATAGATGTATATATATATACATATATATATAATTTATACATATGTATATAATTTATACCTATAATATTACTTATATATTATATATTATGTTATATGATGTTATATGTTATGTGTTGTGTGTTACATGTTACTATTAAATATTACATATTAATTATAAATATATGTGGCCAATGATTTGTAGATATCATGTTTCAATTTCTTGTTTCATTTCCCTTAAGAACACAAAGATTGTGTCAAGTAGATCTGCTAAAAACCATTTAAAAGGCAGATCTCTGTCTTCTGAAGGATTCAAAGCATCATTGACGGGAAGTTAAGTTGCATATTTTTATGGGATATGAGTGAAGGCAGCCAAAACAGAGGTTCACACAGGTACCACAGTAGGGGTTGATTCATCCTCTGTTCCTGAGAATCCACAGCATTAGAATATGAAGCTGGAGAGATGACTCAGATGTTAAATAACTGGTCCTGAAAGTGTGGATGCTAGAGCCCAGATCTCCAGTACTCATAGAAATGCCAGGTGATGTGGTAGCATGCCAATAAGTCCAGCACATAGAAGGCAGGGGCAGGGATCTCCTGAGCAAATTAAATTGGTAGCTAGGTTAGCTGAATTGGCAAGCTCCAAGTTCATGTGAGAGAGCCAATATACCATATTGTGAGAGACAGAGACAGAGCTATCAAGAAGGCATCCTATGTCAATCTCTGGCTACATGTGTTCATTCTAAACTGCACATAAATGTGCCCATTCACATGTGAACACACATACACACATACACATAACATACACACATATATACACATTCACATACATAAAAGTAGTAAGTATACTTTTTTGAGATATGACTAAAACACTGGGTTTCTTCCGGTCTGGACCTGAGCACAGAGCAGATCCCAAGTGGCAGCTCTGCCCCTAATCTCTAAGAATCCAGAGGAAGCGGGGCTCCCAGGTACTCTAACCCTGGCATTATCTTAGCTAAACAAACATCAATGCCTGCCCCAAACAGGGAGTAACTGGAACCCACTAGGACCCAGGAAGTCACTCCTGGCCTGAGCAGATTTTGGGCCTCAGCTCTTAACCCAGTAGCAGCACCCACCCCACACAGTTCTGATAAAACCAAGATAATAGGAAAGACAGGCTCCAGTCAGAGAAAGGGCAGGTAGCACTAAGGAGATCCAGATAGTAAAAGGCAAGCGCAAGAACATAAGCATCAGCAACCCAGAGTACTTGGCATCATTAGAACCTAGTTTTCTCACACAAGAAAGTCCTGAATTCCCCATAGTACTAGGAAAGCAAGATTTAATCTCTAGAACCTATGGAAATGTGCCAGGTGTGGTTGCATTTACCTGTAAGCCCAGAACTGAGGAGGCCAAGACAGGGGGACCCCGGAGTCTCCTTGACCACCTTGTCTGGCTTAATTGGTAAGTTCCAGGCCAATAAGATACTATCTCAAAGAAAATAGATGGTGTTTCTGAAGATGGTAGCCAAGACTGTCTACCAGACTCCATAGGTACATATGCATGTATACCTGCACGCACGCACACACACACACACACACACACACACACACACACACACACACACTCACACACTTTCATTAACATATTTACAACATTTCCAAACCCCTTCCTTGAGCCTCACAAGATCTGAAGCCTGCTCCACTGTGGGCTGCAATTGCTACAAAGGTTGCTCAATTTGCCATGGCATAAAATAAAATCCTTCAGGTCTTGCTTTCTCTTGGTGGCTATGAGGAAGTTCTTAGAAATGATGTCAAAATGTACAAAGAGCTTCGAGTAAAATGACTAATCTGAGTATCTTCAAGGCTGTATACTGTCTTGGAAAAAGTGGTAAGTGGAAGTGGCTTTTTTTAGAAGAGACACAAGAAAAACTAAGGGACTGTATTTCTTAATTTCATGGGATACAAACTATGGAGACTGAGAAAAAAAACCTGAAACCATTTAGGGGATGGGAACATTTACTTTTCTCTCTGCCAGGACCACAGTGGACAGAAGCAACATGAGAAAGGCGAGGTTCATGTTGTGTTTTCTGAAGCTGTAATCTATCATGATGTAGAAGGCATGGCCAGGGTGTTGGCAGGGGTATGTAGCTCACATCATGGTAGAGCAGAAAGCAGACCTCTCCCACTGGAAGGGGATCTATCTTCAGCCCTCATGCTCTGCCCTGAATGGCTGACATCAGCCAAGATGACCCAATCTCAAATGTAATCATTTGAAGGAATGGAAAGGTGATTCGGTGATTAAAAACACTTGCTACTAGGACCAGAATTTAATACTCAACACATCTACGTTAAGCATCTCATAACTACTTGTACCTCCAACTCCAGCTGATCTAGCACTCTCTTCTGACCTCCTCAGGTGTCCACACACATGTGGACACATGTGCACACACCCACAGGAAGATACAGACACATAAACATACACATAAATAAAAAATACATCTTTAAAAACCCTTTGTCATTTGGATGTAAAACATCCCCCCACAGGATTCTGTACTTAGACACCTGGTCCCTGGATGGTGGTACTGTGTTGTGAAGCTGTGGAACATGGGGACATGGCATCTGCCTAGCCGAACTAGGTTGCCAGGTCTGCTTTGAATGTGATATTGCTTCTGCTTCCATCTCTGTTCTTTCCTTCCTGACCAACGAAGATAGAACAAGTGTGCAGCGAGGTACCATTACCTCCTGCTAAGCTGCTCTAGCCTCTCCAGCCAGCACACCACACCTTCCCTGCTAGAATCTTCTAATATCCCCTCAACCGTTTACTTAAATCATTCTCTTTGTCTGTGAGTAGTTTCTGTCAAGTACCCTGTCACAGTGAGGAGAAAAACTCACGAGCACCCACAGGATACAATCTGCAGAGATGCAGTACAAAGCTGGTGTGGGCAGGAGAGCAGCGTTTCCTCGCAGAGGAGCTGTCCACAAAACCAGAAGCCAGGTGGTTGGATCCCTCGGTAAATCTACTAGCTTCCTGACCTTCAAACGAATTAATCATGTTCTCGGTGATGTGGCCATGATGTTCTCTGAAATGTCAGCTATGAAACTGCTTGCTGCACTTCCTCTGCCTTGCAATACTTTTTGAGGGAAGAAGAAATGAATAGAAACCATGGAAAGCACAGTAGCAGACGTAGGTTGGAGGCGACTGGACTTTCTAGAAGAAGGCTGTGCAACAGAGCCCATCAGAAAAACCAAAGATCAAATGGAGTCTTTGCAGTCTACATTTTTATAAATTTAATCTAGAGTTAGTGCCATACCATAGTCCATGTATCCTGTGGTGGAGTTAGATTCAACCTTCCTTCACTTCAAAAATATCCTCAAATGTACTCTTACACATAATGCCACGGTAACCCATTGGAGCTGTGAATTCCATTCTGTAATATTTTATAATGTCTAGGGAATAGTATAATTTATTGAAAAATTAATCTTTAAGAAATTCGTTTGGGGAGATAGCTCAATGGTTAGCAATGCTTGCTGCTCTGGCAGAAGACCATAGTTCTGCTCCCAGCATCCACATTGAACAGCACTCTGTAAACTCCAGCTTTGGGGGATGGAATGCCCTTCCTGGGATTCTGTGGGCACTGTGTTCACATGCACATACACACCCACAAACAGACACATATGTACATAACTAAAAATATGAAATAAGTCATTACAATAAAGAAAGAAGAAATTCATTTTATCATCCAAGCCAATGTCATGTATCAAATCACTACCATCATTAAAAATAAAATAATCAGAATGCACAGCCCCCAAAATAAGCAATAAAATAAATAAATGCTTGTTTATAAATGTTTTGAATTATAACAGAGTTCTCTGTCTCACCACTGCTGTATGTACTGCCTTCTTTCCAAATGCTTTCTTTCTTGTGGTGATGCTAGCCCTTGTCCTTGAAAATAATGACTAAGCTTTTTTGCAAGTTTCTTCCCAATATGGGACTTTCTGACTATCTGGATGCCACACCCCCAGCAGAATGAGAGGTTCAGGAATAATGAAATGACTATCAGCCAGAAAGTCAAGTAGACCCAGCTCACTATTCTACTTACTCTTGAAATCCGAAAGCATTACCCATCCACAAAATGTAGATAAACTCAAGGTTAAGATGCTGAAAGCCCTTCCCATCTGTAGGAGGCAGAGGGACTGACCTATTAGTTAGAATTATTACAAAATCAAAATAAAGGAATTATCAGAGGTATCAGGACACCAGAACCACTACTTTCTCCCCTACCCTGTCCTGACAGGCTGCAGACACTAAGAGAAATGTTTTAAAATACATTAGATATAGAATGTCTAATTCAATTGAGAATTTACAGTCGCTGTACTTCATGATCTCAAAAGCTTGTTTTCTGTTTCTTTTTGCTTTTATTTATGCATACATGTAAAAAAAACTAATAAAAAGGATAAAAGACTTTCTGGACATCAAACAGCTCTTACAAAACAACATTTCTCAAGATTTTAAAGAAAAGAGAACAAAGGTGTATGAATTATATTTTGCCTAAAATATATATGTGGAAGAAAATGAGAAAAGAGAGCGTTATTTTGGGTTTTCTTAAACACAAAACATTTCATTACGTTCGTCGTCCCCAGAATGCAATTGTCTTGAGCACTCGTCCGGTAAGCACGAGACTATTTCTGTGGGGCCTAGCACTCTTCTGCACTCTTGGATAGGGTTTGTGTGACAAGTGCCTTTACCTGCTGAACTATCCTAAAAGGGGTTCCTCTGATTGCTATATCTGCACTATGGCTTGGGGGCACCCAAGTATATTTATTATGTACACACACACACACACACACACACACACACACACACACACACTTAATAATGATGATTATAATAACAATTATAACTGTAGGCATCAGCATGTGCAGCTTTTTACTGAGTGTTAGGATGTTAAACTCAGGTTTTCATGCTTGCTAGGGAGCATTTTGGCAAATGAGCCATCCTCTCAGTTCCTAAATTTTTAAACCTTGGCTCTGTTGTTTGAAAAACGATACCATGTATTCTTTTACAATGAAGACTTTTGTGACATCATTACCAGTTCCTTCAGAGTCAGGCAGAAAACTGTATCATTTACTCGAGTCATTTGTACACTTGCTATTTACAGTTTAGAGGGTTTATGGAACATTTAAAATGAATAGATAAAATTGCTGTTTATGGCAATTCCACTTATTCCTAACTTTATCTAAAAAAGAAAGAGAAAATCCAACAGCTGTCTAGACACCCTTTCTGGACATCATCAGAATACCTACCACTGGAATTTAATTTATATCTTATATATGCATTCACATGCGTGGTCTAAACTGTACTCCTTCTAATGCTCCTTTGAGAAATTATTAGACTTAACCTCTAAAGTGCATTTGGACCATACTCAAAAAGTTTTCCAACAGCCTCTCTTGCTTTGGACATCATCCTATGCTTTCTGCTTAATCCTCTCTCTCTCTCTCTCTCTCTCTCTCTCTCTCTCTCTCTCTCTCT
>JANHMN010000004.1:168921266-168957908 GCA_030674055.1 Rhabdomys pumilio | reverse complement strand
GAGAGAGAGAGAGAGAGAGAGAGAGAGAGAGAGAGAGAGAGAGTTATTATTTGCAAATCCATGTACTCTAAGTTCTATGACAAAGGGCAAGGAAAGAAATAGTTTAGCTGGAGAAAAGCATGACCATTACATCTGTGTTTCGCTCCCCAGAGGAAGGTGAGTCAAGACTTTCAGATCTAAGGATCAGACTTAGGGATCAAAAAAAAATGTCCCTCTGAGAAAACAAAGCAGATGGCAAAAGTGCCGTGCCACCAACCCCATCTGTATCACGAGCAGAGCCTTGGTTTATGAAGAGATGGTTGTCATGACGATAAGCATTTGAGAAGAGTTCTGGAGAAGCTGATGAATTTATGAGTGTCTCCTAGCTTCCCAATTTTCCAAACAGACTGAAAACCACCCCCACCCCCCAAATAAACAATTCTATTACTGCTTGAGTTGATGGCAATTATTCCATGGAGACATTATGAGATTCTGTATATCTCATGTTACAATCTTCTGGGGAGGGACTGAGCAGTCATCTACTCTGATGTACCAAAGCTTGAAGATAAACTAGTTTCTTTTTTAACTCAGCAAAAGCAATCTTATTAACTACAGCTTAATTCTGCCCACCCCCACCCCCACCCACCTCAAGCACAGAAAAAAATCAATTTCAGCTTAAATGAGAAATGGGGGGAGTAAAAAGAAATTATTTTCCAGTTTCTGAGAGTAGATTGCAAGGTAAAGGACACAAATATTAATAAGCTAGAAAGTAAAGTACTGAAGACTGTCCGTTTAAGTGTTTGTCAAACGGACAGGAAGAATATCCGCTGTGGAGTGAGTCGGAGTTAGCTCACAAAGAGCTCAGGCTGGTTGCATTTGGAAACAGAACAAGCACTTGTACCGGGGAACATTCATTCCCCCATCCGTCCTGGAGCAGACCTGTAGAGCATTCCAGAGACTGCTGACATCAGTCTGAGTTCTCGAAACTGTGTGATCAGGATAAACACTGCAAATGTTAAACACAGAGACTTAAAGATGGAAATAGATGTTCTCTTGTCTAAAAAGCACCCCACAAATGAACAGTGATGACTTTCTTCCATTCCTGATCCACCCAAATCTCTCACTGGAACCAAAATTGGTGCAAACCCATAACTTCACTGAGGGCTACACACACACACACACACACACACACACACACACACACCTGAATTGAAGGCTAGAATACCTGTCTTTGACAATGAGCTAAGGACAATTAACTCTAGAACTCATTAGGATTCTTTTTTTTTTTTTAACAGGCAGATCCTTCCATAACTTTACTGAAACTCATGTCATAATGGGAATTTTCTAAGGTAAAACACAGATGTCTCTGACAGGCTGAGTATGAAACTGGACAGTCATTCATCAGTGGGTACTTGAGAAGACAAGTCATGGTCTGAATATCAAGGAGAGGTTGCAGGCAAGTCTGGGGCCCTACAAGCACACAGTAGTTGGGGGGGGGCTTGTTAAGAAAAGATGGTTTCTTCCCTTTTAGTCTGAGATGCTTCACACTGTCCACATCATCCCCACATAAACGTCAACACCAAAATGGATACAAATGATTGATTCCACCTCTATCTTCCAATACATAAAGTATTTACTAAACAGAATCACAGGATTCTATAAAGAGGCCATAAATATATTTTTTTTATTTTATCCCCTGTTGGTTTCTATTTTAAGCCTGGTTGATCTTGCCAGGTCAATAAATAATGACTCTGATAATACAGTGGGGACTAGGGCAGACCCACAGCATCTATGAGTGCTGGTTAGCTGGGAAGCAAGAGCTGCTGCAGCCTCCTTCTAGCTCAGTGCAGCCTCTACCTCAGAATAGATGAGATCCCAGCCACAGTGCTTCCCAAAGGTGACAACAGGACCACAGACATATTCTCCCATAAAGACTAGAAGATCTTAAGACTCCAGTTGTTTAGTTTCTAGACTTGCCATAGCAGCATGCTACCAACTGGGTAGCACCAACCTGGCTTAAAGTATATCCAGCTCTTGAGGCAGCAAAGGCCTTTCTCCAGAGTGTTTCTGGCCATATATATAGGTTTGTCTTAATTGGGTGGGATTACCAAAGAAGATGGAAGGAAGGAAGGAAGGAAGGAAGGAAGGAAGGAAGGAAGGAAGGAAGGAAGACAGAGGGGTAAGGAAGGAAGGAAGAAAGAAAGAAAGAAAGAAAGAAAGAAAGAAAAGAAAGAGGGAGGGGAGGGAGAGAGAGAGAGAGAGAGAGAGAGAGAGACAGAGAGAGAGGGAGAGACCCATGAAGCTACAATTATATACACTGAATGAAGGGGCAAGATTTGTAAATATTTGATAAGGCAGGGGAAGAGGTACATGTTCTTGGATACAAGGACATGCAGATGGTATCATTGAATGGCACTCTTATTCTACAGAATAGAGACCTAGAAGGCATAAACTGACTCAGAAGAACACTGGTTTATTCCAGGACAGCACTAATTAGGTACCAGCTTTCTCAGACAATGCTAAAGTAAAGAAAAGCAGCAGCATTTTCCAGGAAGTCCTAATTTTATTTCATGTTTATATAAAGAACAAAAGTGTCTGTTGGTTACCTTCTCAGAATTCTACACGTCTCAATAGGAACTTTGACTTTTCAACATGAAATAAGGTACTATAAAGATGCCGAGCAGGCAGTATTGGGTCCCCAGTTTGCCACTGGTTAGTCACGTGCCTTTGGTGAGTTAGTCTCTGGTACTGCTGTAGACACTTTATTTGTAATTTTTACTTTTTTACTTGTCAGGCAAATAATGGTCTTAACCACGATATTTTTGACACATATATCCTTGTGCCTCATTCAGGCTAACCTGAACTACCCTACCCTGTCTCCCCCTTTTCCTCCCACTAGCCTTCTTCCTTCCCCACAATGTCTTCCTTCTGCTTTCATTGTCTATTGCTCTTTTTGGAATGAAAGTATGACTTATTCTGGGATTCAGCATCTTCCTCTAAACCATGAGAAGTGTAATGGCGTCTGTAAGGGAACTGTCACAGTGTTTGAACACACTGGCAGCAGATGAGCAAATGCTACACTGATCGCTGTTCTTCTTCATGGTAAAGTGCATTAAATATTACCAAGGTGTGAGGGTTCTTCTGACCACCTGAGCATCTGCTTCACACCTGGACGTTTCCATTGAGATACCTTACAGGAGTGTCCTTACGTCTTCTCTCTCTACTCTCCCCCACCTCTCTTTCCCTCTTTGCATGTCTCTGTCTTTCTCTCCCTCACTCTCCACTTCTATGTGTGTCTCTGTCTCTCTTTCTCTCCCTCTCTCCCCTATGTGTATATCTTCATCTTCTTCTGTGTGTGTCTGTGTCTCTGTCTCTATGTGTGTGTCTCTTTCTGTGTCTGTGTGTATGTATGTATGTATGTATGTATGTATGTATGTATGTATGTATACATGCCACTGTATGCATGCTCATGAGGGTGGAGGCAAAAATCAACATAATTTTTCTTTCTTAATCATTTTCCACCTTACGTTTTGAAACAGGGTCTATTAATGAGCCAGATGTTCACCAATTCATCTATACTGCCTTCGTAGCCAGCAACCTTGGAATCTTCCTGTCTCCATCTTCCCAGTACTGGAATTACAGGCAAATGATGCCATACCCAGCTTTATTTTCTCCAACATGGGTACAGGGGATCAAATTCAGGTCTTTATGCCTGCGTAGCAACCACTCTAGCCACCGAGACATCTCCCTAGTTCTGAAATATTTTTATGTTGATAAATAGAACTATAGTGGAACCAATTTCTTCTTGAGAATTCATGGGCTCCTAATTAAGAACCTTTGATAGGATAAGAACAGAAGTAATTGACATCCAGGTAACCAGATTGCACTGGAAGGTTCTTATCATCTGGATGAATGAGATGCACTTTGTCATCACATAACTTATCTTGGATGGAAAGCCCAGCAGACTACATGAAAATCTCATCTACAGCATGCCACAAACAGGGCATATCTTTCTCTGCCCTCTGCTGTTTCTTGAAATGCCCCTTATAAGATAACTGAAGCATATTATGAACAATTGGAAATATACAAAGCAATGAGGCCAGAACAAGTAAGTAAGAAAATGTATTACATGACCACTGTTCAACAGGCACATGAAATGGCCTGCGTGACTCGCCCAATGGCTCCTTTATAAGAGACTAAGAGAAGCTGAAATCATCAATGTCTTTACCTAAATAAAGAACGTCTGAAAATTCATCAAGGTTTGAAGACTAAAAGTAAATCCCAAGTATTCAATTTTTTTGAGTCAGGGTCTCACTATCTAGGCCAGATGGCCTGGAACTCTCTAGAAAGGCCACTCTGACCTGGAAATCAGAGAGATCTACCTGCCGGCTTTGAGGGATTAAAGGTGTGTCCAACTTGTGGCAAATCTTAAATTGAAGAAGTAAATAATTTAATAGGCTGGGAGGTGAATTGCAGAGAATCTCAAAAACATACTTTTTTATATGAAAAAGACAGCAGAACCTACTAATAAGTCACATGAGAATTTTTTTATAGCTTTTGCTTATAAAGTGTGATTTTTAAAAATATTTTCGTTGTTATCTCGATAAAATTTTTGAGTACTAAAATATGTTATCAGTAAGGTAGACAGGTAAGTCTTTGAAAAATGAATGTTTCCCAGCTTGCAAATCTCTCATAAAACATTGTCTAGTGATTGACATTTTCTCTAATGCCTCAACAAAGAACTGGTCACGAAACCACGAGGAAAGAATCTCTACTCATCCCTTGACATAACCTGACAATCAAGAGAGATTGAAACAGATGATATCATCATGTCACTGCAGACATGTTATATCTCTGCAAAATGTCTATTCATGGCTGTAAGCAGGACGGCAGGCAGGCAGACTGGGTGCTGGAGGAGTAGCTGAACACGTACATCTTGATCCAGAAACAGGAAGTAGAAGAGACAGACTGGTACCTGGAATGGGATTTTGAAACCTCAAAGCCTGCCGCCGTGATTTGGTGGTTTGAATGAAAGTGTCCCCTGTTACTGTGGGAATTTGAACATTCAAGTTTCAATTTGTGACACTGTTTGGTGAGGTTTATGTGGTATAGCCTGGCAGATGCCATTACATCACTGGGAGTGAGCTTTGAGATTAAAAGTCTCAGCCCACTCCACTTCTGGCTTGCTATTAATACTCCCTGATGCTTGGGGCTGCAGATTATAGCTCTCAGCTTCCTGATCTTGCTGTCAGGTCTCTATGCCAAGATGCACTCTTATTTATCCTTCTGGAATCATAACTTACCTTGTCCATAATGGTTTTATACTGCCACAGGAAAGCAACTAATGCATATGCCATAGCCCATTATTATGCATGATTTTTTTCTGTTTCAACTAAATTTAAATTAGTTCTATGACCTTAGCTCACTTGGTGGAGTTTTTGCCTAACAAGCACAGAGCCCTTTATTTAATTCCCAGCACCACATAGACTAATAGAATGATGAATGCCAGCAATCTCAATGTCCAGAGGTAGAGGCAGGGAGAACAGAAGTTCAAGGTTATCCTGAGACACAGAGCAAATCTGAGACCAATCTGGATTACTTGAGACCCTCTCTAGAAAGATAATAAACAAACTTAATTTAAATGTAGAAGTTCTCTGACTTAAAACAAAACAGAGATACTAAGAAACTCAAAAGATGGCCCAGAGTAAGCAAAAGGGGCAAAATATCAGTTTAGAAGGTTGTTAGAACTCTTGTCATTTCTGAAAGACTTGAGGGTCCACTGCCAAGTGTTCCTTCTGTCCCCTTGCTTGTCCCTGCCCTGCTAAGACTTAGGGCTGGTGACACCCTTCAAGTTCCTCCCTTCACCATCTTGCGTTCACATTCATGTTCCTGTTTTTCTCTTCCGCTGCTTCCAGTGGGTGTGAGCAAAGTGGCCACGATTTAAATTTTAAACTCAAGAAAATTTCAGATACCTTTTGCCCTGCTAAAAGCAGTCACTGTCAGGAAAGAGGCAGAAAGTAGAACAACAGTTTGATGAAAAAAAAGAAACCCTTGGTTCTTGTGTCTATTAGCTTCTGGCAATTGTAGATCCTCGGCACCTATTTCTCAGGGTGAGTTTTTCTCCTGACACATTAGAATTAGCAGACATAATGGATTTTACATGTCCATCTGAAGCTCTTACAGTTGTAACCACCTCCAGACATTGTCTCTGTCTCCCTTTGCAATACCAGGTATATGATTTTTCTTATTTTATTCTTTTCATCAATCTAAAAATCACTTCAGTTTTCCTGAGGTTGCTACACACATGCACGCATGCACACACACCTGCATCTATATATTCATATATTTTTTAACTTGAGTACAAGAGTGATGTTGGGCCACTTCCTCATGTCTGACATTTTTATTTCTGGAAGGTTCTATCAGAGAACCCTTCATTTATTTAGCAGTTGGTTAGTAAATCACACATTAATTGAACAGATTCAAAATAATTTTATGCAGAAATTCAAAAGCCAGGAATATAATATCAATTCTAAAAAGATTTCCACAAAGATCCTGAGATTTGTAAAGGTAGGGCAGGCCAACTAATTTCAAATCTTGTTCTCAGTGGTTGTATTTTGTAGTGCCTTTTGCTTTGGTTTGGCTTTGTCAGACCTAAGAAGGCTACTTTAGGAAGAGAAAAGGTTCTTAGTGCACCATCTTGTTGTCTGGGATACAGGAGTAGAATCTTCTAATGGTCTTGAAAACCTTCTGATCACTTAAGTTTCTTTGTCCTTCCTTTGTTGGTAATGAGAAGACCTTCATGCATTTGAAATTACCCAAAACAAGAGAATTCTTTGCTACTTCCAGATTTACATAATCAAATCAAGATGACAAAAGTCTTTCTCCATCCCCATAAATATCTGTTGAAATCCCATTACATTCCAATTACTGTGGTAAGGGCTGAAATTTAGTGTGGTTTAATATATTTCCTATATTGAGATGAATTTTAAAGTCTTGCCTGCTATGCACATGCTTACTGCTCTTGATTACTTGAATGTGTATACAGAGACACATGACACGACCTCACAGTTTATCGAAACATGGCACAATGTGACTCAGCACTTGCTCTGGGACTAAGCACAACTGCAAGCTTACAAGTTTGAGAAAGGAAGCCAGCTGGTGTCAAATGGGAGATGAACTGACCTCAGTTACAGAGCGACATGAATGATGACAGTCTAGGTACAGGGAAATGGTACATTTTGGATAAAGAGAAGTAGAAACTACAGAAGCATCCTCAGGGCTAGGTAGCAGAGGGATATATTTTGTAAGGGAAATACTAACCTAAATAGAATCTAAGCTAGCTGGGGAGGACCACTAAGCCTTGATGGGAAGTTTGAATGTGATTCTATGGTGGTTGTTGTGCAACTCCTAGCAGGGAGTCTTGACATCCACATCCTTCATAGGCAAATAAAAAACCTGTCCCTTACATCATAGGGAAGAAAAAACAAGTGGTGTATGACAAGGCATTGGTGATCTTAATAGACAATGTCAAAGGAAATTTCAGTGAGAGGAAACAGTGTCTGTAACACAGAGCTGAGTGCCTAATATATCAAGAGCATGTAGTCTTGCCTACCTTACAGTGGAAACACCTTTGAGAAAATCACTTAACTTCCCCAGGCTTGTTTCTTCTCCTGAGTAAAGAACATCCTTAAAAAGAAGCACCTTCTCTCTAGAGGTATCAGGATGAGCAAAGGAACACAGTCGTCTGTCTGACCATCACTATCCAAGGTGGTAAGATGTGTGTGAAGTAAAGGCCTTTGTGTCTCCAGATCCTCAGCTTACTCTGAAATCTTTGCTACTTGTGTTCCATGAATAGCAGTAACAAGATAATTCAATTTTTGTTGAAGAGTTGACCAAAACAAGCATAAGCGGAAAGAAAGAAGTTAAGTATACCATGTATTTAGAGTATACATGGTATTAAGAGGCCGTCATCAAATACAGAACATGAGTCTCACTACGGCCACTTCATGCCCATTGATTTATATTGCCTTTTCACCTAATGTGTGTCATCTGTAGTCTGACATATAAACTGTGCGAGCAGAATGAATGGATGGGTGACAGGCTGAAGGGTAGATGAAAGGAAGGATGGGAAGCTGGTAGATATGGCAGATGCCACTTGTCCTCCTTTCTATGGAATTCTGATGGACTGGGATTTAGACTTGGGCTCCCACTCATGTTCACAGGTCTGTTTTATTGCAGTGTGATATTCCTATGAATTCACCCCAAAAATCCATGTCTGCTCCCCCAGCCTCCTGCTAAAACAGGAGTCCTCTAAAAACAGACTCTATACTTCAGTTTGGAAAATGTCCAAGGCCTGTGGGGACTAGATGAAAGGCATAGAGATGTTCTCCCTGACCCAAGGAAATTACTATTGAAATATTACTTTTAAACATTGATTTTTTTTTAAACCAAGATAAGAAACATGTCTTGGAAATTAGGGGGATTGAACCTTTCGATGACTATTTTTCAAGTGAAAATACACTATGCAAAAAAAAAAAAAAAAAAAAAAAAGAGCTGGCTTATGCAGTTTTCTCTTTGCTTCTTTTCTCTCTGTTCCAATGATCATCCGTCTTGTGGTGGTAAAGATAATTTTATAGTGAAATAGGGTAACTTGTGAGTGAGTGTCAGGCCAGTGAGAGACTTTGTCTCAAGAAACAGAGCAAGAGTTTGGAGGGAGGAAAGAAAAGGGGGAAATGATGTAATTCTATTATCATTTCTTTTTTTTCTCTTTTTTTATTGGATATTTTATTTACATTTCAGATGCCATCCCCTTTCCCCATCTCCCCCACAGAAAACCCCTATCCCATGCCCCCTTTTTCTTTTTGCTTTTATACACTTTTTAAAAATGTTAATCAAAGACTTTATAAGTTTGGTAATGCTCAATCAGAAGTGTAACCTAATACCCAGTCTCGATATATCAACTATCTTTGACTGGTGGAGACACGTGAACAACTGCCCCCATATCCCCCCTCTCTTTCTCTCTCTTTCTTTCTCTCATCACCTAGCTTCTCCTCTCCTTCTTCTCCTCCTCTCCTTACCCCTCCTCTTCCTCTCAGTACCCCTCTCACCTTAGCTCCTCCTACGTATCACCCTTCCCGTTAAAATAAAACTTTTCTCTTAAAATATATTTAGAGCATAATTGTGCCAATTTGTACCAGTGAGGTACAAGATGGTCCTAATACCCAGTCCATCATTTTGTTGACTACCCAGAACTTCTGTCATCTTCTCATTTCTTATATATCAAAAATATAAGAAAAATAATCCTGGGGGCAGAAAACCAAATGAGACAGTTTCTAAGGAATGACTACCAAAGTTTTCCCTGGGGCTTCCACAAACACTTGCACTCACACATGCACACACACACACACACACACACACACACACACACACACACACGGGGTGGGGGAGAGGAGGGAGGGAGGGAAGGAAATAGAGAGAAAGAAAGGAAGAGGGAGGGAGAGAGGGACAAAGAGAGGGAGAAAGTGTCTCGGTTGGGTGTCCTACTATCGTGACAGAATGAACTATGCTGCACCATATAGGCTCTGTGCTTACTTTGACATACACATCTGGATTCGCTTTTGGTGGCAGATTCTGGATGCTACCTCCTGTCATGCATGGAGTAGTAAGGAGAAGAGGGCTTGCCACTGACTAATACTGAACTACATCACGATGGGCATGCTAATACATCTGCAGGCTTTTCTCCCTTGATTTTGGGTGTATTTAAGGGAATATTTTGCCATTTAACTCAAAAAATTTTCATCAAGTGTATTCATGCCTAGGATACACATGTTGGTCAAGATATATAGGAGATATCAAGGAATATAGTTGAAATATTTACAGTAAATTTAATGACTATATCTTTCCATTTAAGATTTTTGATATTTTGAAAATATATCATTTTCCTTCCTGTTTCCTTTATTCCTTTCCCCCTTTCTTTGCCTTATCTCCCTCCTTGATTATTCTCCAATTCATGGCCGTAGGCCTCTTTTTCTGCCCTCCAATTGGTTATCCAATACCACGTGACCAGCCTTGAAATTGCGTATATACAAGTAACATTGACTGAGCAGGTTGTATCTACTACATATTTAAATGTGTGTGAATGTTTATGTATGTGTATATGTGTGTGTTTGTGTATGCATATTTGTTTGTGTATGTTTATGTATGTGTATATGTCTGTTTTTGCACATGTATAATTATGTTTGTGTGTGTGTTTATGTATGTGTATATGTGTACATTTGTGCATGTATATTTATGTTTGTGTGTGGGTATGTGTGTGTGCAGCAATTAAAGTAGAGGCTATATTTTAAGTTTCAAGATTCAAGTCACAAAGTGGTAGAGTTAACAACCTCCATCCTCTGTGACCCCAGACAACCTAGGCTTCTGGTTGGGCAGAGTGGCACATCTCTCATCTCAGTATTTGGAAAGCTGAAGCAGGAGGATTGCAAGTTCAAGATCCACATGTTCTACACAGGGTCAGTGAGAGCTTAGCTTTGACAACATAATAGATGCCGTCTCCAGCAGGGTGGTGGTGGTGCACGCCTTTAATCCCAGCACTTGGGAGGCAGAGGCAGGCGGATTTCTGAGTTTGAGGCCAGCCTGGTCTACAGAGTGAGTTCCAGGACAGCCAGGGCTACACAGAGAAACCCTGTTTCGAAAAACCGAAAAAAAAAATAGATGCTGAATAAAAATCCAATCTCCGAGCTAGAGGGAGCCTCAGAGTTTTAGAGGTGGCATATTTGAGCATAGCTGAAGGAAGTCTGGGTGAAGGGAGGTGAGTGCTGCAGGCTATATCACAAGGAACATCTGGACTCAAACCGAAGTTCTTACATTTGCCACTTGCTAGACAGCTGCTGGTGACATGAACATTCTAATACATTTGCTTCTCTGTGGCCCTATTGGAAGAGTGGTAATCATTTGACAGGAAGATTACAGATAAATTACTTCATATGGAGCTCATAAATCACAACATAATGTTCGGGATCATCTGCTATCAGATCATCATTTTGCTATATAAGGAAGTAAACAAAGTCTGCAGTAGAATCCCTACTATTGCTTTATCATGAAAGGAAACACAGCTTCCAAATGAAGTGGCCCTTTGGCCTAATAGACCCCGTCAGCGCATGCCCTAGCTTTTCTACTGGATATTGTTTAGTCCTGGGTAAGCCACTCATCTTCCTTCCACACCATTCAAAGGCTCAATCAAGTTACTCAACAATAAAGCACACTCTAAATTGTTAAGCACTGTGCATGCTGGGACATGTGGGGATGAGATCACTGGGAATGGAGAAAAGAGCCACAGTGAAGAAGACTGAGATAGCCCAGGCTTAGGAATAATCCACTGCCCTCAATCTCCTGCCATCCTTTCAGTGGCTTGTTTTCATTGTGACTTGACTTTTGTATGTTAAGCAGAAAGCTGTAGCCTGGAAGAAGGGAGGATGTGGGCTTCTTTACTGTGTGTGAGCCAGATCTGACCCAATAAAAGAAGTGATATTAGATCAACACACTGTCCCATTCTGGGTGCATCATTGGGTGCAGGTAAACCCTCTTAACATCTGACTGCCATTTTATTAGCTTCATGGAGCCCAGGACGAGCCTCTTCCCAGAGGCTTGGGACAACTGCAATATGCATTCGTATAACATTTATTGAGAGAGAGCATGTATGAGGTGTGTGAGATACATGATACATAAAATTTTTATATAAAGATAAATATTTCTAGAATACAGAACTAGGTCATCTATCATATAAAGTAATCATCTGTGCACATGTTAGCTTATTAATAGCATCAAGTACGGTTTCAATATATATCCCCCAAAAGGGCTTTATTATTTTTGTCTTTATAATCTTATATTTACAACCTTCAAGTGGGGAAAAGTCCTCTCAGAACAACATTTTATATTTCAAGTAAACACTGCAGACATGAATGAGTTAGATATGTGTAACCACACAGTGCAACGTGCGTTCTTCTGAGCATAGCAGATACGAAATGATGCATAGGGTGTATCAGACACATCGACACAGAGCAGGATGTCACCTGCTCCCCTGGATGCTAACCTCTTTCCCAGTCATCTTCTCATTTCTGGCAATGGAGGAGCTAACACAGAGTTTCACACATGAGTTACAAAGAAAATCAACAACAACACCCAAAACCTCTCATTTTTGTAACAAGGATTAGAGTTCCCAGGCAAACTAAAAACACTGCTTCTCACAGAAGAACCCAGACACTTCAAGAGCTACAAACCCTTCCCATTCTCGCCCAGTGTACCTCTCCCTCATTTCTTCCAGGCGTCTTCCAGACTTCAAGCTACAGTGTCTCTCTTCCCCCTGGGTCTGTATAATATGAAACTGTATTTCCTTTCTGTCGTTCATATTTATTTCATGTTACTTCCTATGATGCCAGCTATTATAAAAGATACAGAATGGGAGCTATTATAAAACTATGGGAGTTGCAGCTGGAGGGATGGCTCAGTGGTTAGAGTACTTGCTGCTGTTTTCAGACAACCTGTGCTTGGAACCCAGCACTCACATGGCAGATAGCAATCACCTCGAATTTCTAGCAATCTGATAGTTTCCTTTGACCTCCATGGGCACCAAGGCCTGTACAAATACACATGTACAATACACATACCATCTATGTAGGCAAACACACATAAATCACAATGAATAAACCATTTAAACATTAAAACCAAATGATGATACTCAGCCTCCAGGACGAGCCTTGAAAACATTAAGCCAGGGTATGGGGGATACTCAGGAGCCCCACCCACTCAGAGGAGAAGGGGAGGAGTTGGGGGAGAGGATTGTGGGAGGGGTTGACTAGAAGAGGACAGTGAGTGGAATGTAAAGTGAATAAGTAAAAAAAGATGTAAATATATATAAAAAAGAAAAAAGTGCATACTATTCATATGCTATTGAAATAAACTAGCTTTACTCACTGATAAGTGGATATTAGCCCAGAAGCTTGAAATAGCCAAGATTCAACTCACAGACCACGTGAAGCTCATGAAGAAGGAAGACCAAGTGTGGGTGCTTCAGTTCTTCTTAGAAGGAGTAACAAATTACTCAAGGGAGCAAATATGGAGACAAAGCGTGGGCCAGAAACTGAAGGAGGGGCTGTCTGGAGACCATTCCACCTGGGTATCCATCTCATGTGCAGTCACCAAAGGTAGATGCTAATGTGGATACCAGGAAGTGCATGCTGACAAGAGCCTGATATAGCTCTCTCCTTAGAGGTCTGCCAGAGTCTGACATATTCAGAGCAATCATTGCTCACAGCTAACCATTGAACTGATCATGGGGTTCCCAATGGAGGAGTTAGAGAGAAGACTGAAGGAGCTGAAAGGGTTTGTGACCCCATGAGGAGAGCAATAATACCAACCAACCAGAGTTCCCCAGGGTCTAAACCACCAGCCTGGGAGCACATAGGGAGGGATCCATGGCTCCAGTTGTATATGTAGGGGAGGATGGCCTTGTCGGGCATAGGTGGGAGAGGAGATCCTTGGTCCCATGAAGGCTGTATGACGAGTGTGGGGGAATTCAAGGGTGGGGAGGCGGGAGTGGGGGTAGGTGGGGGCACATCCTTATAGAAGCAGAAGGAGGGGGGATAGGATAGGGGGTTCCTGGGTGGTGGAGGGAATGGGGTCAGGGGATAACATCTGAAATGTAAATAAAATATCCAATAAAAAAGGAAAGAAACTAGCAACAAAAGGACCTATACAGTATAATTCCATTTATACCCATTACCTTGACTAGTCAGATTCGTGGATACAGAAGGTAGATTAGAGGTGACCAGGGGTGAAGGAGGGAGAATTACTGTCTAATGGACTTATAGTTTCAATCTGAGATGGTGATAAAATAGCCCTTCAGTGGGTGATGTCAGTGTCTGTGTGACACGATTATATTCAAGATGCTGACCTCCACACCTAAAAGGTCTAGAGTGGTAATCTATGCTTCATACAGTTTATTCACAATTAAAAACACGTCATAGAACTTGACAAGAAAAATTTAAAAGGTGGAACGTGCTTCCTCATTGGTGCTCCCAACTAGCTGGTGTGAAAAAGACACCGTATCAGAAAAAAAAACAGTAGTGGAGGAATTTGGGGACATTCAGCCTAGTACTGGGGACAGTTCTTGGAGGCAGTGACCTGTTCCCACTAGAAAGGTAAAAGGGAAGACAGTCAGGAGTCTGCACAGTGTCCAGAGAAAATAAGGGTAGGATTAGAGGATAGGGAGCCATGAATCTCTATCCACATATACTGGCCTGACAAACAGGAGCCTTTGCTTTATGCTGGGTAACACAAGGACATTAGTGCTGAAGAAATAGGATGAGAGCCTTCTGGTCTGGGCCCGAGCACTAAGCAGATCCCAGGAGGCAGCTCTGCCCCCAATCTCACCGAATCCAGAGGAAGCAGGCCTCCCAGGAGATCTAACCCAGGCAGTATCTTAGGTAAGCAGACAGCAACACCCACTCCAAACAGGGAGTAAATGGAACCCACTAGGACCCAGGAAGTCACTCCTGGCCCAGAACACTGGTTTCTTTCAGTCTGCACCTGAGCACTGAGCAGATCTTGGGTCCCAGCTCTAACCCCAACAGTAACACCCACCCCACACAGTTCTGATACAACCAAGATAATAGGAAAGACAGGCTCCAGTCAGAGACAGGGCAGGTAGCTCTAAGGAGATCCAGAGGGCAAAAGGCAAATGCAAAAACATAACCATCAGCAACCCAGGGTACTTGGCATCATTAGAACCTAGTTCTCCCACACAAGAAAGTCCTGAATTACCCATATCACTAGGAAAGCAAGATTCAGATTTAAAATCACTTCTAATGATGATGATAGAGGAAGTTAAGAAGGACATAAATAACACCCTCAAAGAATTTGAAGAGAACACAGGTAAACAGGTAGAAGCTCTTAAAAAGGAAACAAAAAAATCACTTAAATAATTACAAGAGAACACAACCAAACAGGTGAAGGAATTGAACAAAACCATCCAGGACATAAAAATGGACATAGAAACAATTAAAAAAAATCACAAAGGGAGATTACCCTGGAGATAGAAAACCTAGGAAAGGAATCAGGAGTCGTAGACACAAGCATCACCAACAGAATACAAGAGATAGAAGAGAGAATCTCAGGTGCAGAAGATACCATGGAAAACATTGATACAACTGTCAAAGAAAATGCAAAATGTTCTTAACACAAAATATCCAGGAAATCCAGGACACAATGAGAAGACCAAACCTAAGGATAATAGGTACAGATGAGAGTGAAGATTCCTAACTTAAAGGGCCAGTAAATATCTTCAACAAAATTAGAGAAGAAAATGCCCATAAACATACAAGAAGCATATAAAATGCCAAATAGACTAGACCAGAAAAGAAATACATCCCATCACATAATAATCAAAACACCAAGTGCACAAAACAAAGAAAGAATATTAAATACAGTAAGGGGAAAGGCCAAGTAACATATAAAGGCAGACCTATCAGAATTACACCAGACTTCTCACCAGATACTATAAAGGCTAGAAGATGCTAGACAGATGCCATACAGACCCTAAGAGAACACAAATGCTAGCCCAGGCTACTATACCCAACAAAACTCTCAATTACCATAAATGGAGAAACCAAGATATTCCATGAGAAAACCAAATTTACACAGTATCTTTACACAAACCCAGCATTACAAAGGATAATAGCAGGAAAGCTCCAATACAAGGAGGGAAATTATACCCTAGAAACAGCAAGAAAGTAACCCTTTTCCAAGAAATCCAAAAGAAGATAGCCACACAAAGATAATTCCACCTCTAATAACAAAAAAAAAAAAAAACCAGGAAGCAACAATCACTGTTCCTTAATATCTCTTAACATCAATGGACTCAATTTCCCAATTAAAAGACATAGGCTAATTGACTGGCTATGTAAACAGGACCCAGCATTTTGCTGCATGCAGGAAATTCACCTCAATGACAAAGACAGACTCTACCTTAGAGCAAAAGGCTGGAAAACAACTTTTCAAGCAAATGGTTCTAAGAAACAAGCTGGTGTAGCCATTCTGAAATCTTCAGCCCAAGAACAAAAAGGGAGGGACTCATGGCTCTACCTGTATAGGTAGTTGAGGGTGGTCTTGCCAGGCATCAGTGGAAGTGGATGGCTTTGGTGCCTGAAAGTTCAGATTCCCTAGTGTTGGGGAATTTCAAGAGCAGAGAGGATGGTGGGAGCACACCCTCATGGTAATTGGAGGAGGAGGGATGGGGTAAGGGGTTAGGCATCAGTGGAAGTGGAGGGCCTTGGTGCCTGAAAGTTTGAATTCCCTAGTGTTGGAAAATTTGAGAGCAAGGAGGCAGAAATGGGAGGATGGGGGGAGCATACCCTCATAGAAACTCCCAGAATGATATGGATTAGACATGACAGAGGCAGGCCGCCAGAAGACTAAATTCCAGAATTCAAACGAAAAATTATCTTGACATTAAAATTTGTTTTGAGAATTGTATATTGCAGAATACACAGCCTTTGTGTATCTACTCATCAAGCAAGCTTAACAGACTTGCTCGAACCTCTGATGTCCTGGAATTCCAGCTGGATGCAGTGAAGACACAGCATCAGAGGCTTATCAATTTACTCTTCTCCCTGCTTCTCTTCTAATATCTCAACTATCAGCTTGAAGATATCCCATAATTAGCTTGAAGAAGTTAATAAACAGTTAGCTCCTCTATTCCCTGGGCTTGGGGACTGAGGTGGTTAATATTGGGCTGTCTTTCTAGGGGAAAGTAGTGGTTTTGTTGGAACAGGAAGGATTAGCTAGGATTTATTTAATAGCCATAACCTATTGGTAGAAATATGTATAATTTTTATTAAGATGATGTTATAATTTCTTAAATGGTACAAAATTTATTTTGATTTCAAATTTAAGGTTTTCATTGGTACATGCTTCTTATTGATATAAAAGTGAGATGAATATTGTTACTCTCATAGACATTGTGCCTGTATAACACATTTAGGAATACAAGGCTTAGACCCAGTCCTTCTTTAACTTTTGTAACTGATTTGAGATGGTTAGCCTGTGAGTTAAGGGCCTATAGTAAACTCATAGCTTTGAGTTTATTGTTAGGGTTTTTTCTATATTTTATTTAGAAATAGCTGAGAAGAGTTAACATACAACAGTCCAGATTGCCTTACATGAATAGTTGGTTTTCAAAACATCAGAAGTCCACAGAATTGATGTTACAATTAATACAGAATTTCTGTATTAATGTTCATTTTGATTAGAGACCTGTCTCCTCCTGACAGCTTCCTGTCTTGAATTTTAAGAAGAAATTGAGCATCTTTGGAGTTACTCCAGTTGTGGTGAGACAGCCACTAGGCAAGAATTGCCTCTTTTCATCTACAGACAAATGACTGTCCAGAAAAGGACACATTTGCGGAATAGCCGACTGATTGTATCTGCCAAGGCAGAGTAATCAGCCCTTAGTAATTCTGCATCACTAGTCTGTCATGATCTTGGGCCTGAAGGCTGAAGATTTGATGCTCCAAAATTTTGTAGTATAGAGACTGTTCAGGTGTTTAGTGGTCTCCATAAATTGGCTAAGTTTTAGAAGCTATGCTTTGTGCTTCCCATAATTTCAGTTAACTCAGTCATTCTGGATTTCTGATGAGGTAGAAAGCTTATAGTCTCAAAGCCAATCCTGGCTATTTACTTTGAGAGAAAAGGTTTGAGAAGATGGTTTTCAGTTTACATTCATTCTAAAGCCAAGAAAAAAGCCAGGTTCAGAACTAAGTCTTTTAGTTAGGAGAGATGACAGAGGTTCTGATTAGTCAACAAAATGATGGACTGGGTATTAGGTCTAACTTGTACCTTACACAAATTGGTATAGTTATGCTCTCATTGTATTTTAAGAGAAAAGTTTTATTTTAACAGGAAGAGTGATATGTAGGAGGAGCTAAGGTGGGAGGAGTAAGGAGAGGAAGAGGAGGAGTAAGGAGAGGAGGAGGAGAAGATGGAACTAGGTGACGAGAGGTTGGGGAACATGGAGGCGGATGTTCCATGTCTCTGCCAGTCAAAGATAGTTGATATATCCAGGTTGGGCATTGGGTTACACTTCTAATTGTATGGGCATCTTGATATTGAGCATTACCAAACTTATAAAGCCTTTGATTAACTTTAAGAAAAAATAAATAAATTTCATCAAAAAAAAAAAGAAATATGATGAGAGAGACAGAGGGGATGTGGTGCATGGAAGGGCAGTGGCTGTAGTGGGGTTAGAGGAAGATGAGGAAGAAGCAGATATATATAAAACACCACAAAAAAATCTATTACTTTGCATAATAACAAAAGCAAAAGGCAGGAAGCAGGGCAGACACCAAGCTTTTGTGCATAATATCATTTCCTCTCATGAGATGGTTTCCTGACTGGCTGCTGGTCCTCAAGCCCTCTAACAAGCCTGACTCATAACCAGCTCCCAGCTGATGTCGTCTCTGCAGCTCTCTTCTGATATAATTTATGATCTTTTCCCTTTCTGTAAACTCGTAATATTTGAGTACCATCTTCCTGTTCCTAATGATAAACTGTTCTGTGATTTATTTCCTTCCAATTCTATGTATTTCAAGACCTTCAAGGGCAGAGGCCTTCGACTGTTTCCTCTCTTGAAGCATCTAGCAGGTGAAATTAGAAAATCCTGTTCAATAAATATTTTCAAACCAGAACTCCAAGAAAAGATGCAACATAAAACTGAACTCTGCAGAAGAAATGTTCCCCCCTGGGAACTCATACATGGATAATGAAGTTCAGATACAGTGCATTGTGGTTCAAGACCTATACCCCTGGCAGTATCTTACCTGTCATCAGAAGTAAAAACAAAAGTACCAGGATCCCAGGAGTTAGTTTGTTGTCAGTATAGAATTAAAGTAAAATGGGCTTTTCATTCTTCACTTAGAATTACAGTTACTTACTTAGTGTGTGTGTAAGGGCTGTGGGATGTGTTTGCCATGTCAGATATTAAAGCTCAAAGAATAACTTGGTGGCAGTCAAACTTCTCTTTTTATCTATCACCTGAGTCTGGGAGATTAAACCTAGGTCATCAGGATTGGCCAAAGGTGTCTTTATCTTTTGAGTCATATCACTGACCAAAGCGTTTACTTTTTGTCCCAAAGGGAATAAGAGAGAGTCTATTCTGAAGCCAATAAATGAATGACTGTGTTCCTGGAACATAGATTTTGGTTTCCCCAAATACCATGTTCCAATGTGAAAACAGTTTCATGGAGTTTTTATGGTAATAGAACTAAGGAAGTCATAAATCAAGACATTTTAAAAGTACATTGGTGGAAACATCAAAGAGATGGCTTACGTCAAGGGGCATCTCAGTATATTTATGTAATAACAATTAATAAAAAAGGGGGGGATGGATTTGGAAGAGAGGAAAGAGGAGCATATGGGAGGGTTTAGAGAGAAGAAAGGGAAGGGAGAAATGATGTGATTGTATTTGGACCTCAAAAAGAAAAGGGGGGAGCTTTGGAATGTACTCATTTAAAGAGGCTCTGTCTTTAGAAGCTATGCTTTGCACTTCCCATAATTTCAGTTAACTCAGTCATTCTGGATGTCTGACAGGGTTGAAAACTTATAGTCTCATAGCCAATCCTGGCTATTTACTTTGAGAGAAAAGATTTGAGAGGATGATTTTCAGCTGACATTCATTCTAAAGCCAAGAAAAAAGCCAGGTTCAGAACTGTTTCAGTTAGGAGATATGACAGAGGTGCTGGTTAGTCAACAAAATGATGGACTCGATATTAGGACTATCTTGTACCTCACTGGTACAATTGGTATAATTATGCTCTAGTTGTTTTTTGAGAGAAAAGTTTTATTTTAACAGGAAGGGTAATATGTAGGAGGAGCTGAGGTGAGAGGAAGACAAGGAGTAAGGAGAGGAGGAGAAGAAGGAGAGGAGAAGCTAGGTGATGAGAGAGAGAAAGAGAGAGAAGGAGAGAGGGGGACATGGAGGCAGAAGTTCACGTGTCTCCATCAGTCGAAGATAGTTTATATATCTAGGTTGGGTATTGGGTTACACTTCTGATGGAGCATTGCCAAACTTATAAAGCCTTTGATTAACATTTTAAAAAACTGTATAAAAATAAAAAATAAAATATATTTCAATTAAAAAAATAAAAAATAAAGAGGCTCTGTCCTCTACTCAATGGGAGGGCTAAGAATGTCACCAGCATTTACTTTTAAAACCATATTTCCCTATGAGATCATATTATGTAAAATTTAGTGCACTAAGAGAGGTGGCAAACTGGATTCAGCATATTTAGAATCCTGGTGGAGAAATTTTATGTGGATTTGAATGACGAACTAAACTCTTCTTGGTTGTTTATGCTTAATATACAGTACTAAATCTGTCGGTTCATAGATCATGTCAGCTCTGGTTTGCATGGTCTGTTCCCCAGAGGAGGTGCTGAAAAGTTAGTCCCCAGGGAGAAGGCACTCAGATGTCACAAAACCTTTAAGAAGTGAGGTCAAATGAAAAAGGTGTTATAGGGATTAACATCCTTCTTGAAAGAAGAATCAGATAAAGACTCTCACTGTAGCATTCTCTACATCACATGATCACACACACACACACACACACACACACACACACACACACACACACCTCCCTCTGTTAAGACTCCAGAACTGGCACAGTATGAAACATCCAGATGAGCTCTTGCTTATCCAGCTCTATGGTATTCGGCTTTTCAGTTTCTAATACTGAGAAATAAAAGGCCATGCAATAAACCACTCGTGTAGTTTAAAGTTACATTTACCACCCGAGTTGGTATCTTATGTGAGGACTACACTTCTGAGTCTCTCCCACTCCTACATCTATGGACCATCGTGACTCAAGGTCTTCTAAATTGAATGAGAGTAGAAAAATGTGATGGTCAAGGCCAAAGTTATCAAGAAGGATTCAACCTCTAACCTCTTGTTCCTCAAGCTAGATACACAGGGCTTCACACACTAGATACTTCAAGGCCACCAAAGACAGTGTCACTGTAGTAGGAAGAGGTCTGCTTTTCTGAATCAGCATATAGAACAGAGATAGTTACAGCTCTATAAAAGACCCAGAAATGAACCATTCTGTGAGCAATAAATAATTTTTATTGTAATAAATCATTTAAATTTGGAAATTTTGCTAGGGCAGCCAACATTCTTTTCAACAGATAATGTGCATATGTGTTTTTTTTTCTTTCTCCCTCTGTACACAGACACAGACACACTCAGTTCCCTAAAGAGATTACACATAACAAGTTAAAAACACAGTACTGGTAACAGATAATCATGATCTTCAACACCTCTCAGAAGATCTTAAGACTGACAGACTTTAGTAAGCTTATATTTAGTGGCAGTACAGATATGATTTAGTGTCATTCAACTAAAACCACAGTAACGACTCAAGAAATCACGGTTGTGCAGACATACAGTTAGCCTACACGGTAAGAAATGTACTTCTGAATGTGAAAAAGAATTCAGCTGGGAAATTAAAGAAATGAATATGAGAACTTACCATATACAATATAAAAACCTGAACTGGAGTAATTTAAGAATAGCTCTCCAACATACAAACTTAACTGGTACTTGGTGTCCTCTGTAGAAAAATTTACCTCCAAATCTGAAGCTGAAACATCCCTGGAGTAATTCTTCAAAGAAGTCACATGGAGCTTTGTTCAGTCCAGTATATGTGGTAAGAACTGTGTCCCAGCTGAGATGCCTGGGTACGCATCCTCAACATGACCAATGAGATTTCAGTTATGCAGGAGGACAGTGTGGTACCACAGAAGAGGGTGTGTCGCAGAATACTTGATCATCACCCTACTCTTACCAAAGAAATGAAAAACATGGTAGAAAATAGTTCTAATGGAGACAATACAGCTTCTGAAGGTCAGTGTCACATGACATGAAAATACATCAAGACTAAGGAGACAGTGAATCTATGCACAAAACCTGGACTTAAATCCATGACAGAAATGAATCAAATGTAAGCAGTAAATAACGGGGTCAGTATTGTGCCACTTACCTGGTCTACCTATACCAGAGAGAAAAATACTTATGGTGAAGTCTAATCATTTGTTTATCATTGGGTGCTTTTTGCTTCTGTGAAAAGCAATTTAAGCCAGCAATATTTTCTACTATGGTCATTTTGTGATGGTTTTGAAGTTGATTGCTTTTTAGGTTTAGAGGGAATTATTCCTTATAAATGATACTAGTGTTTGTTTTGTTTTGTTTGAGGCTCATTCTAGAGAAAGGTATAAGAAAACAATAATAATGAGAAGCAAATATGCTATGATGATTAAATATATTTCTTAAACCCAAATCAAGTAACGTCGGTTTTGGTTTACGACATGTATCTACGTTATTTTACCAACTAGATGATATTAATAACTAGACAGAGAATATACTTTCGATGCTTGGTTTACTCAATGAGTCTTAAACTTTATGTTCCTGGGGCTTAATAGGCCAGAAGCCAGATAAAGTAGCAATTAAATAAAACATTCATATTGAATTTCCACTGAGCAGGTCTTTAACAGAATAAAGGGGCATGAAGCAAAACAGCCAGCAATAAGAGGGCGGGGCAGGGGTTCATTCCAAGGCAGTGCTTGGGCAAGCAGCCACGGGGTCTTTCAGAAAGTACCTTTATCACCCACAGCTAGTATCTTGTATGATATGTTGGTCAAAGTGCTAAACAATGTACATAACTTGACTACTTGAGAAATGAAATGACATATAATGATACATTCCTGAGAGCTCATATAAATGGAAATGATTCTTTACAACTGTATTAGACCTTTAACTCCACTGATCCCAAACAGTGAGCAAAAAGGATAACCATGAACATTTTTCTCTTTATTTAAAGAAAAAAATATAAATGATAGATGGATCAGTAAGCTAGATGATTGGTATAAATAAATTATAGATAAATAGGTGTGGAGATGGAGATAGATATATGGATAGATAGATGGATGGATAGATAGATGATACATGGATAGATAGACTGATAGATCTTAATGAAAATTTCTACTAACAAGACAGTAAGTTCTTTTAATATTTAGCACTCAGACACAAAAGCTTATTAAAATAATTAAAAAACTTGCAAAAGGGACAGATTCTTAAAAGTGCTGTCACCAAAGGTATATAACAAATTCCAGAAAAGACTTCAAAGGAGGCAAACCAAAATGCTTGCTACCGTGACAACTGTCCTAAGGTGATTTCTATTGGCAAAGATACTAAAAAAAAGTAAATCAGAAAGGGACATGTCATCACTTTTTCATTAGATAAGAAAATTAAATAGACTTCAAATGTTTTGGAGTCTTATGCACAAATCTCTACAAACTTCAAAAATATATTTTACCATATATATATATATATATATATATATATATATATATATATATACATGTATACATATAAATATATATGTATTTGGTCTACAAAAGGCTGCACATTTTCTCATTTAATCACATTTTATAATGCCAATTTATAATAAGGCACACCGTGTTTACTTGCCTCTATAACTTAACCAATACAGATCAATGTTTCTCAAAGCAATTTACTTGAGGAAACCCCAGGCATGGAGAAGGAGAACTTGAATATAAATGGCTATATGAGGAGAGATGAGCCAGTGCTACTCCCCCTTAGACAGTGTGATGTTAGAACATAGAAAAAATGCCAGGTCTTGCATTCAAGTTTTATCATCGTAGATGTTTACATTAATGTGATTTGTAAAACTGAGTTAAAAACTGTCTTGAATATAAAGTCTCTCCTGTCTTACTTCTTACTTTTTTCTATTTGCCCAATACTAGGATGTCACACTTCATGTATTTCTCCTCAGTCCAGGCCCTGTTCTAAATCCACCCCCACTGTACATTACGGTAATAAAAGTTCTCAACTTTCTCGTCCTGAAGTGGCACACTGGAAACTTAAGCAATAACAAACTTAACCAAGAAAATTAAACTTATTTTTAATGCCTGAGGGCAAAAAGTTGCCCCAGCTATACTTTACTATGGGTTACTATTGCTTTACTCAATCTAGTCTGAAGCTCACCCCATCCCTGGTAACCCTGCAGAAGACCCACTACTCTTTCCTGTAAGAGATGCTCCCTTTCAAAGATGGATTCCCAGACACAAGCATGTGTGAGAACAGTTACAGAGCAACCTCGTCACCATGAGCAGTATCATGTGAACTGACACAGAGTGATGCGCTCCATTTAGTTAGTACTTTGCGTGGTCATATATACGCAGACATGGTAGACCACATCACATCCGTGCCCCTCGTGTGATTACAGTCTAGTGACATCTTAATGAAGATGAAGGTAAGAATGGATGTTATTAAACTACTTGGGTAAAATTATACAGAGACCGGTCCTTAAATCAAGCTTCATGGCCCGTTTCCTCTAAAGTTGTCCCAGGGTATCCTCGAATGGTGAGCTAACATTCAGAAGAGAAGGGAAAATCAAGTGCTTTGTTAAAAATGGTCTGGGATTTCGCTTTGTGTGTCTGCTTCGTGGAAAGAGGGGCCATGCCAAGACAGAATATGACTACGTGAAAAGAAGCCTCTTATTAAGAAAATAAGCATCTCAAGCTCTGAGACAAAAAAGCACAAGGACAGAACAACACTCACTAATAATAGATCCCCAGTGCACAAATTACACAGCCCGTGGGGGGCCACGGGGAGTGGGGCTGGGCGTCTACGGAGACAGAGCAGGCGTATAATGACAGAGGTTAAAATCACTTTGTGTGTAAAGTTGTGCAAAGGTGCCATCGAGGTTGATTTCAGCCCGGGTTCAAGTGCCAAAACTGATTATCAAGTTTGTCATTTCTAGTATTTTTGGCTCTCAAATTGAATCCTGCTTAGACATGCTATGTCTTCATACTTGGGTTTGAATGGCTATCCTAGCTTTCTATGAAATGTCTCTGATTTTGCCTTAACCTGTGTTTCTCCAAAGACAAAAGATATTTTGAGATAAATGGGAAGGAGCCTTAATAAAGATAGCCATGAGAGGAAAAACACACATGCAGGCTGAATTTTAGGAAACAATTCCTGTCGCTAAAAACCTGATGAAGGGGATAAAAACATCATCAATGATGACAGGAAACATCTTCGCTGAATAGCTTTAAACAAGGAAGGTAATCTTGCACAGGACGGACTAGAGAATTTCTCTGATCTCTCTAGCTGTGCCAGTTCGGTCTTACCTGTGAGATTTTGGTTGTTTGATTTTAATTTTCTCGTTGGTTTGTCTGTCTAATCCTTGGGGACGGTTGAACTGAAACAAAGCAACAGATACCATCCACAGTGTTGACTAAATGGAAATCTTTAAATCCAGGTGTCGCCCAGGGACCCAGAATTTTAAGACTCTAATTTTACTTTATCTCTCGTGTACATGTGGCGTGTGTGTGTGTGTGTGTGTGTGTGTGTGTGTGTGCACATGTGTGTACCCAACGTTGACATCACAAGTCTTTGATGGCTCTCCACAAGATATTCTCTCTCATATTTGGAAATTAAAAAGAAAATCATGTCCTGAATATAGAATGCTGGTGGGGGTTACTGGAGCAGGGAGGGGCAGGAAGTGTTAGTATATTAAAGAAGTCTAGATTTGATTTATGCATACTGTATTTTTATTAAAATAGCACATTACATGCCATTAATATGTAAAACCAATACATGTTAATTGTGGGGTTGGGGGGGGTTGAATGTACATGCTTTGAGCATGTGTCCAGAGGCCAGAAACCTATCACTTTCCACTTTTTGACAGTGTCATCCTGAAACTGGAGCTCACTAAATGCCCATCCAGCGACCTCCTAGGATCTGCTTCTCCCTAGCCCCAGGAGTGTATTTAAAGGGGCTACGACCAGTCTCTCAAGTTTATAAGTCCCACCTCCTTCCTCTTTCTGCTCATCCCTGCTGTCTGTGCACAGTCCTGCTTATTTGCCTGGGAGCACTCTGCACAGTCCTGTGTACTTAGCTGGGAGCACTCTGTGCACAGTCCTGTTTACTTAGCTGGGAGCATGTTAGCACACTATTCCTTTGCCATCTTTACGTCTTCACCTTCTTATACACAGTAGCAGCCATCAAATGTTTTATTAAATGAATTACACAAGAAGGGAATGAGTAAGTTAGGTTGCAGAAATATTTTTGAATGTTGTAAAGAAATTTGTGTTATCTCAACATCAAGCTAAAGAGATCAAACAAAAATGGGCCACAATTTGCCTGGGACCACTGCACAACTCTTTATCTTGGCATTTACAGTTGACCTAAGAAACAATTCTGTTTTGAAGAAAGGGGCTTATAATGAGTGTGAAGAATACTAATCAAAGATGGACAGACAAGTGTCCAAAAAGAAAGACAGATCAACAAACCATGCTGAACAAGATTTAATATCCCAACAGAATAAAGGCTATTAAATATCTATCACCGATGTCTAAATTTTTATAATCCAACATTATTAGAGATGCAATAATCTTATGTAGTTACCAAATTTACATTTACTACATAGCAGTTTAATAGATATTATCCACATATTTTTCAAGTCCACATTATTGAACTTGACCTGTGATCAAAAATGTCTTACAACTAAATATGAAGTCACTTTACAAGGAGCAAAACTCTGGGTCCATCCAAAGAAAGAAAATCTTTAGTCCATATTTTTCTTGGGTTGAAGGTGCCTCTCATGCTGTCTTTTATTATCATTTATCCAAAGACCAAACTTAATTCAATGTATTGGTCAAGTGCCAGCTGGGTAGCACTTACTATACAGAGTACAGTTTATTACAAAGTGAATGAGACCATAAACAAGGAACTCCTGAAGATCCCAGAATGCATCACGTCTTTCCTCACTTATATTCCCCTAGAGATGAGTCACCACTATTGGATGGCAATGGAGGAGTGGGCAGGATAGAAGTTTATAAGGGGCCAAGCCGAGATGAGATGCTCCTGAGCCTTAAAATGAAGATACAGAATGAGCAGGAAGTGTACGCCACGGTCCAACTGAAAATAGAAACCAGAACATGTTGTCCAGGACGTGAGGATCTTCAGAGTTCGTGACCTGGTCATTCTTTCTAATCATTAGAAAATAAAATTAGTCTCCTCCTAAGACACCTGCAGCCATTTGAAAACTTCAGATGAGTCTGGTTTACAAGGCATATATCTATCGGAGCTTTTGGGCAAGATAACCCAGACACATGATGCTGTTCAAAAAGCTATCGTGCTTAACTCTCACAATTAGTTATCCATCTTAGGTCACCTAATAAAAAGAAAAACGATTTAAGACTATTTTTTTTAAAAAAAACACATATTTTAGCCCATTTAAGAAAAACATTTTTTCATTTATTGCTCCTCCTCCACACCTAAGTCAAGAAGCAGTCTTTGAACTGATGCCAGCTACCAAAACTTACCCAGAGCCTTATAGTGACACATCAAAGAGAGAAGATACTAGAAAATTAATTCCACTGCGTTTTTTTTTTCTGTAGTCTAACAACTTCTTAACCAGTATGTAGGAGTGCCACAGTCCAAGAATGCAAGCAAGGGGGAATGTTAAAGGGAGATATGAACTCGATTGCAGCTGACCCGTCTGAATTTATTATCTCATCTAGTAAAATTAGCATGCTGCGGGTTCCAAGAAATCTCATTAGTCACCAACACTCTGAAGGATTCCGTCCTTTCTCCATATGTGTTCTAAAACGGGAGAGCTAAAAAGGCATTGTTTGTCTGCATCGTTCTACCTAGCAAATGTATAACAAAATGTCATATACGCGTTTATGCAGATAACTGGAGAACATTGTTACATGCAACTCATCAAAGCTGATTACTTTCAAAGCGAACATGCAAAAGTGGAGTAAATATTTCATCCTCTCTACCAGCCGTGACCAGTTTTTGTCTGCTTGCTCTGTGCTGTTTTCTCTTTCTTAAGTCGTTAGTTTTTATTTTGGTGGGGAATTTCACACATGAATACTGTATTTACATCATTTCTGTCCCTTCTTCTCCTACTCTTCCTATGTCCTTATTCCCTGTCAAATTCATGCTCTCCTCCTTCCTAAGTATTCTTGTTACACATTAACCTGTGTGGTCCATTTAGTGTTGCTCATATGTGTATGATTTTAGGGCTGACCCCTTGGGATTAGATAAACTCAACCCTGGAGAGAACTCTCTGTAGCCATTGATTGTCTGTAGCTCTTCATGAAGGGGTGAGGCCTTACCTTCAAAATACATTTTAAAATCAGCCATGCTTACAGATGAATTTGGGTGAGGTACTAAACTATTAAATAAATGGCACACTTATTTAATCTATCTGTCTGTCTATCTATCTATCTATCTATCTATCTATCTATCTAACTGTCTATCTATTTTTGGTTTTTAGAGACAGGGTTTCTCTGTGTAGCCCTGGCTGTCCTGGAACTCACTCTGTGCACCAGGCTGGCCTCGAACTCAGAAATCCACCTGCCTTTGCGTCCCAAGTGTTGGGATTAAAGGCATGCACCACCACTGCTCACCTCTCAATAACTACCACCAACAAAAGAAAAATTTAAAGGATAAATTATCATGAATGTTGATGAGACTATTCTCAAACTCTAATTGGAGAAAATTTTGAAGAATTTTAAAAGCAGTGTGAATTGTTGAAAGTCAAAACAATGAAACGGCCTTTGAATCTGAAGCAAAATCATCCCTAAGGTTTTTTTTAAATTAATAATATTAAAAGAAAAATTATATATACATGTATATGTTAACATGTGTGTATATATGTATATGTGTATATGTATGTATGTGTGTATGTGTGTATGCATATATGTATGTGTATATGTATGTGTATATATGTATATGTGTATATGTGTATGTGTGTATGTGTATATGTGTATATGTGTATATGTATCATCTATAGCAAAATCAAAATACCACTTATTGAACAGTCAACATCAAAAATTATCTTTGTTGAAACCATGACAGTCAAATCTTAATGAATTTTAATTGCTTATGTGACCTATTACTTAGAAAGCCAATATATCAAGAATTATGTCACTAAGCCTGGAAAAAGCAAATGAGATTTCTAACTGGGACCAAATCAGTTCTTCTGATACCCTGACAATTAGATAACAGTTAGACACATAGAAGAAATGCCAACAATGACAGATTCACATGACACTCTGCCTCTTCCTCTGTCTCCCAATCCATAAATCACCATTGTGCTGTGGTATTTTAGTTTCATCCATTGTCTCACGAATTCATCTTTGTTTTTCTCATCTCGGTATACAGCCTCTGACACAAGATCAAGCATTCTTGCTAGAATCTTAATTCTTAGGTTTAAAATGCATGTTCCAAATTTTCTTTGCTCTCTCTCTCTCTCTCTCTCTCTCTCTCTCTCTCTCTCTCTCTCTCTCTCTCTTTCACACACACACACATACGCATATATGCACGCACACGCACACAAAACTTCCTGTCTGATGACATCATCACATCATTCTAGTTTGACACATGGCTTCACTATTTAGAGCTTTAACTTGGAAGTTATGTCCTCTCGCCATGTTGGAGTTATGCACTGGCTTCTCACTGTCATACCTCTGCCTTTGAAGGAGCTACGACTGTTCTCCAGCTATATTCAAGGTAAGATTTTCACTTGCAGTGTTCCGCTCACACCATCATATGGGTCCCTGCTGGGGATTTCTTTTCTCTCCATTTCTGCTTGCATATCCCAAGCTTCTAAATCCAATGTCTGCTGTCTTTCAACACTCTAGGAGATATGTGGCTGTTATGCTCTCTGAATATTGTGTGTTTCTATTCTCTGCTTTGTTATCTTATGTCACCCTGGTTAAAATGAAGTGTACTTCCATACATTGCACTCAAACTTATCTCCATAGGTGTGTGTGTGTGTGTGTGTGTGTGTGTGCATGTGTGTATGCGCACGTGTGCACGCATGTGTATGTATGTGTGCACATGAGTGCATGTGTATGCATGTATGTGTGCGTGTGCACATATTCTTCAGTTAAACAATTTTTCTGGTGCTCTATTCATTCCACTGTTAGCCCATCTGTAAAGTTTTTCACTACCATTGTTACATCACTTTATTTTCAAAGACTGTTATTATTCTGTCTTCTAGTCTGTTCATCAAGCTCTTCATCTTCCTCCTTGCTGCTAACTTCAAAGCCTTCTTTTACTCCTTAAATCTATTTCATACACACCCGTCATCTTGCAGGTCAAAAACACCCATGACTGAAGTCCCTGGGTCTGGTTCTACATGCTTATTTTACTTTTGTCACACTCCTGGTGATTTGCACAGGGCATGTCATGATTTCTGACTATGACACATGTCCTTTGAAATCTTTTTAGTGAGAAACCCTTGAGAACCAGCATGGAGTTCCATCCCCGAGTATTAACTCTCGTTTCTCTTTCCTAGATTTCTGTCATCATTCTCTCCCTAGGTCCACATTGAAGAACTGGGGGCTGTGGTTTCTACAGAAAGCACTGATAACTTCCATCCTTGAAGCAAGCACACACTAGATTAGCTTGTGATGCCCACGTATCAAATATCTCTTTTCCTCTATTCCCAGGCAAAGTTGCATTAGGCAAGTTTGGTTAGTGTTCCTTCCTGTGTTGGGTTTATTTCCCATTCGTTCCAATACCACCCAAGGGCATGACTCACGGAGCTTCAGACTTATGTAAAGCTATTCTCCTGTTCTCTGTGCAGGTCAGAATGAGAATCGTGAGGCTGTCAAGTCTTAGAAACATTAGTAGACTCTCTTGGCTCCCGGGGTTCCTGCTTTCACATTCTTTTGTTCTTTTACAATGCAGTACTCTTTTGCCAGCTCAGTGATGCATTGTTAAAGATAGTTTTCAACATGTTATCCAGTACTTACGGTTGTTTTCAATGGGCTTTCCATAGCACTTGGCATTTGTAATACCAGCAAAGGAAATTGATAATAAACACTTTTAGACTTCAAGAAGTCTCAACTCAATGTTTTCCATTATGTTGAATGGTAGATGTAATTCGTGTGTGTGTGTGTGTGTGTGTGTGTGTGTGTGTGTGTGTGTGTGTGTAAAAAACTTGGAGCAAATGGTAGTTATAAAAATATTTTGACATTGGGAGATAATCAAATAATGACAAAGACTGCATCAAAAGATTAAGTATGCAAGTTGTTACACGAGAATAGATAGGGACAGCTTAATTTCATTTTGTGGTTAAAACTTTTTACTTTGGGGTTATATTTCCCTTATTATGTGTTTTCAGAATGTGAAATAAAATTTAAATGTAAGGGAATTGCTACTCTTAAATGTATTTCTCAACCTAAACCTGAGCATCACAAAACACTATAATAAATAGGATTCTTATAGCATACGGCATCAATGCAGGTTCGAAACAATTTGAGCTTGGAAACTCAAAGTTTTGTAGTTGTGTGAATAAGCAAGCAAGCATTCATTAAGTCAATTCCCTGGGAACTGTTTAGGTACAGACCTGCTTTATCTTGTCACTCACCACTCCAAGCATGTTGTCAGTGCACTTCCTGTTGACAGTCTTGTTTTACTTCCAATGACTACGGAGAGTATCTAAAAGTCATCCCAAATATCAGTGAATCTAGAACACCAAGATTTTGATAAAAACAAACTGCAACAATCTTTCTTCCTCTTTGTTCTTCCTGGGTTTTGTGTTTTTAATGAAAAATAGTGGAGCCTACTTTATTGAACATAACAAAATTCACAACTCTAAAAGATGAAACAGAAAGTGACCCCTTAGGGTTCCTGGGATGTTTCAAATAATTCAACTAGTCATGTTCCTATTTTTAACAAAGAATATTATTCACATTAATCTACATGTTATATGCTGAAATTAAACTAAGGGAATATCTACCAGTGAGTGAGCTACAAGGTTCAGTACCCTGAAAACCTTCCAAAATGCCTACTCAGACCCTCCAGCTTTTCTCTCTAGTTCAGGGTTACAGACTGTAATAATTTATTATATGTGATGGCTAATTTTTGGCTGGACTATCAGACACAGTTGTCGGTCAGTCTCTTACCTTGATGTGTCTGTGAAAGCATCCTAGAGAGGTAATTATTATTGTAAAATGGCATTGAATAAGACTAAATTCACTTCATTGGGTGGGTAGGACCTGCCCCATCTGTTGAAGGCTTTGAGGGCTAAGACAGGGATGTCTCTAAGAAAGAATTCTGTCTTGCAATAGTAACACAAAGTGTCTCTGTTTGGACCTACCAGCCTGTCCTGCAGATTTCAGATTTGCCAGTGTCACAGCCTCATGGGGCAATCCCTCGAAAGCTAATCTTGTATGGAGTTGGAAGATGGTTCAATGAATAAAGTGCTTTTCACCCAAGCATAATGTCCTAAGTTCAAATCCCCAGAACCCATAAAAAGTTGAACATGACATGGCAGTGCAAGTCTGCAGTCTCAATGATCCTGTGAGGAGATGAGAAGCTGAGACAGGGGAGTTCCTGGAAGGTCAAAAGTCACCCAGCATGGACTATGCAGTGGAGAAGACTGAGGGACCCTACCTCAAATAGACAAACACCCAGGGTTGTCATTTGAGTACCACATGCACACAGTGACACATATAAATCTGTATTCACACACACCAACATACACACTATATAGCAAGCACACATCATATATACACAAAGACTTAAAAATCTTTAATAGATGATGAGTGAATGGAAAGATATAGCTAGACAGACAGACAGACAGACACATACATACATACATAAATCCTCATAGTCCTGCTTTTCTGGAGAACCTTGGCTGATGCATTGAATGGTGATAGATATTTTTTAATAGATGTGAAAGAGATCTAACATAGAATACTAATACAAATAAATAAATAAATAAATAAATAGAAATTTTCCTGAACACGGTATCATGATAGACTTGGCCTGTTTAGAAAAGACACATTCAGGGTTGTTTCCATTCTTCTGCTTTACTTATCTGCTGAGATGGGGAGACGTGGAGTATCTAATCCCAGTGATTGAGCTACCAGAATTTAGAGGAAAGCTATGCTGAGGGGATGAAGGAAACTACATGGTTGTTTTGAAATTGTGCTCATCTAGTCAACCATTTATAAGACTTAGTTACAGGAGGATCATCACTGGGCTCTATAAACCCTTAACCATGCATTCTTTGCATCTCAGCCTTCCTGCCACCTACCTCATTTCGACAATTCTTGGAGTCCTTCAGATACAGAGCATCGCTCCTCCCCTTTCAGCATACATGTTCGTGTGCATACCTGCGCAAGTGTGGGTATGGATTCATGTGCATGAATGTGTGTGTGCATTTGTGTGTGTATGTATTTGTGTGTGCACATGTGTGTGCATTTGTGTGTGTGTGTGAATACATGCATATGTGTGTATATGCGTGTGTGTGTGTGTGTGTGTGTGTGTGTGTGTGTGTATTTGCTTCACCTTTCCCATCATAATGAGTTAGTGAGGAGAGTCTCAAATCTAGATACAACAGATCAGAAATCTAGAGAAGCAAGGGTTGATGCAATCGTCTAAGTAGCAAAGAAATGAAAAGGCAAAGCTTTTCTAATTTAAAGACTCTCACTTAAAAGGGTTACATTTCATGTAAGAAAAAGACTAATCTAAATGCAAACACACACTAATAACATGTACAGAGTGCTCACAGTTCAGAGAAAACACTCATGCGCCCTTCTACCCTGACACCAATCTACCAGGGAAGAAGGGCAGACGCTAAGGCTAATTGCTTCTCATAGTAAGAGACATGACACTCAGTGTTAATGTGCTATGTTCCAGGGCAGCGTTGGGATATTAATCTAGATTACTGAGTGTAAAACTCATGCCCCCTCCTCTCAGTTTAATGACATCGTTTTCTGTCTGCACAGAAGTCCAATGAACCTAGAATTGAACATCCAGTTTAATATACGAGCATAGCAGACTATTTATGCTATCTGTGACTCAGGTCCGTGAGCTGTAAATGCGAACAATGAGAGAGCACTCACTTTATGGATCATATAAAACATGTAAAGTGCTTAGCAAACTGCCTGGCGCACGACAAACATGCAGTGTGGGCCACCATTAGCACAATGATTAAATTAGATCGCTCTGGCGTCAATTTAGCCATTTCCTGCTCAGTAAGTTTTAGAAAATTAGAGAAAACTCAGACGAATCCTGGGTGACAGTGGTAATGGGCAGAGCACATTTTGTCTTTGTCTCTCCATCAGAGATTGGAAAATTACAGCCCAGCATGACCCCTTGGTGTTTAAGTAAAGTTTTATTGGGGTACAGCCGTGACCGTTTGTTTACATGTTACATGGGGCTAATTTGGTGCTACGGTGGCAAAATGGATTATCTGTGATAAAAACACAGTACTTGTGACGTCTATATTTAGTATCTGGTCCTTTGCAGAAACGCTGTTGACTTCTGCTTTACACAAGCTGCCATGTATCTAAAGGGAGGTAAAAGAGATTACTGAGCAGAAATCACCCAGCATCCATCTGTGACTGGAGACAGCCACAGAGCTGTTTGGTGGGGAGTGTTTCAGAATATTTACGGTATGCAAAACTTCACTTACTATCAATAAGATCCCCTCATTAGCTGTCGCATGAAGCTGTGGTTTAGCTTCCAGAAGCTTCTGCAAAGTTGTGAAAAAGGAAACACTGACTTTCTCTGTGCCTGCCTTTAAATATTTTTAGTGTATCAGTGTGTGTGTGTGTGTGTGTGTGTGTGTGTGTGTGTATGTGTGTGTGTGTGTGTGTTGGGGGAGGGGCATATGATATGATGAGAAGGTCACAGGACATCATGGTAGAGTCAGTTCTCTCCTTCCACATTTATGTGGGTCCAGGATATGGGACTTGGGTTGCCTGACTGGTGCAGAAGTGCTTCTAACCGCTGAGCCATCTTATCAGGTCTCAAAGCTTGCTTTTAAGTAGCTTGCAGGAAGGGGCAACAGTCAGCCTGATGCCTATGACTGAGAAAGTTGGTGCTGCCCTCATAGTAGACCTCAGGAAAAGTAGCAGAGGCTCAATGACAACTGTGGATTCCAGACACAGTCCAGGGTACCTGGAGGAATTTCCTGATGTCCCCCCCCCCACACACACACACAAGCAGATGACTGCTTTCTTTCTTTGCATCCCAGGCCCATCACCGAGTCAACTAAAACTCTAGCTGCATTTCCTAGATTGTTTATGATCCAGGAACAATTAATATAATATGGCCTTCCAAATGAAGACAGAATGGGAGGGTTTTACTGCCATCTCGTTAACAACTCATGAAGCCCTTCCATTCTGTTTCCTCCTCTTAAAATTCAGGCAGGTTCCTAGATCACACAGTAGGGAGAGTCAAGGAAATGATTGTACAATTGCCACTAATATGTACTTATTCATAGAGACCAATAGCCACACTTAATCAGTTAGCAGTATCCTACCTCCTCATACTAGTGCCTTCACCAGTCAAGACAAATAAGTGGTGAGAATATAAAAATAGATATTATCAATAAGCATCAATTGTCTACAGTGTGCAGGGTACTATATTAGCACTAACTGGAGTTCAAAGGTTAGTGATGTATTCTTAGAGTCTATAATAATGAATGTATACTTCATAATCAACTCTGTCCAAGGTGAGAGATACTCTGTCATGAACACAAGAATCAAAGACGGGTCCAGATATCTGTAGTGTGACAGGGGTCAGAAATGTCAAAGACAAAGTAGCATTTCCAGCTGGTCTTCAAGGGTTTGGAAAACAAAAGTAGAGAACTCTTGGAGAAAGAGTGTTATAAGGAAGGACATATAGAAAAGGGAACTAGCGTATACACACATAGCAAATGTACCAGAACGGAACGTTTTCTGTTGGGTTGGACCTCAGAGTGAGGAGTGGAAGCAAAGAGCAAAGGCGAAGGAACACGACTCAGGGTGAGGGCTACAGAAAAATACTGAGGATTGGTTTCTCAGTCAGCTGTCCAAAATGTCTCCATGCTGTTACCAATAAAAACATGTGAGTAATTCCTTTTAAAATAGTAATGAAACAACTTCCTGTTATAACCGTTCCTTAATTAACCCAGATCTGCTTTCCAGGATGAGAAAATGGCCAATTTCTAGTCAACTCCAGGTGACACCACCAAGCTCACCTTTCTTTCAAATGGCTGTGCACTATTGGTGCCCTTTGACCTTACTGCCCCAATTCGGAGCACGGTGCTGGGCACAAGGCAATGAAGAATGGGGCAGGGATGTGCCCATGAGAAGTGCCCAGTGTTCTCACCATCAGAGCCCGGAATGGGAAGGACCACTGGAGGCAGAGATGGGGAAGGCAGCCGGGGTAGCAGAAAAGCCGGGGTAGCAGAGATCGGAAATTATCACTAGAAAGGGGTGCACAGAGAAGACAATGAATAACTTAGTTTAGCATGAAGGACAATGCCTGATGTATCACAAAGGAAAGCCACATGTGATGCCAGCAACAAAGACACACTCAGTGTATGCAGTGACAGTTCATTGGGTCCCAACATCCTACAAGGACATAAATGTTAATGACTCACAATGGAAACAAAGTGGAAATCCACTCACTGCCAGCCTACATGTGCTGTGGTTAGAAACTTGAGAAGTGATGCCCTCCCGTGTGTGTGTGTGTGTGTGTGTGTGTGTGTGTGTGTGTGTGTGTGTG
>JANHMN010000004.1:168909215-168921256 GCA_030674055.1 Rhabdomys pumilio | reverse complement strand
GTGTGTGTGTGTGTGTGTGTGTGTGTGTGTGTGTGTGTGTGTGTGTGTTTATACTCACCTGTGTGTCCTTCCATTGAAAGGACTCAGGTCTGCTGTACATCTGAATGGCTTTCTCAGCAAGTATCTGAGCTGGGCATCACGGCACACACCTTTAACCCCATCACTCGGTAGGCAGAGACAGACCAATTTCTTTGAGATCAAGCCTAGCCAGGCCAACAGAGCAACCTACAGACCAGGAAAGGCTTCATAGAAAGCCCCTGTGTCTTAGTTACTTTTCTATTGCTATGATAATACATCACAACTGAAGCAGTTAATAGAAGAAAGATGGGGCTGACAGTTTCAGGGAGGGATTAGAGCCCATGACCAACATGGTAGAAAGCATGGCAGCAGGCATGGCTGCTGCAGCAATATCTGCGGACCCACATCTTGAGACACAAGGACAAGGCAGAGAATGTTCATTGGGAATGCCTTTTGAAAGCCTGAAGCTCACCTCTGGTGACACACTTCCTAATCATCCCCAAATGGTTCCAGCAAACATGAACTAAGTATTCAAATGTATGAGCCTATGAAGGCCATGCTCATTCAAACCACCACACCCTGTCTCAAAAAGGTAAAGGTATCTCAAATCATTTCAGAATGCAAATTTTAATTTGGTCTGAATTTCCCTCGCATAATACAGGACTCAGATCAATTTGATTATCTGACTCATCAGGCTTTTGCTGTGGCTTACAGCAAACTTTTATTAAATAATCTCTATAAATGTAAAATCGTATTTAAAGTAAACCAAGCAGGAGTTGGGCTTTGTTTGTTTGTTTGAATGAATGAATGAATGAATGAATGAATGAGAAAGACCAGACCATATACTTCTCCTGTCTCCCTGGATAAGAGGCAGATGGGACAGCCTCCAAAAATTAGAAGGAAAACCACAACCCCCATGGAGAGGTAGAAAGAAACTTCCTAGAAATCGGGAAATTATAATAACAAACCACCTGGCATGACCATCAGGACCATTCAGTATAGTACCATATCCCAATAAAATCACTCAATAAACCTGTGCCTTTAGCCTTTATACACAGTCAGAGCTCTGTTGGCTAAAACTGTGGGGAATTGTGCAAGGAACTTCTTGTCCAGAAGTTCTGATGAAGCCAGATGAAGACAAAGAAACTCCATATCTATAGTGAAAAAGAAAAGAAACCTAATGGCTAGGGAGATAGCTCGGCGTGAGAACCTGAATTCGGATCTCTAGTACATACATAAAAAGCCTGGCACAGTTGTGGTCATGTGGCATTGAGTAGGGGGATAAATCACTCCTTGGAGCTCCCTGGCTAATGTAGCCAGTCAGTGAACTCCAGGTTCATTGAGAAACCCTCTATCAACAATTAATTAGTTAAATTATTAATAAATATAGTAGAGAACACCTGAAGACAGCACCCAACATTGTCCTCTGTCCTGCAGACTCATATACATGCACTTACACACACACCTATGGACATACACATATGCATGCACATAAACACACATGTGCACACATGCACACACACTAAAAGAAGATGAAAATGTTAATCAAGAAGGCAGCTCTGCCAGGACCAAGCAAAGTAAGTCTCCCTGTCAGCAGGTACCCTCAGTCCAGAGAATTGCTGGTAAGAGGAAATGTTCCATCTACTGACCAGGAATCACATCAGCTCACCCATAGTGAGGAGAAGTGTGGTAGGGGAACAAGATTACACAACCACACAGCAAGCTCTTACCAGCTGCCCATGCCAGCCTCGACTTACTGATGAATATGAACAATCCAAATAGGCCAACCATGGGCCACTGGACAGGGAAGAAAGCATAAACACAGACATATGGACAACCACTGCAAACAAAGCAAAGGAGAATGGAAGGGTGGTTTAGATGCATGCCTTTTCACAGGAGACACAGGAGAAAATTGCAGCGTGGCAGCACTACCATGGGTGGATTCTTCCCCCCTTTCAGATCCTGTTCCTCACGTCCTCTAAAGAGAGAAAGCAAACTCAGATGGCAACTGGATGTGCTGATGACCACAGATGAAGCAACTGCTCTGCCAATCTGAAGACTGAGACTTAGATCCCTGGTAGTTATGGACAATCCCTTCCGTAGTTCCCACCATCAAGAGGAAGAGAAAGAGGATCACTCAGCAAGCTCAATATGTCCTCAAATGAGAGGCCCTCTCTCAACTGAGAAAGACACCCAATGGCAATCTCAGGCCTTCACGTGTATTCACATGCATGTGACTCCCAAAACACACATACTCCCTCATGCATGGTCATGTGTCACATACACATACACATTGCAGAAAAGGATAAGAGGACAAAGGAAGAAAGGCTGCCAAAGCCAGTTAGAGTAGTGTCATGCCAGTGACCCTAGGTATTTGAGGAGTTAATGCAGGGGATTTATAAGTTTGAAACCAGTCTAGGCAATAGTCAGAGACCATGTCTGACAAAAAAAGAAAAGTTGGTATTAAAGACATGCAAGTAAAGGGGGACAAAATATGAAGGTAGAAGAGGAAATCAAAACAAAACCAAGTGGAATACGACGATGCAAATTTAACTGAAAATTCCACTAACCATACACTATTAAACAAGGCAATAACCAGAACCAAGAGGTGCAACCGAGGAGTTTTCTCACTCACAATATGAATCAGAGCTTCCTGGCCCAATAAGCAAAGAAATGACTCAGGTTAACCCAGTAATAATTTATTTACTTGCAGTGGGGTCTAGACCATAGTTGGTGGTCAGTATCTTCAAAGTCTAGAGGGGGAAAGAATTTGAACCTAGAATTTTATAGCCAATCAAATAATTAGTGATGAAATGATAAAATGTAAGATCAATTTACTTTTGATCAGTGGACAGTTCAAAAACTTATATAACCTGTATGCATATCTATTCTGAAAAACTACTTAAGCATATATTTCTATATTTAAAAGGAGGAATCCAAACATTCCTTTGTGAGCATTACAGTGTAATGCTCAATGAAAAGAAGCTACAAGCTTTAACAGTCAAACCCAGAAACATAGAAAGATAAGGGACAAGGGAGAGCTTTGGAAAGAAAGCCAAATAAACACATCCTTTAGTTATACAATGATCACTAATTGATGGCTTAAGCTGATAGAACCATGAGTATATTATTTAATAATATATTAAAAATTCTAATCAAAATCAGAAACTAGTGGTCCAGGAATAGCTCAGCATAAAGCGTGCGTGGCATATTCAAAGCCCTGGATTTGATTCTTTAGAGCTGCAAAAGATAATGTATGTATGAATGTATGAATGAATAGGATCACAAAACTTTTCAACTATCCTCTTCTGCTAGTCAATAGATAGGCCTTTTTAGATTACAATAATTTTATAATATAGTTTGAAATCAGGAATTATAATTCTGCTTCTTTTCTTTTTTTCAAGATTGTTTAAGGACATATATCATATAAACACACATGCATATAATATTAAAAAAGACATAAATATATACCACATGATTGCAGAAACATAAATTGAAATATATCTCTATTTGTGATATCATAAAATTTGATGTAGAAAAATCCTAAAGCTGCTACCAAGAAGATGTTAGAAACTTATTTTAAAAATTCAGTAAGTTGCATGGTATAAAATCAACACACATAAATCATCCCTATCACTGTATGCGTAATAATATATAAAAATTAAGGAAACAAATCCATTTACTATAGTCACCCAAACAAACAAAAGACAAAACACATACAGGAAAAAAGAAAAAAGCAGTGTGGGGATAGATTTAACCAACAATGTAAAAATTAAAAAAAAAATGTGAACAAGTAGAAAAACACTCTATGTTCATTAATAGGAAAAATTGTAATTGTTCACATTTCTCTAATCTTCCTATTATTTTATGCAATACCTATGAAATTATATTTTCCATACAAATAGAGAAAAATATTCCTTAAATTTACCAGGCGTCACAGTGACCTTGATTAGTAAAACTATCTTGAGCATAAGAAACAAAGCTATACATATCACACTTCTGTAGTTTTAAAATGTATTAGAAAGCAATTATAATAAAAAAAAAACAGTATGAAACTGGCATAAAAATCAACCCATTAACCAATGGAACGATAAGAAACTCAAAACAAATCCACATGTCTGTAGTCAACTAACTTCATTAAAGGTGCCAAGAACACACAATGTCGAGATCCATCTCGTCAGTTAATGTCTTTGGAAAGCTAGCTTTCACATGCTGAAAATTCAATAAAACTCCTGTCTCACACCATATACAAAAATCAATGCAAAATGGAGTAAAGAGAGGGATATTGAAAAACTACCAAGAGAAATATTGGAGTAGGCAAGAACTTCTGGGACATAACCTTGATGCACTAAGAAAAAATAACAACAATAACAGCAACAAAGAATAGTATTGCATCAAATGTAAAAGCTTCTGCATTGCAAATGAAATAACAAAGATAAGAGGCAGTCCAAATCTAGTAAGAAATTGACAGCATGTATATTATATATTACATATATTTTCACATATAGGAAGATTAAATGCTTAAATATCAAGATAATAAACAACTGGTCAAACTGGGCAAAGGATCTGAATACTCTTGTTCAGTGGATAAACATGCTCTGAGCTGACCTGTCCTTTGAGATTTTAAGCACATTAGAAAAGGAATGGAGAAAAAAATCTGCAAACCAGTCTGCAATCTAAATGATGGCTTCATTTCAGCCTTGCCTTTATTCCCATCAAATAAAAAGGCATGCTTTTCTGATTGAGAAAAAGCTGGGATATTTTATACCTAGAGAAACTAACCACCCCTAGAGAAAATCCTCACCTCCCACCCCTTGCTATTCAACAACCACTTTCACCTTCATTGTTTTTTGGAGGCATTGTTTGAATCCAGTCTGGACTCCCTGGTCCATCTCTTAATTCATCCAGCTCATTCTAAAGAACTGCTGTCTAGGCTGAATTCAAGTTCACCAGACAGTCAAGCAAACAGGCTGACTGAAGAAGACATACTGACACCTTTTGAGCCCAAACATCAGATGGTATTAAAAGCTCTCCAGACTCACCATGCAACACTCTAATCCATTCATTCTCCCTATCTTTTAAGAGACAATCTCACCATGCCATGCTCCAAATCTTCTCCCTTTTATTCATTCTAAGTCAAAAACCTTGTTCCTAATACCCAAGTACCAGGACCATCTGAAGAGAATCTTCATGGAAGTACATTGCCCAGCTATAGTACGCTGCCCACACTGACTTTCCCCCTTCAGGGTTTGAGAATCCATCTTCAGTCTCCCTGGTGGCATGGCCATAGGATCTTCCTTTTCCTTTCTCTGAAAGACTTTACTAGACTGGCTTTTTCCAAGCGATTTCCCTCCATCTTCTCAAGAACTAATCCCAAAGGTGCCTCCATTCTATTGTCATATAAACCAACAGCTGATAAGACAGGCAATTACCAATGTCCATCATCCTTGTTCAGCTTCTCATTTGTCTGTGAAGATGCTGCAGCAAGATGGGCTCTGTGTCAGTCCATTTTCCAGAACCACCCCTCCTCTCTAACTCAATGTCCCTGTGGGCCACTCCATTTTCTCTGTACTCACTCTGATGGTGATCTTATTTTTCACCTGTCTCCTGTGAACTCAAAAATTTGCATCAAGTGCAGACCTACTTTCAAACCCCAAACAGCTCCTCCTGAATCATCTCAACACATGTCCAACACTGAGCTGATGCTCCTCCTCAAAGGCTTATTCTGTCTGTAGACTTTCTTTTCTTTCCTGTTGACAATTTATACTTTATAAGTGTTCAGGTTCGCATAGCCATCTATGACTCTTTTCTTCCTCCCAGATACCTCACCCAGGCTATCAGGAAAAGCCCGTGAAGTCTACCCTAGGATGCATCCAGGATATGACTACCTCTTCAGTGGTCTCTACTGCTTCCCTTCAAACTGCCATCATCCCTCATTCTGACTTGAGTTGCTATAGAAGGTTCTTTACTGTCCAGACTGCTATTAATGTTTGCTTCTCTCTTCCACACAACCAGCCAAATAAAACATGTCCCTCAAATTTCTGCCACAGATCCCTGTGTCCCTCAGAATAAAAGCTAAAGTACCAGCTGTCGCGCAGGCTCATGTGGCTTCTCATCCACTTTCCTCTCAAAATGTGTTTTCCCTCGCTCCTGCCTCCCTCCGCTCCAGTCATAGTTGCCTGCTTCCTGTTTCTAGAATTTCTAGTGCATGTCAGGACTCTACTTGTTGGGTTCTCTGTCTAGAATCCTGTTCCGTCACATAGCCAATAATTACCTTTCCTTTGAGTGCTGTTCAAATAAATGATCTCTCGATGAAGTGTTCTCTCACGTGAACCCTTACACTGACCATCCTGACCTCATTCATGGCTGTACTCTCTACAATGTTTGTTTCCCTTTGTCCATACTTCTGCCATCTTCCAAAATCAACTCAACTATAAGATTTTCCCCTTTCTGGTCTCCCTTATAAACTATACATACCCTAGAGATGGGACTGGATGTATCTCAAGCATTCAGTTTAAAACATAACTAGCAAATCTACAGAATAAGCAAAGCAATGGGGAATACATAAGTACCATTTCCAACTGTGCCAAGGCTTACTAAGGCAAAAAGATTTTTAAATAACCCCCAAATGCCAAGATTAGCAATGGCTTGATTCTTCCTTCTTTCCTTCCCTCCTTCCTTCCATTCTTTCTTTCTTTCTTCCTTTCTTTCTCTTTTATTCTTTCTTCATGATAGTTTATATCTTTTTGTTTGTTTTTAATTATCTTTAATCTTTTTTACAATCTAATTGTTATGCACCTCCCAGCCCTCCCTCAGACAGTTCCTCATCCTATTCATCCTTCCCTGTCTCCAAGAGGATGTCCCCACCCCATCCCCCACTAACCACCTCCAGGCCTCCCCACTCTCTAGGGCCTCAATTCTCTAGAGGATTAGGTGCTTCTTCTTTCACTGAGACCAGACCAGGCAGTTCTCTGCTGTCTATATGTCCAGGACCTCATACCAGCTAAGCTTTTATTTTATCAATGGTTCAACATTCAATAAATATTTCATAATCACCTAGTAGGTTCTAAGTATTGTTCTAGAAGCATATCATTAACTTAAAGAAATAAAAATGTATTGTGCTGTAAAAGTTTTATTTCACTGGGTTCTATGGTTTTGTAAACATTTAAACACATAATTCACACACGGAGAAGGCATGTTATTAACGTCTGATATTCATGCAAAACAGTGGATAACTTCCATGAATGTGTGCAACCCATTCAAGGCAAGTTCATCTCTTACAGGGCCAAGGTTAGTGATAGGAATCAAGAAGTAATTACAGGAAGGAAAAGTCTGATCCTGGAGTTAAGAAATCTTAGACATTTTCTTCTCTGTGGTCTTTCAATGCTCAGCCTACTTGATGAAATCTTCTTTAGTATGTAGCCCCCACCCCAAATCCGTTCTGTGTTTTTACTGATGTAAGAGATGTTAATAATCAGGGGGGAAGAATTTGAAGCATACCAACATGTGTGAAAGTTCTGGAGCTCTGAACCTCCAGTTGACCATCTTTTTTTTTTTCAGGAAGACCCTTTAATCTAGCCTTGTACTCTCTGAGGACTTAGATCTACAACTTCTTCAAAACCTAGTAGCTAGAAAGGAGCCAGCCACACCGTACAGACTACTGTGGGGGGCATTTCTATGGCATAGTGAAATACAAAGATTGAGAAGACTACGAAAAAAAAAAAGTAAGAGGAAACCGGTGATTGTTTAACATTAAAAGGCTTTCAAAAGAAAAATTCACGAGAAAATAGATGTTTGAGTCTGTTCACGGGCTTTTAAGAAAGTGTGCATTGCACCAGTGATTCCTAACAATGAAGAGCTTATGTTTCACAGGTGACTGAACGATCTCTCACTAATCCTGATTAATGGACTATTCAAAGACGGAAGAAGCAAGCCAAGCTTCACAGTTCAGATGGCAATGCCTGAAGGAAGGCATTTCCTCCTGAGCTTATTAGTCCTAGGATGGCCAGTTCGTACATCAGAGAGTATTTCCAGCTACACATTCAGTTCAGTTCAGTGGTGCAAGCACTCCTCACTGCCCCCTGGCAGCTCCTGGGTCTATGGCTCTTGGAGTAGCCACACCCCTTGAAGAGACATTCTCTATAACCACAAGCAGGTCTCTCACTCTCTCTCTTTCTCTTTCTCTCTCTGTCTCTCTGTCTTTCTCTCTCTCTCTCTCTCTATCTCTCTCTCTCTCTCTCTCTGTCTCTCTGTCTTTCTCTCTCTCTTTTTCTCTCTCTCTCTCCCTCCCCCTCAGAAAATTTACCTCTTCCAATAGAAACAATAAGACTCACTTACAATTCATCATTTTTGGAACTCCTTAGCAGGACAAAACAAAGATAATACTAACATGTCCTGTAACATGTCATGTCAGAATATCAAAGTGTACATTCTTAGCAGGGAAGCTGCATTTCAGCAGCATAGGGTGGTGATACTTTCTGAAGACAGGTGTGTAAAAACCTTTGTTCCACCCTTGTTTTTTGAACACTTTTTCCCTCAGCAGAGAAAAACTTATAGTTACATGTGAATGTGTGTATTTTCATTCGTGATGTGATATTTTTTAGAAATATGTCCATAATACAAGCGCATCTGTTTATATAAGCCCTCAAAGATAACCCTCCATACTTGTGATGGTCAAATGTAAACTTCCTGTGATACTTATTGAGTGAGGAAATGAAGCAGAATCCCATGGTAGCCTTACAACCACACAGTCAGGAACCAAAATGCCCTGTGATTTCTCAATGCCTGACTTATTTGGGAAACTAATCGTTTACATATTTCTGTCTCTTTATCCGTAGAACGGCCCTAGAAGTAGTGGGAAACTTCAGATATGTTTTGAGGATAATAAACAATGCAAGGTAGTCTTTGTCCCCAGTATGAGCTTACTATGGATTCTGTGTGTGTGTGTGTGTGTGTGTGTGTGTGTGTGTGTGTGTGTGTGTATTCATGAGTGTGTGCAGGCACATGTGCATCCTGGTGCATGTGCATGTGGCAGACAGGGAACAACTTCAGGTATCATTTCATAGGAGACATTGACATTGTTTCTCTTGAGACAAGGTTTCTCTCACAGGCCTGGAACTCAATAAGTAAGCTAGGCTGGCTGGTCTTTGGACCCTTAAATCTGTCTGCCTCCACTCCCCAGAGCTGAGATTACAAGGCTGCATAAATCTGCCATGGGGTTTGAACTCAGATCTTCGTGTTTACATGACAAGAACTTTATAGGTCGAACTACCAGCCTAAGCTTTGAACTTTAAGTTTTAAGCTTTTTTATGGATGATAATCTAACTATGACATTTTTACATTCATTTAAACTGAGTGTTACATACATTTACATTGAATTTACATTGTTATTCACTGAGTGGAATGTACTATTATTAAATTATTTCTTAAAGTTTACAACAGTAAGCATAATGTCACTACTGTTATGTGAGTCCAGATTCATTTGTGTGAATTAAAACATATTTTACGTTCTGCTTAAGCTGCTATAATCTGGAGCTTGCTGTGCTATGTGTTCCATTTTAATACTCAGTCAGTGGTACTCACTATAGAATTCATTCTTCAATAGATACTTTCCCTTGCCTGTATATTCTTCCTCTGCCTCATTTGAATATTGGTATGGATGAAAACATGAAGCTTAAGTCAAATATGTTGTATGTATGAATACATCAAGCTTAAGTCAGGTATGTTCATGAACCCAAATGTGACCCAAATCTTGTTAATGCTGACTTGGAAATTTAACAGGGTATTAGAGTTCAGCAAATATTCTCTTTTTCATTATCACAGTACATTGTCAAAACAAATGAAAATAAAGAAACAACGATTAAACTTGAATTCGCTCTGCATAGTGGTAAGACAATTATTTTCAAAGCAAAAAATGGAATCTTGACAGCAGACCACACAATACAAATAAAAAGAAATATACATGTTGAGCTGAAGTTCTGGTGTTCTAAAAACTGGCTCCTCTAATACTTCTACAAAATTTTGGCTTATCTTATGATTTTGGTGTACAATTTCTTAGTTGGACTCATAGTGGGTGTGGTACACACACATAATCCCAGTACATAACAAGCTGAGGCACAGGGTTGAAAATTCCAGGCCTGCCTGGGCGACACAGCAAGATACTCTTCCCAAGAACTGACACAGATGAGCTAAGCAAGATGGCTCCATGGGTAAAGGCACATGATACCAAGCTTATGATTGGAGTTCAGATTCTGGAACCTATATGGTGAAAGGAGAGAGGTAACTTCCTCCTAACTATCCTCAGACCTCTACAGGCACGCCATGCATTCCCCACCACCACCTCACCACACACTAACCAACCAACCAGACAAACAAATAAAGCAAAACAAATTTTATTCAAAATTAGTCATAGCAAAAACAGAAAACTAGCAACAGAAATAACTGTTACTAGTGGCTGTGTGCCTGCCTATACTTCCAGCTTTTGAGTAATAAAAGGCAGGGGAGCTTGAGTTCAAGGCTAGCCTTGGCTACATACTGAGTTTGAGCTAGCCTGAAATACAAGATGCCCTGTCTCAAAAAGACAAAAATCAAACAGCGCGCGCGCGCGCACACACACACACACACACACACACACACACACACACACACCCTTATGAGAAATCAGTTTCTTTGGCTTATACTAAGAGTGTCACATAGGAAAATTCTCTGGAATTCAAACTGTGTCTTTAATGCTAACCTGCCTCCTAATTATGAATCCGTTTGTCCCCAGCAGTATCATACATCAGATGGACACTAGCTAGCTTCATTTGCCCAGGTGTCTGTCAGCCTGTTCATTTGCCCAGGTGCCTGTTCCAATTTATTATACATTGCGCATCTTCACAAGTAAAATACAAATGCCCATCACTGCGCTCACACATGCCCCTTGCATGACTGAGGAGAGGGATGGACACTCCTCAGGGGCAGAGATGTTGCCAGTTTTGTTCTCAGTACATCTTTCTACACAGAACACACCTAGTAAAGAGAAGCTGCTAATTAATTACTGGGTAGTGTACACTGCTTGGGCTCTGAATGGACAGAAAACTCCATTGGATCCCACGGTGAAGCCTCTGCATGTTATTGTCCACCCCATTTCATTGGCTTAGCAGTATTTCTTTGTAAGAAACGACCATATAAATATAGCATGTGAAGTAAGAGAACTCAATTTTGAAAAATGTTTGTTTATTTTTCCTTATGCTACAGTTTGGACCTAAATTGTCTCTAGAGGCAGAAGAATGCCTTAGTTGATAAAAAAAAAAAAATACATGACACAGAAGTAACTATAAGTACCCTGGGGTCAAGCACTCATTTTAAGAGGAACACTGGCTAATAATCTCCACAGTGGCAAGATAGAAAAAAAGAGACTCCCTGAGTTCAATGGTCATCCAATCAGTAAGCTCCAGGTTCAATTAAAGGCCTTGTCTCAACAATAAGGTCAGTAGAAGAAAACATCTGATGTTGACCTCTGGTCTCCACATGCAAAGCACACATGAACACTCACACCCACCTGTACATATACATCCATAGATGAGTGTGTGTGTGTGTGTGTGTGTGTGTGTGTGTGTGTGTGTGTGTAGTTTCTAAGCAGCCCCTGTGCTAAAGTCTTGATCCTAGATTGACAATACTGTAAGGTGGTAAAGCTTTAACAGTTGGGGGGGATCTCTTAGTGGGAAGTCTCTAGGCCAATGAGAGTATGGGCTTGAAGGAGTGTGTGGGTCTTGTCTCTTCCTCTTTTTGTCTCCTACTTCCAGTCCATGAGATGAGCAGTTATGTTCTACTGCAGCTCCCCTGCCCCATGCTGTACAACTGGTACACTGAAAGCCTCGGGGCGAACAAAGGTCTTGAGGAGGGGTGTCAAAATAAATCTGTCTTTGTAAGTTGATTATTTCAAGAATTTTGATAGTGACAGAAAGCTGACATATTCTGCTTCATAGATAGATGGATAGATAGATAGATAGATAGATAGATAGATAGATAGATAGATAGAT
>JANHMN010000004.1:168872612-168909205 GCA_030674055.1 Rhabdomys pumilio | reverse complement strand
GATAGATAGATAGATAGATAGATAGATAGATAGATAGATAGATAGATATGGGAGTGTATGTATTGGATATCCTTGTCCATTACACTAAAGCATGTCAATATAAGCTTTACCGGTTTAGCCACTTGAAAGCTTGCAGTTTAGTGCTATTAAAGATATCTAACCACACTGCTGTGCCACAGTAGCCAATATCTGCCTCTTGAATGCATTTTCTAGTTTAAAAATGTCTTCCATTAGACATTCTTAAGTTCTGTATATTGTACATAGTCCAAATAAACTAGACCAATAATGACTTTATCCATTGTGAGCATCATGCCCATGCTAAATATTGCTGCAAGTCATGTTACTACATACGGGGCAAAGTAGTTACAGACTCTGGAGTAGCTTACCATGACTGCATGAGATCTGAGCCATGAGTATTACAGCCATGTATAAGACAGTGGTAGAGCATTCGGCTTACTTGATTATACCCATGTGACTACAAGTATCTTCAATTTGAAGCCTTTTTAACCAGTTCAGTGAAGCCCTTACACACACACACACACACACACACACACACACACATCAAATATCACTCTATTCCATTTAAGGAAAATATTCCTTATAGATGAGAGAAGAAAAACACTGATATTTAGAACCTGAACTCATACTTCAGAAAGCATCTTCCCACAGCCGAAGGCCTTGAATCAGCTTTCCAAATTCAAATCATTGATCTACTTTTGAATGGCCTGAGGAAGTGGAGGCAAACATCCTGACGGTAAAATGAAAGATGTGGCAAAACAAAATAGACAGAAACAACACTACGTTTCTCAAAAGTGATTTGTCATGTCCAAAACTTTATTTTACTCCCTTAGTACAAACACAAACATTCTACAGGAAAGTATTGCTAAACCAATACTGCAAGGTAGAAAAGAAAACAGAGAACCAGGTTTCACCGTAGGCCCCTTTAGAGTTACTCACACAATAACAGCCAGCTTAAGCTGCTTCAAGAACAGATGCCTGTGCCACGGTACAGCACGAGAAAGGCCCACCGTTTTATTAGATTTCATGTTTATAAAAATAATGGCTTAATGAATACATGCACTACCACAAAAGGAAGCTACACTTCCCTCCAGAGCAAGGCGCTGCCACCATTTCATTAAATTTCGCCTTTCTTAAGCAGCCACGCATCTCCTCTCCTTGCTATTATGCTGGGGCTCTGCTGGATGTGGTTGAGCAATAAACGCTAGATGGAAATCACAAGGTCATTTGATCTTTTCAAATTAAATCACAGGGAGTTTGCCTTAAGAATTATTAAACAGCACTTAGGTTTTAACACACCAAGCAATCAGCTCACCAGGGAGAATGTTCCTAAAAGAAGTAACTGTTCAGGCTTGGGAGATAGCTTGGTAGGTGAAGTGCTTGCTGCCAAATCCTGGGCTGTGAGTTCAATTCCCAGCCCTTATAGAGAAAGCCAGGTAGGGGGATACGTGCCTATAATTCCAGCACCAGGTGGGCAGTGATTGGGGAATCAGAGATAGAAGCTCATTGGTCAGGCATCCTACCCATCAGAAAGCTCCAGAGCAGTGATAGACCCTTAAAAATTTAACCCTGAAAAAATTAAGTGAATGATGCTTAGCGAACAATCCCATGGTTAACTTCTGGCTTTCATGTGCACATATGCTAATATGTACATGTAACCGCACACTCAACTCTCTTATACCACAAAGTATCCATCCAAAGCTGAACAGGGACTAGGGGCATGGGTCAGTGGAAGACTGTGTATTTAGTATGTGCAAGGTTCCAAGTTCAACCCCAAAACCAACGAAAAGGAAAACTAGAGTGAGTTAGAGTTGAACACACTATGTGGAAGAGTTTTGCTGCCCACAGAAGCAAAGCTCAAAGATTCCCTGGCTCTAGGAAAGGAGAAAGAGTTTAACATAGTCAATCATCCTGAAGAAATGGAATTTCAGTACCAAGTAGCTCGTGTCTCTGGTGAGCTGGAATATCAATAACCTGGAGGCCGTGATATCTGCTGTCAATGTTCAAACACCACAAGCCAAGAAAAAGCAAAACAAAACAAAATTTTTACCGCTACACTCTCTACCTCTGCATCCTCGGTTTGGCCACAAGGGTTGAAGTGAGCCTTGTTTTCCTAATGACAGACTTTGACCTTTCCGCTGTGACTCACCTGAGTGACCATCTGCTGTGGGAAAAAAAGAAACAATATCTAAGCTCCGCCTCATTCAAGTCTAATGCTTGCTGATGGATTTCAATGTTCAACCACTTCCTTGAGGCTGTGTATTTAGTAAGAAAAAAAAAAAAGGCTTAACATGGGTATTTTTAAGCTAGGCATGGGTGAACAGAGAATGGTAAGAAGTGTGCCAAAAGGGAACAGTCAAGTTTCTACTAGAGCCTAACACAAAGAGTACAGTCAAACCCTTGACTCCTATAGGAAATGAACTTCAAGTCTCTTTGGTGAGGCTGCTCCTGCTGCTGCTGCTGCTGCTGTTTTGTTTGTGGTGTTATAGGTTATACAGGTGGAATTGGGAAACAGTAAGTTCTTTTAATTCAACTCCAATAGAGATGTATTCTAGTGGACTCTCCGATTCTTATCTTTTCTCTCACTTAGTTCACACGAGGGTCAATACCGATATTCTCTCTTGTCTATAATTCCCCAGTGGTTAATCCTTTAAAAAAGAATACAAAACTAACATTTGTCATCACTGGGGCGTAAATTCCTTGCACATTAGGGAAATTTAAACCAGGCTCAGTCAGCCATGGTGACACTGAATGTGCACGGTTTGGCCTTTGGAGTCTTAAGAAACCAAGTTGGGATGCCAGAGATCTAGGGACACAAAAGGTTAAAGACCCCAAACTCGACCGATCACCCCAGAAAGCTACTCAAAACCCAGAGAACTCACACAGCTTTAAACCCTCTAGGAACACAGAAGTCTATAAATTGTCATCTTGTTAAAAACATCCGCTTGTCAAAAAAGATATTTCAATACAAATGAAAACATTTTTTTTTTTTTTTGGTCACAGGAATACTTGTTTTATATGAGTATCTGTCAGTTTTATTTAAGTGGAAGTTATCTTTATATTATAATTTGACTCATTGGATATCAAAGATTTTATACAATCATTTAATCTCTCATTACATTTGTTATTTATTGGCTTGTCTGTGTGTGTTTGCATGCATACACATGTGTGCACAGGCATACCATAGCACAAACGTGGAAGCCAGAGGACAATGAAAAGGATCAGTTTTCTCCTTCCACCATGTGCATTAAGGAGACTGAACGCAGCCCATCAATCTTGGCAACAAGCACCTTTACCTGCTGAGTCATCTCACCCGCTGCTATATACATACAGTTTTTAAAAGCAAGTTAGTGGCTTAAACAAATTGAACTTGGATGGCGAAAAAGCCAGCATCTTTCATTTGAAAGGAGAATTTCAACTATGGAATTGTCAAAACACAAAATGACAACAGCTAGTGTGGAGGTCTTAAGGGACATTATTTTGCTATTCTAGAATCAGGTCGGTGATTCATCTGATGAAATGGAACACGGCATAATGGACCAAGAAGAAGAGCTGGGCTTCGTGGATAGACCCAGGCTAAAGAAAGCATGGAATAAGAAATGGTTTGTTCACTTCAAGGTTAGTCAAGGAGGCAGAAAAATACCTGATGGGTTAGCATTAGATGATCTCAGTTTTCCTTATTGTAAGAATTAAATGGTGTAACCACTTATAGCAACAGTTTTTAAGCAAAGGTTTTGTGTAGGCCAGGCTGACCTCAACCTCTAAGTTCAGGATGACCCAGAGCATTTGATCCTCCTGTCTCCACTACCACAAGGCTGTGATTACAGGGGTACACCACTACTTCCAGTTTATACTGCTGGGGAATGAACCTAGCGCTCCGTGCACTCTAGGCACTCATTCTACTGAGTAAGCTACAATCCTGCCTGGGGTATAAGCACTCAAGCAGGGGGTGCTATTGGTACATCAATGGGAAGGAGCTTATTTGCATATTATTTCTTTCCTCGTTTCTCAGAATCCCAAATAACAACTTGACTTTGCTTTGTCTTTCATGGTGAATAACTCCATCTTGATTTTTGAGTCTTCATCTGCTGGGACCTACTGAGGGAGCATGGTCTAAAATAATGCCTTTCTGTAATATTTATTTAATAAATAAAGCATCCAGCAACAAACAACTCTACCAGGAAGTGAACAAGAAAGCAGTAAAGAGTCATCCTTGGGCTTTACATAACAGTTGATATAGTTGTGAAACGCACATCTGGTCAATCTAGGACTACATTGGTAATAAAATGGGAAGATTCGGGGGGTGGGAACCCTAGAAGCTATGATGCTCCTTTAGGGCAAAAAATGGGCAAAGAATTTGGGCAGAGAAAACAGGATACAGGTGATCAAGGACAGCAACATAAAATGCATATACTATGGCAGGTGGGAGGGTAGGCCAGGGGATCTCAGTTTCAACAGAGAGAGCAAGTTCAGAAGAAATCACATAAGGGGCTACCGAGGTTAGTCTACAGCATGTCAGCCATGGGTTAGGAATCCCAAGGTATCATTTCGTTCTGCATTTTAAGCTCTGGGAAGCTTAAAATAGATACTACTATCTATTTTCCCAGAGATTTTAAAAATATGATAATAAAGTCATAATGCCAAGTTTCCATTGACTGTTTTTCCACCTTAAATTAATGTCCACCTGAACCTAATTTAAAAAAAAGTCTTTGCTAGAGTAATAAAGTTAAGATTATAACACACTGTATTGGTGTAAAATTTAAATTCAATATGCTTAGTGTTCTAGGTTCTCCTTTCTGGCTCATTCATAGGCCTGTGTTTGACTAACTTTCTTATACATCCCAGAAATATCTGTCAAGGGAATGTATTGTCCACAGTAGGCTGGGTCTTTTACATCATTGAACAATTTAGTAATCCCCCAAAGACAAGCTCTCTTAGGCTAATCTTATCTGGGTACTCCCTCAAATGAAACTTTCTTCTCCAGTAACCCTATGTTTTGTCAAGTTGGCAGCTAAAGCTAATTAAGAGAGGTGGTATCTTTGTAAGAGGAAAATTTGGTTACTGAAACTTAGATACATGGGAGAAATGCATCATTATGTCATGGTTGTAGTTACCATTGGAAATATACAACTGCAAATGGGACACATGGAACTGCCAGCAGCCACCAGAGGCACAGAAGTCAGACACGGAGCCTTCAGAGACAAGCTGGACCTGCTGACCCATGATTTCAGATCATCAATCTCTCAACTGTGAAGGCCTACATTTCTGTTACAAACTGACTTGCTTGTGAAACTTGTTATAGGATCCACAGTAAAGTAATACAAGGAGTTGGGGGTGAACCCAGGGCATGGCACGTAGTAAGCGAATATTCCTAATAATGAATTGCACTTCCAGCCAAGTATAGCACCTAGAGCAGTGGTTCTCAGATATTATTTTAGCAGCAACGTGTAAAATGAGTTGAAAAGAGAAGAATGAGAAAAAAAACACACATACAAGTTACTACAGCATTTTGTCATAGAGATATTGGGATTTAGATAAAGCTAGTGGCAATGGACTGGAGAAATAACATATTAAGTGTTTCAATGGTCCATGGTGACAAAGAAGTAGGCTAAGTTGGATGAACATGAAGAGTGGAGGCCTGGCAAGAACAGAGAACACCAGATGGGAAGATAGGAGGAATGGATCGTTTGTTTTCAGGTATGTTGGTGAAAGTGTGAGCTGCTGTCCTCTAGGCAGTGGAAAGTAGAAGCTGAACACTCTGTTGTTTCAGACTTGAGAAAGAACCTAGGACTCACAAGGCTGAAGTAATGGAGCAAGGTGTACAGGGATTTACCGCCCATGCAGGAGCATGTTTGGGTTGCACCTACAACAAGTGGAAGAAGAGAGAGGGGATGCCTGACACACCCCTTTTTCTCTCCTGGTAAACAAATGTTATGCCTTATTAATACTGAGTTATCTAAATGACCTGACCACCAATTACCAGTTCTGTGTGGTCTTACAAGAATGTCTAAAGTTTCAAGAATATGAATATGTACATGTATATATGTGTGTGCATTTTTACATATGATATATCTTACGTGTGTGTGTGTGTGTGTGTGTGTGTTTGAACATATCTTATTTTCTTAAATAAATACATATGTAGACCAGTGGCCAAATGTTTTGCTTTATTTTCAAAGCTTTTGATTCATAAGAAAAAAACTAAGAAAGCTCTTCAACTCTAAATATCAACTATGAAAAAACCCTTAAATATACTTCTGCAGAAGACTGCCATTTAATCAGTGGAGTGGAAAGAGCAGAAACACATGCATAAAAACAATGTAGGAGCCACACCTCACACCAGATCCTGGACAAGTTCCAATAGGGCAAGTTATGAATGCAAAAGAGGGTCTATGAAAGCAGCAGGTAAGGTCATTCTTTTGTGGGTTCAACTCTTTTATGAGCTATCTGCTAGGTAGAGCCATGAGATTGTTGCTGTCCTGAATCAGCTTCAAAGCCAGAAGTTAAGTGAGCCAAGGGAGTTGCAAATGAGTGGAGAATCTATGCAGAAGTAAATAATCAACCAAACCTATGTTAAAGGAGCCAAACATCTCTTTTTTCCTTAGGCCAAAAGACAATCTTATGCTATGTAGCCAAGACTACCCTTGAACTCACAGCAATCCTCCTGTGTCAGTCTCTTGAGTGTTGAGATTACACATATGTGTTTCCATGCCCATTTTACCCACTTGGTTGTTGTTGCTGTTGCTGTAATAGTTGCTGGGGAGATAGGATCTTACTCCGTATGCTCTTGTCCCAGACTGGTCTTGAACTTAATATGTACCCTAGGCTGGCCATTCTTCTACTCCAACCTCCTGGATGCTGGAAATATGGGTGTGAGCTATCCCATCTAACTTCCATTTTCTTCATGCCAATACTTATTTCTATGTATTATTTTATTTTATTTTATTCACTTAAAAATAAAAACAGGGTGGAGGATAACACTCTGCAATATGTCACTTTGCTAACTTGTGTAAAGCCACAGTTTCAATGCCCACCCAAGAACAGCAAAAAAAAAAGCAAAACTATATGCCTTCTATTACTATGCTTCATATGCTTCATATTAATCTCCTAGGCTATCACACAAAATACAAAAAAACTGCAGAATGTAAAACAGAAGTGTGTTGTCTCAGGCCTAGAGGCAAGGTTTCCTGGTTAGCTTTATCAATGTAATACAGCCTAGAGTCTTCTGGGAACAAAGTCTCAATTAAGGAATCGCCTAGATCAGGATTCTATGTGAATTTATGTGTGAGGGGTTGTCTTGATTGTTAGTTTATGTACGAGGGCCCAGCTGACCGTGGTAGGGAACCATTCCCTAGGCAGGTGGTCCCTGGCTGTATAAAGTAAAGAAAGAAAGGAGGAAAGGAAGAAAGAAAGAAAGAAAGAAAGAAAGAAAGAAAGAAAGAAAGAAAGAAAGAGTCTAAGGATGAAACAGAGATCAAGCCAGTAAACAGTATTCCTCCTCAGTTTCTGCCTTCATGTTATGCCCTGACTTCCCTCATTCTGCCTCCACGTTATGCCCTGACTTCCCTCAATGATGGCCCAACCTGGAAGTATAAGCCTAACAAATCCTTTCCTCCTCTAAGCTGCTTTTGTCAGAGTATTTTGTCATAAAAACAGAATAAAACTAAGACACTAGAAATTCGAGATCAAAATGTTATCAGGGCCATACTCTCTGAAACATTCAGGTTAGAGTTTATTCTTGCCTCTTCTAGTTTCCAGTACCTGTTGGTGAACTTTGGTGATCCCTGGCTTGTAGTAAACACATGTCAGCTGTCCAGTTCATGTATTCAAACAAGAAGGAAGCTGGAGGTGATGGCTACCTTACTATCCACTCCCCGTATCTATTTGTATCATACACACACACACTCACATACACACACATTCACACACACTCACACACACATATACATGCACATGCACATAAACACAGATACGTCCAAGTCAATGTCCAATGGCCCTTTTACAAGGACGTCAATCATCTTCTCTTACAGATATGAACTCATTGGATCTCAGCTTCTTCTTCTAAGTAAGATCACAGCCTGAGATGTGAGCATCTAGGCCTTCAATACATGTTTTTGAGAGAAGATAACTCCACACAGTATAAGAGTAACATTTGTTTAAGCACTTAAATGGTTACGTGATACCCATCCTCTTTGGAAATGGCAATGCTGCAACCAACAGTCCCTGAAGTGTGGCCGGTGACACCCAGAACCCTCAGCTGTGGTACACAGATATTCAAATTCCGTGGCTTTCCAGTCTCTTTGACACTGGAGTTTGTGGCAAAGATCCAGTTGGGAACACTCTCAACGTGAGAAAGGCACTTTCAAAGACTTCAGATGTCTGGTCCTGAAATATCTATGTCAGTATGAGGGTTGTACATGAAAGATAGATCAGGCAAGTAGCTGATTCCCTTGAGTTTTACCTGACATTTTAACACGATCAACAGGGAGCTGGGATGAACTGATAACAGCATCTGTCATCTCTCTGTGATGACACCCATACTTTTATGCCACATCCTGTTTCATCGCCATGCCATTTTCTCAACCTGGTAGAATCCTGCAACAGCCTGAGGGCAGGGCCTGCTGGTCTGATTATAACTTGGCATATTGCCAAGTCCCTGGAATGCACAGGAGACTCCTAGAATAGAAAGTTCTGCTCACTCCTGATCCCAGGACAGTGGTGCTGAGCTACTTCCCTTCCCTCTTGTCCTTACCCACCTCTCTTTCCAGTACACCTCATCTATGGATAGACAACTGACACCTGTCAGGGTTCTCAGGGCTCCTGTCTGTGCCCTCTTCAAATCCCTCCACCCCTTTCAAATATAAAGGATGGAAACTAGGTCTCACTGTGGTAGCTGCCATAGTTGCCATGTAGATGTTATAATATCAGGTAGACTCTGAAGGGAGGTATGAAGAGGATCACCCCATCCCCAGAGAGTGATCCTAGTGGAAAAACTGAGTGCTTGACAGGGCTAGAATTTCTTAAAACTAGAAGGTTCCCAAAGTCACCTTTCATCTGTGCATTTTTTTTTGTGTTTCCCGACTTCTGTTCATTGCTAGTGTGAATGACAAGGGTGAGCATGAGGGCTAGGGATGGTGATCACTGGGTTCCTGGAGACATCCTGAGCTATGGGATGGTCTAGACAACCACACTCTCTTTGGAGATGACCTCGAACCTAATGAATAGCCGTACATGGGGCTTAAATCAGACATACCCATAAAAGAGATCCATTCCTTCTGAGTCTAAAGGTGAGCAAGAAGGGAACCAAAGCAAAATGGTGTTGAATGGGGACTCTCTAAAAGAGGGAACTCATACCTATTTGCACAGGGAGAGCCCAGGGGGAAAGTCAGAAGTGTGCCACTGTGTGAAAGAGATGAGTTAAGGCAGCAAGTCTTCATGAACTCAAATGTCAAGTCATTTTTTTTTCTTCCTGCTCCTTTTTGGGCCAGGTCTTCAGCCCATCTCCTAAGCCCATGATTAATAATCAGCCTCATCAGACTTCCAGTAGCAGTCATTAGGAGCACACATTTCTATCCAAATCGTCATTCAATATAGGAAACTAGAGAACAATCTTTAACAACTAAACTGTTTTTGAGACATATGTTTCAATAAAGTTAAGGAAGGGTTTAATTTATAAGTCAAAGTGACACGGCTGTGGCACGCATGACTTCTCAACATCTTTAGTTATGAGATCAAGGCAGTTTAACATTTTAGTATAGGTTGGAAAGTGTGCTCCCAAGGCCCCAGCTCTAGCTGAGGTCCTAGTGACAGTTGATAGCTGTCACAAAAGAGTCATTTTTCTTTAAGGAATATGGTCACTGGTCAGTTTCTCATGCGTTAATAAGTAAAACCCCATAACGAGTTGCATATGGGCTACACTAATTGAGCAAAGTGGCTTAAAATAATTCATCAATTTACTATAAGAGGTGATTGTAAAATTAGGAGGGAGATGGGGGGGTTCCTAGGGAGAGTTGAAGGGGTAGTGAGCAGTAGATATCTTCCAGATAGTATATACATGAATGAAGTCTCCAAAGAATAAGTAAAAATTAAAAATTAAAGCAAACTTCCCTCCATAGTTAGACTAAACATAGCTATTATTAAAGAATTACAGTGCACACAATGAAGAGCAAGCCTCTACAGCTAAACGTTAAGATTCAAAACCACCCTGTGGTTTTTAAGTCTTTCTCAAACATTGTGGACTCAATTTCTCATCAGTGGCTCCTAGCCTCAGATCTTCATGTATGAGCGTATAACCAAGAGTAATCACAGAAACCAAGAAAGCAAGAAGGGATAACAGAGTCAAGGGGGGTCTTGGAGAAGGAGATAGAAAGAGTGAGATGCAAGTGATTTGAAAGATAAGATGAGAAAAGGATGAGCTTTAATGGGGGAATTAGAGATCAATGCAGAAGGAGGCAGAAGAGACTAAAACAACAGTAAAGATGTCTGAAAAAAATCTATAAGGGATCTATTACTTATTTACCTAAAATTGAGTTAAGTAAAAGTAAATCTGCATCTATGTATATGCTTCAGATAAATTTCCAATAGGAGCTCACAATACTAACAGTCTATCTAACAAAAAAAATTGTAATACTAGGCATAAGAAACCCCCTTTAGAGTTTTGGTCAGGGGAGTCTGAGAGAGTCACAAAACATTATCGGCTATTGCCATTATCCCTGGTTGTCTCTCAGAAGTTGACAGTAAGTACCTATTGCTGAAGATACCATGTGCTTCAGACACAGGACCCAAAGGATCCAAGCTGGATCTGACCTGAAAGGCTCCTCCCTGGGGAAAAGCTTTTATGGAACCAAAAGCACCATACAAACTTCCAAAAGAGGAAGGTCACCAGTAGTCCTAACGTGCCAGCGTGGCACAATAACCTTAATGGTCCCATAGTGGCACACATATCATAATGGTAACCAGTAGCTCTCTACTTGGATTTAAGACTAGTAATTGGATTTAAATCTAGCTAATTGGAGGAGATCCCACTACCTCCACTTTTCTAATCCAACATAATTCCTAACTGCCTTCTAAATATTTGTATTTATATTCACAGACAACTGTAGCCCTCTCACCCCTCATCGAAGAGATTTCTCTTTGCAATAGATGGAGACCATCACAGAAAAACACAAGCAATCAAAATGCAAAGAACAAGTGACTGTGTGGTGCCCAACCCCAACTGATGCTTTCACAACACAATTACTGAACCTAGGAGTCTGGGAAAATTAAACATGTGGAGATGGAAAGAAGAACCACAAGTCTGCTGTGAGGTTGTCTCCTAGAAATGACAGGGAAGCTATACCCATGAAGTCTCAACAACATGGCTGCCTAAACAAGACCTGAACAACAACAAAGACACCAATAGACATGCTAACATGGACAAAGGAAATGTTACTCACTGGGTTTCCACCCTAGACTAAGAACTACAGGCAATTATGGAATTAAGGCTGAGAGCCAAACAGTCTTCCCCTGGGTATAGCTCCCCAATTTTTTATCCAATACCAAGTGGTCATCCCTGGAGTCATGTATCTATAAATAACATTATAGAGATTGAGAAGGTTGTGTAAATATTTAGGTGTAAGTAGATCGGTAGGTAGATGATAGATATGTAGATGATAATAGATAGATGAATAGACAGATAATAAATTGATTGACTTAAGAGCAATTAAAGAATAACAAACTATGAATTTGGAATGAGAGGTGTTGAGGGGAGGAAAGGGTAGAGAAAATAATATAATCATATTTAAATGTCAAAACAATAAAACGCTTTTTTAAAAGTCTTCTGCAGAACTGGAAAGATAAGAGTCATCCCTCTTCTCATAGCTGCTCTTTAGACATGGCGATGGGAAACATTAACCCTTTACAGTTTTCTTTATCTCCCATTGTGTATATTTTTAAATTCTTTCTTTCGAGAGGACAATGCAATTGCATCATTTTCCCAACCTCTGTTTCCTCCCTCCAAGCCCTCCATAAATCCCTCTCTGGCCTCTTTCAAATCCAAATCACATTACTGGTTCCATTGCTATTGTTCTTCCTAGACATGCTTTTCTTTCTCTTTTTGAAATTGCCATTATTATCCCTAAATTATCACCTCATAAATGTGGCATTCCCTATACCAGCTCTTTAGTGTGAACTGTCTTTTTAAATGACAGAGGTATTTGAGTATATAAAAACTTTTGGAAATACAACTTTCACTGCAAATTTCCACAGTCACCTTCAGAGTTCCTCCTGAAGATCTTTGTTCTTCTTTTTTTTTTTTTTTCATCATCCTTTTTAAATCAATGGCTATTTTCATACTGTTTCCCCCAGACAAGTAGGCTTTAGGCTTACAATAGCTGCATTTTAATGGTATACACACACACACACACACACACACACACACACACACACACAGGGGGGGAGACAGAGAGAGAGAGAAAGAGAGAGAGACAGAGAAAGACAGAGAGAGACAGAGACAGAGACAGAGACACAGAGAAACAGAGACAGCGACAGACAGACAGGTAGACAAACACAGACAGAGAAACAGAAAACCTTGTGTCACTTCATGACAGAGATACATCAGAGAAATGCATGCCTGGGTGGATCTGTTATTTTCTAAAAACTAACCCATATAACATACAGACCCACCACCAATGAGCCCTGCCTCCACCCCATATAACATTCAGACCCACCATCAATGACAGCTGCCCTTGCTCTAACCCATAGAACATACAGACCTAATACCATTGACAAGGCCTGTTGCTATGCAAAATGTTGTTACATATGACTGTACATAATTTCATTATGCTTCTATAATTCCTTTTTTCTAAGGGACCAATCAACAAAATTTAATTTAAAATGTAATTTAACCCAAAGATGTTGGGCACTTTGAATTAGCAAAAACAAATTTAAGAGTAGTTTTTCTAGATATTTTATTAGCATGTCTAATTCTGAGTTTGACAATGGAATAGCTAAACTTGAACATAGCATCTTTCTTAGCCTTGACTTCTATTTTAATACTAAATTGAGATTCTTTTCATAAATCTTCCATCAATGAACCTTAGTCAGGCTAAAGCAGAATGACGAGGTCAGGATCTGCCAGGACTATCTAGGAAATACCCTTACAGAAAACCACAATATAAACAACAAAATATCAATTATAAAATGTTGAGATGTGACTTTACAGATATAAATGAAAAACATATGCTTGGATTCATATATTCATATATGCATATAGCCATAGTTCGGCTCTGGAACTAGTATTTTCAGGATCTCATAAGAAATACGTTTACAGAATTATAAAAACTTAACAACAACCTAGAACTCTTCTCATGGGTATGCCATTAAATCTTTTGTTGAGTTCTCTCTTTTCTTTTCTCTCAAAGTATAAAAACAGACATAAACTTCAAGGAAAAACATATAGTCTCACATAATTTCAATCCTGAGGTATTTGTATCTGTCTCACAAAATAATGCTAAAATATCTAGGTGTTCAATAAAATATTCAGTTCCTCAGATGGCCAAGAATTTTTGCCCAATAGAACTATCCTCAAAACTTAAATTATTTTCTATCCATCCTACTTTTTCATATACTCTGATCTCTCCTACCCAAACCACCTAAACAGATGCCCTGTAATAAGTTTGGCTCATTATCCTGCTACCTCCCTACTCAAAGTACAACAGGTTTATATGTGGATTTATGCAACTGCACTGATTCTCCAAGGGGAGATCCACATTAACTTAGACTCTCTCAGTGACTCTGGAAATCAAGGCCCCAAATACCACATGCATATTAATTTTATTTTTTAAAAAGATAACATATCACATGTGTCACAGAAAATGCCTTCAGATCTACTGAAGCCCAAGGAGAAAAAGCTATATTTACATTCCCCACTGATTTCATCTATAAGCCAGAAAACAGATTCCACCCCTTCTTGCTTCAGCACAGACTTCTGCATATGAAATCCATTAGTTGAGGCATGGGACAGTCTTGTTTTCGCCATAACTAGGATCCTTCTCCTTAAACAAGAACAGTCAAGAGCCATAAAAGCAGCACTTGAGAGACCAGTAAGAGGAGCAGAGTGTCACTTCGGCTTCTGGAACTTTCTAAAAGCTCCTCAGGACACTGTTTGCATTTGTTTTTGCCACTGTATTTTTGTTTCTCTGAACAAACCATGCAGAAAACAAACTGAATAAATAATTGGCATTCTTCACATAGACTATCGGCCCCTCAGTGTACACCAATATTTGATGAAGAGATTATTTATGGAAAATTGATTCTCAGAAAAGGTGTTTTGAAAAATAGGATTAGAAATAAAAACAATTCTGTAGATCTCTGAGCATTAAGTACTTTTAATATGTGATATCTGCATGACAGAACATAGGTGTGTATCATATATAGCATTCATCCAAGTCCTTTGAACAAAACAGACTGGCCAAACATAGTATGTCCAAGATTTTAGTCTGCTGGACATTTATTTTTAAAGGCTATTTCCTAGGTTTCAAGAGAAATACAGTGGGTTAATCTTGACAATTGACAAATCCCAATATAGCCTTCTCCCTAACCACATAGCACACTACTACGTTGCCCCAAAAGTACCACAGCCAATTGTTGAAAAGTTGTTCACTCTTACTATAGAAGGAGAGGTCAGAATTCTTACCTGGCACTCTCTTTGCCCAGTTAATCATATGAACCAGCTCCCTGTCTGCCAGGTTGGTCAGTAGGCCCATCATCGAGGCTTCACTGAATGGTCTAGAAGGATCATATTCAGAATAGATCATGGGTGGTTCCGCATCCAACAAGGCACTGACCATCTGGTCAGCTGTCAAGGACAGGGCAGGGCTATTCTTCTTAGTATGCTTAATCACAAGAGGGCTTGGCCAAAGGTTGGCGGCCCTCATGTCTCCTGAAGCGCCCATTTCATTTCGGCCTTCCAAATCATCTCTCTGACGCTTGTGCTTCAGCATTCTCCCTCCTCGGCGGTCTTTCCGTATCCCTGAAAATGCAGAAGGATAAAGAACAAATTAGATTTCCGTTTTTACCCATAAACTTCAGGACAAGCACTATCTTCCAAGATAATAGCACTTTATTTAATTAAAATAAGTACTGACGGCACCTGCAATCTTGTGTGACGTAACTGTCTCTTCAAAAAAAAAAAAAAAAAAAAGGAACAGCACTGACTTGTGGCATTTATTGACATTCATGGGGTAAATATAACAATATAATATTTAATATTATATTGAATATAATAAATATTCAATATAACAAATCTCAAGTCACTTACAGACACCAAGATCTGTACAAGCACCTGAGAATTTAACAATGGAATTTTATAAGTAAGTAGTAGTTGTCTCTAACATACTAGTAATTCTGTGTGTCTGTGTGTGTGCATGTGTATCTGTATATATGTATGTATATGTGAAAGCACATATATAGCACAGTAGCTACAAAAATAGTAGGTAGCTTTCTTTTGAAAAGTTAAAGTGTGGAGAGATGGCTCGCTGAGAGATGGCAGCTGAGAAGACTTATTGCTTTGCAAAGGACCAGGGTTTAGCTCCCAGACCAACACTGTGGCTTATAACTGTTTGTAACTCCAGGTCTAGGAGATCCAATGCCCTTTTTTTAATCTCCATGGGCACCAGGCATGTATGTAATGTATCGACATACATGCAGGCAAAGCATCCATACACACAAATAAATCTTAAAAAAAAATAACTTTTAAATTAAATATAGAACTATTATTCCATCCTGGCATCTCATTCCTGGCCAGATGTCCAAAGAAAACCAACCCAGTATGGTGATGAGATGTTTGTATCACTATGTCTATTACAGCACTGTTCACAGTACCCCAAGAAATATAGGCAAAGTAAGAGTCCATAAATGGTGGAACTGATGTAATACCCCAAGAAATAAAGGTAACGTCCATAAACTGATGAACTAATGAACAAATACAGTACCCTACCCTATGAAATAGAGACAGTGTTAAGTGCCCATAAACTGAGTAATGAATACACCACCCCAAGATTTAGAAGCAATGTAAGTGCCCATAAAATAAGGGATGAATGAAGAAAATGTGGTGCCTACACATCACAGAACACTATTCAGCCATAAAAAGGAGTGATATTCTGTCACTGTAACAAACTGGGTGGGACTGGAAGATGGTGTGTTAGGTGAACAGCTCCTCCTACACAATGTAAATAGTCATTCCAGACACTGAGATCAGAATGGCTGTTCCAAGGAGCTGGGAGAGTTGGGGAGAAGAAAGCATGGAACAAATGTAGCCAGGTTACATTTTCAATCACACAGGGGAAGTAAGCTCCAGTGTCCTGTGCACAGTGTAGTGACCAGATAATGAAGACCCAACTGTGTGCTATAAAGAAACTAAACTATTGATAATCAGTACAGAGACATGATCAGCCTATGAGGAAACTGAGATGCTTGCCCTGGTGTGCATATTACACCATGTACTGAAATAGTACATTGTTCTTTGCATATATACATATATCCAGATAACATTGTATGTGAGTGTGCCATGTTTCTGTGCATGCACCCATGTGTGTGGGGGTGTATACATGGGTGTGCATGTGCACATGGAGGCCTGAGGTCAATGTCAAGTGTGCCCAGTCACTCTCTACCTTATTTTTCTGTGTCAGAGTCTCTCACTGAACCTGGAGCTTATTGGTTCATCTAACCTGGCTGGCAAAAAGACCCCAGGGATGCTCCTGTCTTTACTTGCCTAGTGCAATGATCACAGGTGTGCGTAACAGCACCCAGCTTTTCCAGAGTGCCTGGAATCCCAACTCAACTTCCTTGTATTTCACAGCAAGCACCTTACCTGCTAACTGAAATCACAGCCCTTCAGCTAAGTTTGGAAGCCTCTGAGATTATTTTTATTAAATAAAAATAAAAACATTTACAAAGTGCTAGAGAGATGGCTCAACTGTTAAGAGTGCTGGCTGCTCTTGCAGGGGACTAAGTTTGGTTCCCAGTTCCCACATGGCAGCTCACAATCAACCCTAAGTCCAGTTCTACAGAAATTTCCAACCCTCTTCTGGGCTCTGCAAACACCAGGAACATATGCAATGCACATGCAGAGGAAACACACACAGAGAGACACATACACACATGCACACACATTTCACTAGATAACTTCATCATTTAACAGACTCCTAGCTGCAAAGAGCCACAGATGCTGATCTTATGCAGTGTGGTCCTGGATCCTGGTTCAGCTCAGTTAAATTTTCATGACTGCTGAGCTGTTTTGTTAGGAACTGGTCCAAGTCTGTCAGTGTCTTTAGCTATGAAATCACCACAATGCATTTTTGGAAATATAAAAGTTTTAAATAGTTTTCAAATAATCTTCTTCCAAAGGTTTACCCACCTGTGACTCTCACTAACTAAGTTAGAGAGGCAAGGGGAGCAGGTGGACCAATTTTTCTGCTGTGTATTATTTGAGCCTTTGACTCAGAGTCTTACCCAGAAAAAGGCCATTCTGTCCTGATCAAATGTTATCAACAAAAATAACTATTTCAAAGGCCAAAGATGAAGTCAAGCTTCTATATTTCTTGCAAACTTATCTTTCCAAACTTAGATAGTGAGTTAGAGATGAAGTTTTAGACTTCCATGGAAGGAATTATCACTTTAGTAAAACATTACTACATTTTTTCTGTTTGGTTTTAAGACTCGGTCTCCCTGTGTAGGCCTGGCTGTCCTGGAACTTGCTATGTAGGCCTGGCTGTCCTGGAACTTGCTATGTAGGCCGGGATGGCCTTGAACAACAGAGATCCCCCTGCATCTGCCTCCCAAATGCAGGGATAAAAGGTGTGTGCCACCATGCTTGGCTAATTCAAACATTTTTAACACTAAACACACAAAAAAATAATCACATATCAACTGTTTTGTCAGGGGGGTATATATCGTGAATGTATCTAATTTAGACATGAAAAGAGTAAAATTATATCATTTTAAAAAAAAAAATCCAGCTATCCATGTGTTCCAGTTTCTTGACAAATTACAAGGAAGAATAAAGTTCTCATATCTGTCCTGAGTGACAAAATATCAATTAGTCCTGCTCAAAAATGAGAATTTACTGTACATCCTAAAATAAGCAACAATAATAAACACTAGTATTTTTTATATATTAATATTGCCGTATATAGGTAGTATTTTGCCTAGGAAACACTATATGCCTAGAGCCCAGGGAAGCTAGAAGAAGGTGTCAGATCATCTGGGAGTGGAGTTACAGGTGATTGTGAGCCACCATGTGGGTGCTGAGAATCAAACCTGAGTCCTCTAGAAGAGAAGCCAGTGCTCTTAACATCTGATCTGTCTGTGCTGCCCCAAAGATTGCTATTTTGATCACTCTTGTGCACTGAGCATGTAGTATACATCTTAAATACTTCATGTGCACTATATTGGAGGCTGTTTTAAAGTAATCAGACCTCACAATAGTTTTGTGGGATGATTCTTGGAAACTGCCAGGCAGGACTTGCCTGTGATGGCTCTCATTTGGTGCCACACGCTAACAGATTGCAGCCTGGAGTTCCTCGGTGATTACTGTGTATTCACATGCTGCCTCTGGGAGGAAGTTGACTTTGTTCTGCTTTTCAGATAAGCCAATTTTGAAACTGACACATTATCATGGACACAAAGTTGACACATTTAGGGAAGTCTAGACATCAAGCAGATAAAGGTAGCAGAACATGACTGGCCACCGTGCATCATAGACATACCTTTCAATAATCTCATGGTCAAACGTCCCAGCATCTCAATTAAGCAAAATAAACATTCCACTCAATTTTGCTCATCAGAGTGCATGTGAAGCATCATGTTCATTGCTAGATGATGCATAGTTAAGAAAAATAAGCCTGTTTGCAATTTGAGTAGCTAGAACATTGAGGAGCCATGATTTCAGGTCATATGACAGACCAGTGGAGAACATAAGAAATCAGCCTAGTGCAATGAAACCATAGTGGAAGCAAATGCACTGCCCACAGATACGGGTCCTGCGATGGTTTAAATGGTGACCTAACAGCCCAAGGCGAACATGGAAGCGGCACGCAGAAACCATAGACAATGCAGCAGGAAGAAGCGTTCTGCAAGGCTGCCACTCGAGAAACGCTAAGCTGAGCCACTGGAGGCTTCCGAGAATACTCATCTAGTGTGCTTCCTGTTGCTGTGATGAACACCAAGAGCAAAAGAGACTTGGGGAGAGAGAGATTTACCTGGCTTACAGGTTATATTCATCATTGAATGAAGCTATGGAGGGAACTCGAGGCAAAGATGAAGCAGAGACCATAGAGAAACAAGGTTTATTAGAGTGCCCTTTCTAGATTTCACAGCTATCTTCCTTATATAGCTCAAGCCCACATGCCTAGGGATTGAATCACCCAGAGTGGTCTGGATTCTCCTGTACCAGTCACTTATCAAGAAAACACCACACAGACATGCACACAGGCCGTGCAAAGAAGCCAATATATCCTTCAGCTAAGCTTCTCTCTTTCCGGGGTCAAGTTGACAAGGAAATAGCGAAGACAACTGGCTGGAGATTTTGTGTGTGCTCGTGTCATATCAGAAAATGTCCTTTCTTGGGGGACTTCACAAGACCATGTACTTTCTTTCAGTGTTTAAATGTGTTGGGCCACCATACCCACTTGATTCTTACAATGGGACGATTCAGGTTATTGAACACAGGCCAAAAGTGGCCCCAAGACTGAGATGCAGAGCCCAGAGATGCAGCTGGAAAGACTGAGATGCGGAGCCTAGAGATGCAGCTGGAAAGACTAAGAAGCGGAGCCCTGAGATGCAGCCGAAGGAAGACATGAGAGAACTGAGCATTTGTAAGAACCACCAAGCAGCCGAGGAGGAAGAAAAAGTCTGCAAGCACCCCATAAATATTCTAACTTATTCCAAAGGCACAATGCTTTACAAATACCAGAATCCCTACGAGCAAATGAAATAGAAAATGATGCACATTGTTTGGCAGGCTGTGTGCAGCAGGATCCCAGAGTGTGGCCCAATGAGGAAAAGGCTGTTCTCCTAGCAAGCTATAAGTGTATATATTAGTAGTGGTACTATATATCAATATTTCACAAAATTCAAATAAGCTCTGACTAGAATTAAGTGAAGCTGGAAACAAAAAGAAGTCCAACTTTTGTTTCAATGTTTCTATTTCACCAACATGAAGTGACCACCAAAGGTTAACTTTAACACCCACAGGCAGCATCTCCATGGCATGTACAACTAATCCTCGTGTGCACGGGATGAGGCGCACTTATCCTTACACCACACATAAGTGTAATTCTCATCCCTCTCTTGTGACATTGTGTCATGGTTACACTAATTAACATATGCACAAAGAAGGGGAACATCTCACAGAGTCCCACCCCTAGACAAGGAATTATTTTTTAATTGGATATTTTATTTACATTTCAGACGTAATCCCCTTTCCCCTCCCCACCCAGGAATCTCCTATCCCATCCCCCTCCTGCTTCTATGAGGATATGTCCCCACTCACCCTCCCACTCTCACCTCCCCACCCACGATTTCCCCCACACTGGGGTGTCCAGCCTTCACTGGACTAAGGACTTCCTCACCCACGTATCCCTGACACTGTCATCCTCCCCTACATATACAGCTGGAGCCATGGGTCCCTCCCTATGTGCTCCCAGGCTGGTGGTTTAGGCCCTGGGAGCTCTGGTTGGTTGTTATTGTTGCTCTCCTCATGGGGTCACAAACCCTTTCAGCTCCTTCAGTCTTCTCTCTCACTCCTCCATTGGGAACCCCATGATCAGCTCAATGGTTAGCTATGAGCTTCCGCCTCTGTATATTTCAGGCTCTGGCAGACCTCTAAGAAGACAGCTATGTCAGGCTCCTGTCAGCATGTAGTTCCTGGCATCCACATCAGTGTCTGTCAGCTATTAAAGGGTAGACTCACAACCAAAAATAGGCAAGGAATTATAGGAAACCATTGGCTGCTGAGAAGAAAAATGAATGCCAGGGATGAACCCACCTATTGGTTATCCAATAGCAAAGCGTAAGCTCTTGAATCATGTGCACAGAAGTAACATCATAAGACTGAAGAGGTTTCCTAAAAACGTTGTTGTTGTTGATGGAGGTGGTGGTGGTGGTGACTCGTGTGTGTGTGTGTATGTGTGTGTGTGTGTGTGTGTGTGTAACAATAATAATCAAGGAAAAAGAGGCCATGAATTTGAGAGGGAGAATGGGAGGGAAAGATACGGTAGGGATTGGAGGGAGGACATTGGGGAAGGGTTCTAGTGAGCGAAGAGAAGGGGGAAATGATGTAATTATAACTTATTTTTTTTTGAAGGTCAAAAATAAAGAGTGATAGGGATAATTAAAATACAGAGATGAAACTAACAGCGAGTTCATTTCTTTCAGACAGTTTCCAGAGTCATGTGTACAGCAGCAACACAGACCGCCCTCTCCTTGACTATGTCGTTTTTACCCATCAGAGAAAAGGTCAAAAGACTAAACTACTAATGGATGAAAAAGAAAGAATTATTTTTTAAAAACCCAATAGTTAGATTATGTGAATATCAAACGGGAAAATCCATGACAATTAAAGAAGTTTATTCATAGCAAACAGCATTGTATTGTGTAATACGGTGCAGATGAGACACGCTGAACTGTCATTTAGCCATGAAAAAGATCGTTTGGGAGGCTGTATGCTTAACAAGTATGATCCCAGTGCTGTGCCTGGGCGTGAGAGTAACTGCTGTTTGTTAACTCTCAAGTTTTGTCTCTGATGACATCGTGTTTGCATCAAAGCAAAGTTATCCTTTTAAAAGTTGTTTGACACATATTCAAGGTTTTCCTAACAGCTATGCATTTTACATAAAGGGACTGAGAAGGCAAATGCTATTTTATCTGCCTGAATTCCCAAATGTGAAAGGCAGCCAATCTGAACTGATCACACCCTCATCACATTACTGTGAGGGCGGAGAAAGCCCCGTGTAGAACTTCTAGTAGCTCTCAGTGTGGATTTGAGTGACACTAATCCGTCCTGAGAACACTGATGGAAGGGTATGTTCTAAATCAATAAACCGGACAACTAGAAGGAGACTACAAAGCAGTGGAAACATGGCCAGCGACCCTAGTGAAGCTGGGTCCAATGAAGACTTCAAAAACTGCCTTTGAGTCAGGAAGTGGTCAGAAGGAAGACAGGAGGGGCGGCTGGCTCCTGAGGAGGCTGAAGCCATACCAGCTGCTTAAACAGTGATACCCTGGTTCTAAAACAAACCATTCATCATAATGAGTCAAATGCCTGAGACACACTGAAAAGGATGACATCTGATTGTCTGAGGTGCTTTTGTGTTTGTAATGGAGGGAGAGATGTAATAAGACTCAGAGCCCCTTTACAATTCAGGCAAGCAGTCTGTCTCTGGGCTACATACCAAGCCCCTAATCCCCCTTTTAAAGATAGAGTCTCGTTATGGCTAATCTTGCCCTTGATACGGAGCTGGCCCTGAACTTCCATCTTCCTACGTGCACCTCACAATGCTGAGCTCAGAGGCACACATCTCAGTGCCTACCTAGAGTTTAATCGTTCATTTTTCAGCCTTTAAATTCTTTGATTTGGTCCTTGACTCTCAGGAAAAGTTAACATGCTAACTGAATATCCATTAATGACGGAATTTTCTGGATTACTGGTTTCTAAAACAGTCTTTCTTCTATTGGAATGATCCTTTTCCTCTTATGAACCCACGCCTCTAAAAAAAAAAAAAAAAGAAAGAAAAAGAAAAACCCACAACAAAATCATCAATCTTCCCTAGTTCCCTGCAACTACTTCAATGTATTATTATTTCAAACATTTGCATAATTGATTTCCTTTGTTTTTCAGCAACTTCAAATTACTCATGAGGTATTAAAAAGCCCGGCAAAAAAAAATATGCTAAAAGCTTTTTTAAATTCAGTATGCTGAAATAAATAGGCATGCTGATTAGGTCCAAATTAAATAAAGATAACAACCTAATAAAACTGCAGCAAACAAAGTAGACACAGTCATGATGGGCTGTGTGAGTTAAACCCTAACCGCATCCATACTGAATAGAAAGGGAAGAGACGTAGGCTATCATCCATCTGGTCTAAGGATAGCTGAGGATCTGAACCATTGGACTTTAGAACCTGTGTGTCATAACAGACTATAAAATACCTATGTCAAGACCTGTTGAACTTTTCCCATTTAAGTCCCTTTGAAAAATTTGTACAACCCCAGGGTATCTAGGTATGCAAATCAAATATAAATTCATAATAAATCTCAAAGAAAATGTGTTTTAAGATAATTCTTTCCTATATAAAATTTTACCACATCAAAGGTGAAATATGAGGCTGAAAGGATGATTCAGTGATTAAGAGCACTGGCTGCTCTTCCAGAGGTCCTGAGTTCAATTCCCAGGAACCACATGGTGGCTCACAACCATCTACAATGAGATCTGATGCCATCTTCTGGCGTGCAGATGTACATGTAGAAACAGCACTAATACTCATAAAATAAATAAATAAATCTCTTTTTTTAAGGTGAAATAAACATTCACAAAGTAATTATGTGGCCGTGGCTGCTTATCTAACACAATATATTCCAAAGACATGAATTTAAGACTTCCATGCTGAGGAAGGATAGGAAATGCTAAAGGTGCTTGTTTTCAGTAATAGAACCATTGTTTCCAATAAGAGCAGAGAACTTTATACACGCAGTAAAGCACTGCAGTTTATGGCACAGCGTAGTCTTGAACCTGAGCGGAGCTGTTTCAGGAAGCGCTCATTTCCGCTGTGAAGCGTGGTGGTACCGGAAACACATGGTGTTCATGCTGTGTGCCAGAACCCAGGCTACGCGGAAGCTGTGTGGCACCACACGGGTAAGTACTGCCCCCAAAACCTCAGGTTCCCTGAGTGTTTGGTTTTGAATTACTTTTTGGTCACTGCACTCAGACATTTTGTTACAACTTCTTCACAAAGCCTCATATTCAGTCAGGTAGGATCACCACTTGCAGGAGGTTTTGCCCTCCCTCTCCGTAACCATTAAATAACGCTATCTGTTTACATTTTGAAGTCACAGATTATTGAATTTATCACAGCTTTTCAGCATGCTGTGGCAAGGGCCTGTGCATTCCCTGGATCATTTCAAGCTACTTAACATTCCTTCATGCCAAGAGAGTCACCCAAGCTGACCAAGCATTTCCTCAAATATGTGTTTAACTTCCTTCATCTCTACTGACTGCCACCATCGATGACGGTCAATCACTGTCTCCTTTAATCACTATGTGTTAAAGGGCTCGTACCACTGTGGTAGTTTAAATAGGAATGGCTCCCATATGTTTGAACGCTTGGCCCATAGAGAGTGACACTATTAGGAGGGATGGCCTTGCTGGAGGAAGTTTGTCAATGGGGACAGGCTTTGAGGTCTCATATGTTTAAACTAGCTCTAGTGACAGTCCTTCTGCTGCCTGCGGATTAAGATTTAGAAAGCGCAGATCCTTCTGCAGAACTAAGTCATCCTGCACACTACTATGACGATAATGAGCCAAACCTTTGAAACCGTAAGCCAGCCCCTTTCCTTTATAAGAGTTGCCATGGTCATGGTGTCTCTTCACACCAATAGAAACTGAAAGACACCATTGGACTGAGCATGAGGTCCCCAGTAGAGCAGTTAGAGAAAGAACTGAAGGAGCTAAAGGGTTAGCAACCCCATAGGAAGAACAACAATATCAACCAACCGACCCCCAGAGCTCCCAGGGACTAAACCATCAGCCACAGAGTACACATGGAGGGCCCATGGCTCCAGCCACGTGTGTAGCAGAGGATGGCCTTGTTGGGCATCAATGAGAGGAGAGGCCCTTGATCCTGTGAAGGCTGGATGCCCCAGTGTAGGGGAATGCCAGGGAAGGGAGGCAGGAGTGGGTTGGTGGGCAGGTGGGGGAACAACGTCATAGAAGCAGGGGGAGGAGGGGTGGGATAGGGGGTTTCTGAAGGGGAAACTGGGAAACGGGATAACATTTGAAACGTAAATAAAGAAAATATCCAATAAAAGAAAAAAAGAAACTCTAAGACAGGCACTGTTGTGAGGTGTTGAATCTTTCCAATGTAAGTCCTCATGACAGACAATTAGGTCACTGAGGACACTACCTTGAAGGAACTAGTGGGACCCTGGCCCTTTTCTGTCACTATGTCTTTATTTGTAAGATGCCACGACATGAACCAATCAGTATCTTTTGCTGTGAGTTCCCTCCACTACATCCCACTTTATTAGCTCCCAAGAGTAGCAAAGCCAAACAAACGTGGACTGAAACCATGAGCCAGAAGACCTTCTTTCTCCATATAAGTTGATTACCTCTGGTATTGTGTTATAGTAACAGGCAACTGGCTGACTCGCTATCCTAGCTCATACTTCCACCCCTTACTCAAGTCATAGCAGCCTCTCCTCATCTGCCACCTACTAATCCTCACTTCCCACTGCAATCCAATCATCTGGTGATTGGTTAATCTCCAAAGTGCAGCCACGTTCTCCATTTAGGTCACTCCATGAGCACGCTGACCTTCAGCGGGAGTTCTGTCTTATTTTTCACAGCTGATGGAAGCAGCTGGAGGGACAAAGGATTCATTCTGGCTGGCCACTTCAGTGAATACAACCCAGTATAGCAGAAATGGTATGAGGAGCGCCCAGGACCAGGACAGGGGGAGCTCATGTACACTGTACTGGGACTAGGTGATGATGTGAGTTGAAATAGGAATCACTAGGTTTGTTTCCTTGGAATATCTGACATGTAAAACAAGTTGTGCCTTATTATTTTTCAGGTTTTGTTGTAAATAGTACTTCTAACAGGATGGTAACTTAGTACTATCTCTCTATCGCAAACACATGTACATATCCTAAGAATCATTTTCACCCTTAGAGTGGGAAAAAAAAAACCTCTCCTGTTATTCTATCTTCTCTATTATCAAACTGTCAGCATGAGATTCTCCATCTCTTCTGGGATTTTCCCATGATGGGTCTTACAAACTTTTCCTTCCCTCTTTGGTAAAGAAAATTGAAGAAGATCAATTTCGAGCCCTACTTAACACATCTTTGCTGTTGCAAAAGTCGAGTGTATCTCAGCAAGTCAAGACAACCACATGCCCCGGTCTCCCTCTCCCCTCATGCGCTAAGCTCAGAGGCACAGACTCCAGACATTGGCTCATCGGCCTCTTTACTTTCTGCTTCACTGCTTGCAATCTGTATCCGTCTTAAACAACTTCCTACCTCCCACATCTGCAAACAAAACCACTCCCTCCTTGTCCAACTGTGACATCGAATGGTCCTCTCCACCCAGAGCCACTACCTATTTTTAAGTGGAACTTGGAGCTGTAACTCATGCCAGTGGCTGCAAAAGAAGCAGGTGACCCTCCAAAGGGATGTGGCCCTTCACATGCTCCCTGAGTGTCACCGTGTCGATGTAACTGTCTCTTCAGTGGGATGATTTATCCCTCTAGAGAGGAATGGGTTCTCAGTACAAAGTGGGAAAACGTTCCTGTTGACGATACTTGATTGAAATAAAGCACAGATTGGCATAATTGAATTGTGGGAGGGTTTTAATAAGTCTACACATAGGCATCTCCAGGATTTTAGTCATTTCGAATCACCACAAAGCATTTAAAATGGCAGGAATTAAGAAGGACTGGGGGTTGATGGGAGATTTCATCAATAAATATTGAAATGAAAGTTCAGTAATTGTTATAATAGGCATTTGTTAATTCTTGGCTTCCTGGCTTCTTAGTTACCTTCCTACACTGGTTGACTTCCCTACTATGAGCTGGTAGTAGTCAACATTTGCCTTGAAGTACAAATTGGATAGCCACTGCTCTCTATAGCTTTGGAGTCTAGGGTAAAAGTGGGTCACTTGGGCTCCACCCACAGCCTGCTCCCCAACTTCAGACTATCTAGGTAGCTGCCATGACCTACCCATTGCCAAAGTCTGATTCTTCAGTTTGCCCATCAAACCCATGACCTAACCCTATCATTTGAAAACTCCAATGTGTATTGCTTGAAGTCATTTGCAGTAATAATCCTTATAAAAATAGCTGGCGTTTGTTGAGTATTGGTGATGTAGCAGGTGCTCATCTAAGCTCCTGACCTAAACGACATAATTTAATTGTCAAAGACACAATGTCAGGTTAGTAGTACCACATCTCTTTCAATAGCCAAAGAAACTGAGACCAGTCTGGTGTGTTGCTCAATGGTAGAACACTTGCCTACCAAACTCAAGGCCTTGTGTTCAGTCCCCATCACTGAAAGTAGAGAGGAAACAGAGATAGAGAACTGGGGCTTGAACCTAGTCACACTGACTTCATGCCCACACTTAAACATCGTACGGCACCTGTCTTGGGAAACATAGATGGGTGCAATTTGTGCCAGCCTATGGACACTGTTAATCAGTAAAATAAATGAAGTAAGCTCTGTTTAAAAATGGGCCTGGACCTCCTGAAGGTCACTGCTTCTACTGACCCATCATAGATGCAATCAGGATTGTATAATTACTGCAATTACCAGCTCTGATGTTTCTTATTTGTGATTCTAAATTATATAAACTCTGGTCTGGAAACATTTAAAAGTGCATTTTCTCATTTTTTTATTAATACTATTATTTATGCACGTTGCATGGACCTTAAGTGTTGGAATATTAAATATATTAAGATGGGCTATTTTCCCCAAACGTAGTGGATGACCTAGAACTGGCCTATCCAAGATAGCTCTCCCAATCATGCTGCCCATGATGGTTTTTTCTAAGGAGCCAGGACTGAGGGAGAATTGCTGGAAGAACCATTGTGCCTTGGACAAGGTTCTGTGTAATTTACTAAAGCATGTGCACAGAAATGATGTACTATAATTCAGCTTTAATTTTTTTTAAAATTTATTCATGCAACCCAAAATACTGATAGCCAGACACTGCTGTAGGGTAAAAGGACAAAGTCTCTCTGCTCACAATATTCTTTAATTGTATGGGGAAGATGGACATTAAACAAATAAATAATGTCAGGAACTGATAGGTGCCAGGAGGGAAAAATGAGGTGGGAAAGACTAGGGGAGGTAGATAAAGCAGGGCATGCGTCTCTGAGATTGGAGATCAGAGCAGAATGAGCAGGGTGCTCAGCTATGAAGCAGGAGGAAGGACCAAGTCTAGACAAGAGAAGGATGGTCCAGGTATGGGAAAATAATCACCATTACAGCAGCCTTCACACTTATCCACCCCTAATAAAGAAGGGAAGGGAAGTCATTTGCATAGAACCAAGAAGACCAAAATGAAGACATGCACTGAATCCTGAGAGGAAAAAGGTCAGTGATTATGAGAAGAGGAGAGACCTGACAGAACTTATAGTTTTAAAATATCACTATGTTTCTTCTAGGTGGATCTTAGAGACAAAGGCAAAGTTAGAGAATAAGAAGCATGCTCTCTGTGTTTCCTGGTTTTTTTTATATTAAGAAATGTATTTTATGCTCCAAACCTGGCTTAAGAGAGCATGCTTCTCACACCAGAATAGGAATAAGCTGGAAATTGGTTACATGAAAGATACTTGGGAAATTCCCAAATATTTGGAGATAAAACAACATACACTTTTTAAGGGCATGTGTCTGGAAGATGAAGTCTCAAAGGAATTTTAAATATTTTGAATTAAGTGACTATGAAAACGAAATGTAAAATGCATTAAGGTGAAGGGAGAGGCATTTAGAGGAAAATTCAGAGCCGTAAATGAATATATGAAATGAGAGCAAAAGTATCATATCTGTAACTTGACATCAGAAACTTCAAGAAAGAGGGCTTTAAAAGGTTGAATATCTCAAAGGAAACAGAAAAGCATAATAATTAGGCCCACTTTGTGAGATGTGAACAGGCCTAAGCACTTGTGGCTAAACATGTCATTGGCCCTAGAGGTAATCTAATACTATCATTCTGCTATATGGAGATAGTATTAAAATGACTCCTAATCCTTATTGTTACACCCACACATCAGTGAATCTATCATCCCTCACTAGAGAAACTTCTTTTTGCCACAGAAGACAACTTACACAGGGACCCTCCACAGGTCACCATGCGGAACATGCAATTGAGAATCATTTGTCCATAAATGGGACTTCCATGTCAGGCCTCACCTTGTGAGGCTCGGTGATTTACATGGAAGAGGGACTGGGAAACTTTGTAGGAGCCAGAGATGAGGGATAACTTCAAGGAAACAGTTTTCTGCACATGAGACCGTCACATCAGTGAGCTCATAGTGACAGGGATGGCATACAGAAGGTCTGTGCCATCTCAAGCGAGACAAAAATCCCAGCACAGAGTGGGAAAATGGACATTAGAGCCCACCACTAGCAGAGGAGCTACAGGTATTTGATAACTAATGAGAGGGAGAGTCATCTTTCTGTAATGGTGTGACCCCTGATAGGTCAATCACTCTCCAGGGTTGTCCGATTTCCAACATCAATGGGACTCAGTTGGGAGTGGGAAGAGAACTCACAGTTGTGTGGATGGGTAGGTGATGGTGGACACAGTAGATGTAGGAGACCAGCAGAGGTGAATATGATCAAAATACATAGTATAAAATTATGAAAGAATTAATAAAATATCAATAAAATAAAATTAAAAGGCATGGCACATTAGAAGTCAGTTAAATATAAACTGTTTCTCCATTGCAATAATGTTGATAAACTTCTATCAAGGATAATTAAAAAAAAAAGAAAAGTCATAAATTAGCAGTCATAAATATAAAAAGACTCACCATTAGTGGCCCCTCGGACAATAAAAGACAATAAAAGAAAGACTCTAACGTGAATAATTAGTAATGTTCCAAAGAGGAAACTTCCAGAATCACATGGCTTTACAATGATTACTACTGTGAATTTATGGAACAACAAGTTCAAATTCTTTACCATCTTTTTCATAAAAGCAGAAGCCATTAAGTCTCATGACATGTGCTAGGATAACTAAAATCTAAAACGTACCACAACCAATTACTGCTGAAGCTATGGAGAAGAAGAAATGATAGTTTCTTGTTGGTGGGAATGCAAAGTATTGTGGCCACTCTGAGAGACAAAATGGCCATTTCTTAGGAGGCAAAGCAAATGTAGCCCAGGGGATGGAAGAGATATTACATTGCATCTTCTTCCTGTTTTGAAAACATGCTAATACAAAAGCCTGTGTGAAAATACTTACAGCAATTTTATTCTTAATTGCCAGAGACTGGGAACAACTAAGATATCCTTCACAACTGAGTAAATGGTTTTTTTAAGGTACATATAAAAGAACACTATTTATTATTTTCTACTCACGAAAACATGAGTAGAAAGCAGAAGCCTATAGCTAAGTACAAGCAGCCAGTATGAAACCTCGACCATGATAGAATGATCTAGAACATAGCAGAATTTGTCATGAGTCCAAAGGGTAAGAAGGGTCAGAATGGGCGTGGGGGAACACAGGGGATTTTATAGATGAAAGTCATTTTTTATAAATACATAAAAAATTAGTTAATAGATATAGCAGGTCCTTCTAAAAATATTGTGTAGTTAATCCACTCTTACGTAAACAGAACATGACTTCACAGTTTTTTAAGTCCAAGCCACCATGTTAACTTCCTTCCAAAGGCTAGTATATAAAAGCATCAATAGGCTAGGCCATGTTGGCACAACTCTTTTCATATGGATGTAATAAGAACCATGTTTAACCTTCCCAGCATTCCTCCTCAGACACACTACCCTCACTCGATCATGTGAAAACCATCACACAAATCCACGTGGTGAGACACTCTATTAAATGCTTGATCCATATCTACTAAATCCACCCTGGACATTAAACATTGATACCACTAAGGGGTATTAAGGAGTTGTGGCTTCTAATTGTACTAAATTCTGATGGCATAAACAAAAATTCGGCACCATAAAGTATGACTTTAGTAAATAAAATGCTATAGAATTTGTCCATCTGCTCTGAGAAATGTACCATGCCGTGTAAGATGTTAATATGGAGGGATGTAAGCCAGGTATGAGAATTCCCTGCGTCTCTGTATTAGTTATATTGCTCATCACTGACCAAATACCTGACAAAAAGCAAATTAAATGAGAAAATACTTGCCTATTGTGTGTGGTGTATGTGTGTTAATGTGTCCATGTGATCTCTCTCTGTGTCTCTCTGTCTCTGCCTTTATCTAACTCTCTGTCTATCTCTGTCTGTGTCTCTGTCTGTCTCTCTATCTCTCTCCATCTCTCTCTGTCTCTGTCTCTCTGTCTGTCTCTCACTCTGTGTGTGTGTGGTGTGTGTGTGTGTGTGTGTGTGTGTGTGTGTGATAAAGGCCAAGATCAAAACCAGTTACCTTTCTCAGTTACTTCTTCCTTATCATTTGAGACAGGCTTTCTCGATGAACCCAGGGCTGATCAATTAGTGAGACTGGCTGGTCAATCTACCTGTTCTACACTCCTAACCCAGAGCTACAATTACACAAGTACCTCACCACCTCCAGCTTTTACATGAGTGCTAGTGACCCAAGCTTAAGCCTTCGCCTTGTACTGCAAGCATGTTACCAACTGAGCCTTTGCCCAAGCCCTGAAGAAGAGTTCATCCTGACTTACACTTCAGAGACATGCAGTTGGAAAGGAAGGTGCAGTTTGGTGCACAGTGCCAACTTAGAAGCAAAGAAAGGAGAGTGTCCATGCTCAACTGCCTCTACTTCCCCCTTTTTACTCAGCCTGGGACCTCAGCTGGTGGGATGGATAGAATTGAGGGTGAGGCTTTCCTGCCTCAGCAAAAGCTCTTTGGCAATTCCTGAGAGGTGTGCTTCAACAATGCCCTAGGTATTTCTTGGTGCAATTCAGTTACAATTAAATTAATCATCATGTCATCTTTGCAATTTTTTTGTAAATCCTTAACTAATCCAAAATAAGTTTTTTTTAATGTAGTCAATCACAGGAACATTTACAAAATATTAAAGTAAGCTTTCTGCTGTCTTTTCATGTTAAGAATGACCACTTTCTGTCATTTGTACTGTTTGAAGGGCAGCTAAGTCATCCTACATGACAGCTGAGTCAAAATGTAATTTCATAAGAATGATTTCATTGTAGAAGTTGAAGACTAACGTGTTAGTAATGGTGAAAAATAAAGCCATCAAAATGCCTGTAAATCAAAACGACAGAGATTTTATCTGTTGCTAAAAAGTATTCTATTCCAGTGTTCAGACTCAGGGTTAGTAATTGGGTACACAAGTCACTGTTTCCAGTGTGAGTGTGTGTGTGTGTGTGTGTGTGTGTGTGTGTGTGTGCAGGTATGTGTGCCTAGGTTACTTTCTCCATTGCACAGTCCTGATCTACCTACTTAACTCCTGCCCATCTGTTCCAGTCCTGCCAAATGTTTTTCCCCCAGGACATCTTCTCAGACTTTCAGGACTAATCATGCAACCAGTGGTACATAGTGCCTCTCTTGCTTGTCAAAATTAAAATCGAAACGTCACCTTACAGCTTAATGTTTTTGATTGCACAGCTAGAGTGGGGAGAGGGATAACATGTTGCAAGCTCACTTATAAAATGTAACCCAGTTCTTTCTGTCCCAGGCCTCATTAGCCATTGTACTGTGATTATAGCAATTTCCAGAGCTAACACTCTCAGAAAGTTCTAGACCACTACAAACACGTCTGCAACAAGACTCACTCCCGGATGATAGATTACATACCCCCCCAATTCTGGCCTGTTTGCACTAATTTTCCCTCCCCCAGTGGAAAATGAAATGCATTATCATTACTGAATTCTAGAATTACAGCTTCCATTTTTCTGCTTTAACACAATTTTAAATAAAAAACTTCTCCAGTGAGAGAAATAAAATGATCACAACAAATTGCCACAGATGGCTCAATTACAGATATCAGCAGTACAAACTATATCTACCATTTACACCATTGCTTTTGACCCGAGCCTCTGTTAGACTGCCATGGGTAGATATTAGTTCACTACTTAAATATCACTGGGCACGCCTGACAATCATAACAAAAAGTATAGTAACTGCTCTGATATATTAAACATATTTGAGGTGTTGTCAGCTACTGGTGAATTTTTAAGTTCTCAAAGCAGGCTGAGGTGGTTTAAACCGTTCCCTATGTTCTCTGGCATTTGAACCCTTGGTCCCCACTCTTGGCATTCTTTGGGAAGGTTTAAGAGGAGCAGCCTTTCTGGAGGAAGTGTCATCACTGGGGAGTGGGCTTTGTGAGATTAAAGAATGGTTCTCAAACCACCTTAATGCAGTCCCTCATGTCGTGGTGAGCCTCAGCCCCACAATTATTTCCTTGCTACTTCATAACCGTAATTCCCCTACTGTTACGGATTGTAATGTAATCATCTGATATGCAGGATCTCTGACACACAACCCACAAGGAGTCACAGTTCATCAGGCAGAGAACCACTGGCTTAAAGCCTTCCACCATTTCCAGTTTGCTGTCTCTGTTTCTTGCTTGCGTTTGAAACCTGAAAGAATGCTGCGCTTCCTCCTCCAGCCTCTATGCCTGCCTGCTGTTAAGCCTCCCCACCCCCCACCGTGAGGGAATTGTATTCCTTTGCAACTGTAAGTCCAAATAAACCCTTCCTTCTACAGCTTGCCTTGGCCGTGGTGTTTTATCATGGAGACTGAAAAGGAGTGATGACACGAGTCTGTCTGTTGAAGCATAGCCCTTCATAAAGTCAAGGCAGCTACTAGGTATAAGAAGTAAGCTCTGGCTGGTCTTTCTGTGTTGACTCTTTGTATAGTCATCTGCCTAAATCGTTGATGATCTAAGTCTGTGACCAAATCCTCTCCCCTTCCCCATCAACACACTTTGTTCTCATCTAAATTTACTGGAAGTCTGTTAATGTGAGAGAGGGGTTGTGTATATGAATGGTCAAGATTAGTTCATTAGTGCATAATAGGATTGATTCAATTTTCTTTGAAATTATGTAATCACCAACTCTCCCACCAGGCTACTATCCCAACTAACCATAAGTTAACCTCAGCTGCTTCAAGAGTTACTTTTTTATAAATTAACTCTGTCATCTCCCAGGCCAGAAGTCTATCTTTCAACTTCTCAATAACCAACTCATTTATGCATGACCACAATGTCCCATGGTGTCATCTGCAACAGTTCATATTTAAATTTACTAGCCTATTAATATAACACAGGGTCTTCCAGGGTGATGAACCATAGTGGGTCCATTACCCCTGAGCTTGCATGGGCCCTCAGCTGACTTCCTGCTTGCTACGGCAATAGTAATGGGCCAATGAGGGACAGAAACAGCTGCAGCTGTATGGCTAGAGAAATGTAATTAGCCACACTGCCCAGCCATGCCTGGCCCAGCACAGGACATGCTTTACAAATTCACAAGAGTCCAGTTATGCCCTGAAGAGAGCCAAGGGTCTAACAGAAAACACTTGACAGACTTTACTGCAGGATACCATGGAGATTTTTTCTCTGCAAATGCCATGTGTTTATCATTATGATCATAAACAAACATATGAGTGCATCAATTCAACTTTTAAAATTGATTCTACAAAGCAAACGCATGGGGAGTAGAAACCTCTCTTAACCAACTCACACTGAAAAGGTACAATTTGTTTGATAGCATTGACTCCCAACTGAAGCCCTAGAAAGTGTCACATCATCCTGCTCTGACCTGTCACTCGGCTTAAAATGTGTTCCCTGTGGATACTACAGCTATCAAAGATGAAGTCATCATACAACATTGAACTGCTTCTGCATTTTCCTGGAAGTCACGGTAGAAAACATGGACAGGCAAAGATTCATCACAGGTTTCCACCCCTCAATTTGCATATCAAATCATTTTGCATTATCCCAGCAATAAAATCCTTTAAGGCCTCAGCAAGTAGCCGGTGGGTGATGAATGCATGTGCATTCGGTGACATCCATTTCCACTCAAAAGTACAGTGCTCGCTCTTAAAACTACCGTGTATCCTATTTTAATGAAAAGTCTGCTAATAAAACCTCGTTTCCAGGGGCAGCTGTAACAGGCTGTTCTATAAGAATCTGATTTATTAATAACAAAATTTATGGAGCAAGGAGAAAAGCAATACATGGTCTTCTTGCCTGGCTTCATCTCCCTGTAATATCTTAGCGATGAGCCTCCTGCTGGCAAGCATTCTGGAGCCAAGAGGAAAAAAATAAGACACCCAGGTTCAGCCTGTGAAGTTCTCTCTCTTCTCCCATTCCTGAACAGTCCTGAGACTCAAGCATGCCATTTCTCCTTCTGTAACTTGGAAAAGGAACAGTTGGTCTCCCTCAGTGCCCCATGTGTTTCATTTGCCTCATGCTGATGAGGGAAGAGCTGGGTACACACAAAGTCCCCGTTGTCTTTAATTTGGTCATGGATGACTGTTCCCAAACTCAGTTAAGTCATCACCACTCAATTACACTCTCTCAGTCAAAAAGAGCCTGCCCATGGACCATCCTCGAATAACGCCCTCTACTGCATCACGGTTCATCCTAGCTCCTGGTTTATGGATGAGGTAGCAGCACATCGAGCTCTTGAGGCTTATAAAAAACATATTCCTTTGAGTAAATTCTCACCAGTGAACTCCGACACTTCAAATAGATTTGCAAACTCTACAGTACTGAAGTAAAAGAGCCATCCGATAAAGAATTGTTAAGTGGCGGATTTACTTCATCCTCATAAAGGAAATCAGTTCCTAAAATACTGAGCTGACAAATAATACCAGCAGTACTGGAGGAAAATGAAAATGTGGAGACTATTGAGCCGAAGTGATCGGGAAGTTCTGCTGTAATTTTAAGAGTGAGGACATCAAGAGAAAAAAAATCTCCCGCCTGGCAGATCAAGAGCAAGTCTTCTTCAGCATGCTTATCCCCAAAGGAGCCATTTGCTGACTCAAGCAGAGACTTTCTCATTAAAAAGTGTCAGTACTAGGAAAGGTATCTCTTCTCTGTATACTCAATACCTAGCTCCGTGTCTTCTAAATAGGTGAGTCCTCCTAAATAATAATCCACACGTTTCAGAATTAACCAAGCCAGTACCACTCAAAAACTAGATGCTACTGAAAACAGGAGGCCTGTCCTAAGACCAGCCTCTCCTTTATGGTATTTCCATATTCCTTTTATCTGGCTCTACTTCAGTCAGAACAATCCCCCATGAAGTCCAAACAAAGTATCGGATCTATTATACTGTGATCTATTCCTGAATGGCAAGTATAGCACCCAATCTGATATGAATTCCATTATTCATGCTTACTTGTTCTTACTCGCTTTTCAGAAAAATGAATACATCTTGGCAGAGGCAGGAGATTCTCATCCATTCATCTCACCAGATAACAACTGATCCTTGGCTGACAGTTGTGGAGTGCAGAAACTATATTGAAACTATCTTAAAGAAGTTTGTTTGTCAAATGCCAAATAGCAAATACACACTGCTGCCAAATAATTACCCTTTGGTAGAAAGATCCTTATTTAGCAAACTGACTTAAGTGCCACTGTCATGCAAAACACAGAGGAGGAAGAGAGAGAGAGAGAGAGAGAGAGAGAGAGAGAGAGAGAGAGAGAGA
>JANHMN010000004.1:168816908-168870442 GCA_030674055.1 Rhabdomys pumilio | reverse complement strand
AAAAAAAAGTAGACACAAGGACAAAGGATAATCTGAGAAGCGCAAAGAAATTGTGAGCCCTGAATTGCAGAGAATGAAGCCAAGTAAAAAGTTTCTAAGACTAGACTGAAGAAAAAGGAGAAAATTGGCTGCAGAAAATGATGAGAGAATTGGACACTGGGATAAAGAAATGATGGTTATTTTTCTCATGATTTTAAAGTAGAGGGAGAGAACACAAGGCTCCTGAAACTAAAGGTCTTATTTTTCTAAAAGAAAGTATATTAAGACCACATACAGCAGAGGAGAGATTTTACGTTCCATGAAATGTTCTGAATGGAAACAAGAATAATAACAATAACAATAATAATAATTAATAATAATAATAAACTTTCTAAAGATGAAACTTTGGAATTACAAGATTATCACGAGTCTTCAGAGGAATCATTTTTTGAACTATGGGGCTGGCTGTTAAAGGAATTTTCTGGTAATTTGGTAGTGGGTTATAATTTTTAGCTCAATACATGGTTTTAAAAAAAGATCTGATGTATGTTATTCCTCATCACAATATTATATTTTCAAAGAAGTCTGAAATATCACAATGAAGAAGATTAAGCCTTCTTCAGAAGAACAAAATTAAAATTGAAGACAGGAAACTAAAGGTGGGAAAAAATTAGTTGTTCATAATAATCCTTTTTGCCAGATTATTCTAATGTAATAAACTTCCTCAAGCTATTATATATACATTATCCACGAGTATAACACAACAAACATTTTGTATTATTTTCTATACGTCACGAGTTAATATTTACAATTATTGAATACAATAGCTGGCTTTATCGGCTACATTTAACACTAAAACTGTCATTTTAATAATTCTTTCTTATATCGCGGGTGCCACTTTTCAAAGTAGGGTGAGGCTTAACAGAGTGAACTTGTTTAAAATAACACACATGCATTGATGAGATTATAATTATAATTACACAGTCATTTGTGATCATTTTTAATATTTCTTGTCAAAGACAAATGAGCATAATTAGGCCAGTTAGTGGACCAATATGTTCTGATAGCATGGAGGGAAGGACTCCATGCAAGGTCCTTTCAGAGCAGGACAGCATTTGAGATGCAATACACACTGTATGTGAAAATCCTCACCACAGCAGAGTGGGCATCATGGAATAAGATTCCAGGTAGTTCTTTCCCCCAGACTAGTAAATGCTCAGCTATTAAAATGACTAATTTTACCTTTTAAATAAATGAAGAAAGCTTTAAGTGGGCTGCCTGCCACGCCTCAGGTTCTAGCCTAAGGCTCTTCAGGGGTGCCTTGAGATCATGTCAGCCTTGATGAAGCTTGGAGCCTCTCAAATATCACTGGGGGCAATTACTTATACCGTATTTTCCTTTGGTAAGACGAGAGACCTTAGGATTATTTCCACCAGCTGTCCACCTCCCCCGTAAAGAAGTGTAGATTTCACAAGAGGTGACCTTTAGGATCAAATTGTTTTTAAATGGTGCACGCCACACCAAAAAAAAAATAGTTTAGAGACTCTGGAGGTGCTGGGTGCTCTGTAACTAGAGTCCTGTTCAACAAAGGCTAGCTGACCAAACTGATGAAAAAAATTGGGCAGTCCTTCAGTTGAGCTAGCCAAATTCTATCACACCTGAGCATGAAAATGAAGACAGACATAACCTGAGTTCTGAATGTAAAGGTCATTATGGTACCTATAACCAGCCCTGACCCATGCTCTGGGGATTCAGTGACACTGGGGCCTTCCCTCCTTGTTTCTGTCCTGCTGTTCCCCTGTGGCCAGCACTGTTTCTCAGAACTCCCAATGACAGAAGAAGGGTTCTGTAACTAAGCTGTCTACTGTGATAACCACTGACCCTCTGAGGCTACTGACCACCTGGATGTGGCCACTACCCCAAAGCTGGATTTATGATTGTATTTAATTTTGTTTCCTTCGATTGAGTGGGCACATATGGCTAGAGACTACATATTAGACCATGGGTTAGGATAAAGGGCAACTGCTAAATGACACCCAGTGACACATGGCCAGTGCTCAAGGACGACCCTGGGTGCATGTTACAGTCACCTGGGGAACAAGAACAATTCTAATAGCTGAAACGTCCTCAGAATGTGACATGCTGGCCGAGGGAGGGCCCCAGGGTCATGCTACGGCCTCTAAATCAGAACAATAAATGAGAGTCTTCATAAGCAGGGGACTTAAAAAACTGGAGATTTTGGCTCTCTTTTATTCACTTTACAGTCTGATTAAAAGCAATTGTGGGGGAGAAAACCTCCCATAGACCAGTCCAAGCAGGGTGCATCAAGTCTGCCTAGTTTTGAGACCCAGGCTTGATTCTGAAAGAACATTAGAAGGAACTGGGGAGATATAGAGAAACAATGAAGGAAAGACACTGGAAGAAATAAGAGTCAGTCACTGAGCTTGACAGATAATGCTCGCGACAAACAAACCAGCCAATATAGTGACTGAAGCTGTAGACAAAGGTCACACTGCACAAACTCTTTCTCTTCTCCTGTCTTGCCTATGGTAAATGTCAAGTTACATCAGCCAACCTATGGATAGCTTCCTCTATAAACACACTTCTGACCTGAGCACCAAACGTTTTGATTGTACAACTCTACTAGGAGAAAGATAAGTACATGAGAACACCCAAGGGATATGTACTTTTTGAACTGTATTAATATATTGGTGCAGTAAATAGGATTCTATTAATGCAATTTTTTTTAAAAAAGGCATTCTTTTATTTTCTTCTCACACTTTCTCTTGCCAGTTGCCTGATTCTAATCTGCTTTGAAAATAACTACTGTCCAACCACAGTGAGTGTTTAGACATTAGCCTGTTTGTCATCTACTGCCTAATGAGAATTTCAAGGTAAATTAATCAGTCTGTGACAAACAGACATGTGGTGGCATAACAGAGGTTTCGGAATTGGCTAAGTTTTAGAAGTTATGCTTAGTGCTTCCCATAACTTCAGTTAACTCAGTCATTCTGGATTTCTGATGGGGTTGAAGACCTATAGTCTCATAGCCAATCCTGGCTATTTACTTTGAGAGAAAAGATCTGAGTGGATGGTTTTCAGCTGACATTCATTCTAAAGCCAAGAAAAAGGCCAGATTCAAAACTAAGTGTTTTAGTCAAGAGAGACGACAGAGGTTCTGGTTAGTCAACAAAAGGAGAGAGTGGGTATTAAGACTATCTTGTACCTCACTGGTACAAATAGGAATAATTATGCTTTAATTGTATTTTGAGAGAAAAGTTTTATTTTAACAGGAATGGTGATATGTAGGAGGAGCTAAGGGGGAAGGAGCATGGAGAGGAAAAGATGGAGTAAGGAGAGGAGAAGATGAAGTAGAGGAGAAGCTAAGTGATGAGAAAGAGAAAGAGAGAGGAAGAGAGAGGGGGCATGGAGGCAGAAGTTCACGTGTCTCCACCAGTCAAAGACAGTTTATATATCTAGGTAGGGTATTGGGTTACACTTCTGATTGAGCATTACCATACTTATAAAGCCTTTGATTAACATTTAAAAAAATTGTATAAAAGCAAAATGGAAAAGGGGGCATGGGATAAGGGTTTTCTAGGGAGGGGAAATGGGGAAAGGGGATGGCATCTGAAATGTAAATAAAATATCCAATAAAAAAAAAATTAGTCTAGCTTGTCCTTGAGTGTTGTGTTGTGATTACCAGATAGGCTTACAGTTTTTCAAATTCAAAAGTGAGGGCTACTTTAAGGGTCTGTAATACCTCTGGGAGTAATGGAGAAGACCCTAAGAGCTTCTTCCTCCTTCCAGTTTCCTTAGAATTGCTGGTTTACATGATCCTCTACGTAAGTCCGTCAGCTATCACAGCAGCCTACGGACCCACAATGGCAAACCTGAACACTGCCAGCTACGTGTTGCTAATTAAAGCTAAAGGTGATCTAAGTCGAACTGCAGTGTCAGTGTCTCGCTCTCAGTAGCTCAAAACATAGTTGCTTGCATGTAGTAGCAACTGAAATGGCCCTAGCCCAGAACACTTCTGCCATTACTGAGGTTCTATTGGGTACCGCTACACTGGATGCCTTGCATATGCTTCGGGGCAGTTTCAGAGATGAAAAGGAGGACATCACTGGCAACATATTCTCTGCCTAAACGCACAGGTGTGGCCATGGTAATGCTGCCTCCTCCAGGTTGGTGTTAATCCATATTCACGAATTCCTGTAGCTGATTTTGTTGGTGACACCCATCTTCTGTGCAGTCCTTTCCCATCATTCCCAGTTTCTTTATCTGGTGAAGGTTATCTTTAAATGGTGCTCACGGGCAAAGCATACTTTCCACATCCTCACCCCAAGGCCCAATCAAAGAGCTAGCAGCATTCATCAGATATCCCCACTATCACCTGCTTGGCTCTATGCTGGCTCGGTTGGCAATACTGGCTAAGTCATACTAGTGGACCCAGAGATTTTCTGGTGTGCATCTCAGCCCTCATCCAAGTGGCAACTTGGAGAATGTTCTACAGAATTTAGTTAACACTTCTCCAGTCTCCATCCACAGATCTCTTGTAGATCATGGAAGTCCCTTCCTTTACAGACAGATGGCCAACTCTGATGTATTTCGTCACCGTTATCTAAAAGTTCCATTGGTACTAGAAACCCTCCCTTCTTTTGGTGCAGCCATTGGCTGTCTACTTCCTGGAACAAGCTCAGGTTTTCTTATTCTTCATTCTGTTCTGCCCCAAGGTACTTGCTCAAGACTCTCCCTCATGGCCTTCCAACCAGACTCAAGTTGGTGACTCAATATGCCCCAACATAATTTACTTTAAAATCCACTGCCACTGCCTAGCTGAGTATGGGAACAAGACGTCTCTGGGAGTCTGTGTTAACGCAATGGGTTGTTCCATTGGGATTCACTGCTCTGTAATGGGATGGAACCCGTGGCCTTGGAATCTTTGGTCCCAAGCTTTCACCAGCTAAGCTAAGTATCACTCTAAGTTTCAATAGAAGTTTAAGGTCACAGAGCCTGGATTGACCTTTTTTTCCCATTTTATTCTCTGAAGATAGGCTAAATTGCCTTGGTTACAGAAGTTGCCCAAATAAAAATGTTTTAGAACAGCCTGGACTCAGAGTGAAAGTGGGGTGAGCAATCAGAATGAGCTCCCCGAAACCTGGTATAGAATCACCTCAAAAAGGAACCCTGATGATGTCCATAAGACACCTTGCTGGGAACACATACTTTAAAGAAAAATCATAAAACTTGTCACATAGTGCCCTAGGAAAATGCACTCCCACACAAGGAGGGAGCATATGCCATTATGTCATGAGAACTTTACCTTAATTGTTTAGAACGTTTTCACTGTTTGTGGAACCTTTCTGTTCCTTACTTAGTGTCTGATTCGCCTTCAAAAGACAGTAAACATTTGTAAAGAGATGGGAAAAGTTGACTGTTATCTCTATGGCTGCAACTAACTCCAGAGTGATTAACACTAGTCATCTATGCTTCAAGGAAACAAAGAGGGGGAAGTCCAGGGCCTGAGTGTGTGTGCAGCTTCATGGTAGGGCGGTCATTCACCAGGACTACTCTCCCTCAGGTCAAGTGTTTCCAAGAAGCAGAACCCTGGCAATGAGCATCTTGTTTCCCCTTCCGTATTATTGGTGGTCACCTTGAATGAGTGTATTTAGCAGTATTTGTGAGCTCCTAAATTATCGTTAAGGGAGCCGTGTACAGTGACTCATGTTGGTATTCCCTGCATTCAGGAGGCTGAGGCTGGAGGATTCCCATCAAGTCAAGCTGACAGTTGAGTTGTAACAGGATGAGAATAACTTGAGTTACAAAGTAAGACTGTCTCAAAATACTCTATCCTCTCCCTCCCTCCCTCCATTTCTTCCTCTCCCCTCCTCTTTCTCTGCCTCTCTCTCTGCCTCTCTCTCTCTCTCTCCCCACACTTCCCATCTCCTGTCCCCCCTCCCCCTCTCCCCTCTTTCCTTTTCTCTCTGTCTCTCTGTCTCTGTCTCTCTCTCTCTCTGTCTCTCTCTCTCTCTGTGTATGTATACATGAATGTGAGTAGAAGATAAGATAAATCACTAACAGTGCTAAAGTATACCAGCTATACACAATAATAACAATATACAATATTCTTATGGTTGAATATCTGGTCAATCTTACTTCTCCAACAATAGTAAAAATATTTAGAAACAACCAAAAAAAATGCTCTGAAGGAGAGTTTCCTTCTATTGTAACATTAACATACAAAGCAAATCTTCAGCAGACATTTTTCTAGGCACATGCTCTATGTTGTTCTCACCTGTTTCCCTGGTCCTTCAGTTGGCTCCTTCTTCCCCCCTAGTCAGTGCCCTATTCAGTCTCCCTGTGACATGGATTCTAGTCCATTCTCTATTTTCTCCCTCCCTTAGGGTCTCACCCATTCCTATTATGTACCTTCACACGGGCGTGTAGTACATACGTAAACACATACATAAGTGTTGCACAGGCACTAATACACACTTTTAATCTGGGGTTTATACATAAAAGAAAACATGCTATTGGTCTTTCTTACTTCGTTTAATATAATGCCTTTTAACTGTACCCATTTGCCTGCAAATGTCATAGTTTCTCTTTCCTCTGTTGTTACATATCATTTCAATCTCTCTCTCTCTGTCTGTCTCTGTCTGTCTGTCTCTGTCTCTGTCTCTGTCTCTGTCTCTCTCTTTCTCTCTCTCTCTCTGTGTGTGTGTGTGTGTGTGTAAACATGTAAACCTTTCAATCCAGAAAATAAGTTCTAGAAGTAAATCCCAAAGGTAAATGCAATGTATACAAAGATTTAACAAAGTTAAAGCTATTTGGTCATGTTCCATGTTACAAAGTTATAAAACTTGGTAAATATTTAATTATCCAGGAATAAACTATAATATTTCTGAATTAGGATATTCATGTAGCCCTCTTATACTCTCTCTTTGAATTATGACCAACAGCATAGAAAACTGTTAAATGAATAGGCCATGTAACCCAAATTTACAAAATTTCTAAAAATACATGATACTGCTGAAATAATTAGTATAATTTTTAAAAGCTATTTCTTTAATACATTACTGAAGATGGCTATGACTCTTCTTAAATCTTCAAGACCTTTTGGAAAAATATGAATTTTTTATTGAAATTGATTTTTTTTAGAAGAACCAACATAAAAGGAGTCACAAAACGTTAATAGGAAGAAAGACAAAACTTCAGAAAGATGTCAGCCCTTGTCAACTTCGCTCATAAATTTAGTGCAATTTCATTAGCAGTTGATTTAAAATTCATTTGAAAGAGACGTAGCCATAAATAGACAAAGCAAATCTGAAGATGAGCAAGGTCCTTTTGCAGAAAGACTGTGACGTTCTCATTGGGCAAACTCACTCTAAAGCATGGGGTGAGCCAAGGCAGAGACACAGACAGTGCTAAGGAAGCCCGAGCCAGTCTCCAGTCCTGCTGTGATGAATGAGTCTTCACTTGCCACTGGGAAATAGTGAGCTATTTCCTGAACTCTAGGACAGTCTGGCTGTCCATATGGGAAAAGACAAAGATATATTCATTCCTCACACATGCACAGATTACGTGAAGCAACCATTGAGATCTGAGAAACACCAAGCTTTAAAACTGCTAAGACAGAACACAGATAAATAAGTCTATGGTGTGTGGCCAAGGAAAGATCTAGGAGACTGATTTCAAAGTACAAACTATGAAAAAGAATTATAATGAATTCTAGAATTTAAAAGTAATTTTTTCTGTAAGATAATACCAATAAAAAGTGATTTTTTTTAAAACACTCAATGAGACCATTTTCATCAGATATCAAAAATGTCTTGAGTTTCACCTTTGTCTGGTTTTGTTTAGTTTCTTTTTGTTTGTGATGGGATCTGTCTGTGTGGACCAGGCAAATCTTAAACCTACAATCCCCCTGTGTGTATATTCATGTGAGAGTATGTGAATGTATGTGCGTGTGAGTGTGTGTATGCCTGTGGGTGAGTGGGTATATGTATGCGTGTAGGTGTGTGTGAGAGAGTATGTGAGTGTGTATGTTTGAGTGTGTGCGTGCCTATGGATGAGTGTGTGTGTATATGCATGTGGGTAAGTGTGTGTGAGAGTATGCATGTATGTTTCAGTGTGTGCATGTGTGTGTGTGCATGTGTGTACATATGTGTGAATGTGTGATAGTGTATTAGTATGTGCGTGAGTTATCTGGGTGTGTGAGTGTGCATGAGTTTGTGTGGCTGTGCACATGAGTATTTGAATGTGTGTATCTGAGTGTGTGTGTGCGCGCACACGCACACACACACACAAAATCAGTAAGAGTTGGTTTAGGTTTTTCCAATAAGTTAAAAACCAATTTGAATTTTGCATCCTGAAATAAGACTCTGTTCAGAAAGAGGCTTGCCTTGCCTCTCCTCTCTGCTCTGCTTCTCATGGATGCTTTCCCAGATTTCTTCTTGGTCCTTAAATCCTTCTATGATGCAAACATCCAGAAGGATACTTTTAGAAAAGACTTGCATCACATTTTAACACAAAGTTTCCCATCTTTCCTTTAAAAGGAAATTAGATTCTACAAGTCTGTATTAGAGCACTAGGACCTAAATCCAGTCCTTAGTCATAGAGTGGCTCTTGGCATTACTGTGGCTTGTATCATTGCCTTCTATGGCCCTGTCATCTGGAACTTGGCTCTCTTTTCCCTACTGTTAGTCTGAACAGGTCTACTTGAATTATTTCCAGCTCTTTACATAGTCTCAAATCAACTCAATTCTGTGGCAAATATTTATTTGCTAGCATACTTAACTGGATACCATGATTTGCTGCCATTTTTATTTCTAGCATTGTAAGGACATGCACACTGGGCCAACATTCCAATGGCCTCCATCCATGGGCAGTAGCTAGGCTTCCTTCAACTAACTGTGCCTTCTCTTGCATGAATACTTTAAGTAGCCTTGGGCACTTTGTTTTATTTGATTTTTTTATAGTCTTAATAACTGTAAGACTTATGCTCCTGGGCATTGTACTGCTGCTTTGTGAGCCTATTTTGGTTTTTTTAGGGCTTTTTTTTCCATTTCAGAAAATTCTGTCACCATGTGTGTGTAGTGGGTGGGAGGAGGTCAGAGGACAACTAAAGATCGTGAATGTTCTTCAGGTGCCTTTCTTCTTTTATTTGACATTCAGTCCTTCATTGCCCTAGAGCCTCACCAAGTAGGCTTCTTACCAGCAAGTTCCAGGGATGCCCCCGTCTCCACCTCCCATCCTTCCATAGTTGGGATTGTCAGCTTGTGTCATGATGCCCAACCTTGCACAAGGGTCCTGGGGAATCAAACCCAGGTCCTCATGCTTAGGACCCAAGCACTGTACCACCAAGCAATCCCCCAGCCCTCCAACCCTTTTATTTACACTTCAGTCAGAATGTCACCTATTCTTGCTACTCACTCTGCCATTTTCCTAGTGGGTTCAACTGCAGAACGCAAGGCAGATAGAGGCAGGCATTTTGGGGCCTGATTACCAATTCTAAAAGCTCCAAACCAGACTCTGTCTTTGGAAGTAAACTGTGTATCCAAGTGAAACAAGTCAATGCCACAGGCATTTGATTTGCCATTTAAATCGGGAAAAGGCTGGACTGAATAAATGGAGAACTGTAGTCTTAGACCAAACAGAACAAGTTATTCCTAAATAAATTCCTGTAAAAGAAATTGCTTAGGACGTTCTTCGGCCTTTCATTTAAAGTATTAGAACCATATTTAGAAGTGGGTGTGGCGGCACATAACTAGACTCTGTCTCAAAATGAAAAGAACAAAAAAAGAAAAGACGCCATACATGTAGAGAGGAAGATGTGGAGAGAGAGAGAGAGAGAGGCCAGGTAGAGGGAGATGATTTCTTCCAGCAGAAGAGTGGCTAGCTGCTCGCAGGAAAAAATAATCCAACACTGTATGGTAGAACTATTATCCTAGAGAGAATTATTCAGACTCTTTGTGCATAGTGTAAACGGAAAGTTCCCCAATTCCCCCCGAGACAAAATAATAAGCAGAAGAAAGCAGAGCTGCAGCAAAATAAAAACAGGATTCAACAAGAAAATGTTACAGCCAGGACTGCTCCAACCAAGGTCTACAATGAGTGACAGCAGGCAACAAAGCTATTCTTACCTGGTAGTTTGAGTATCATTAAAATAACGCAATCACATGAAAGTCCAACTTTAACATGATTTGTGGAATTGCTCTTTTTATTCCCTAAAATCTGTGTTTCTTTTAATTAGTGTAGTTTATTTTATTTCTCTCTCTCTCTTTTTATCCATGTATGTGTGTATATACAAGTTGTTGTTGTGTGTATATGTATGTATGTCTATATACATGGTGTGTGTGTGTGTGTGTGTGTGTGTGTGTGTGTGTGTGTGTGTGTATGGGAAGGAACATAGCACAGGCATGTATACGCACATGCATGTAGAGTCCAGAGGTCAAAATCAGCTGTCTTCCTCAATCTCTCTGTACCTAGAGTCTCTCAGTGAAGCTGAAGTTTATAATTCAGCTACAGTGGCTAGCCAGTTTATCTTGTCTGCATATTCTCAGTGCTGAAATTGCAAGGGAAATGTGGAAAAGAAAAATGGGGGGGGCAGAAGAGAGAAGAGAATGAGAGGGGAGGGAAAAACCTTCAATCATACTTCCATGATCAGCATAACAGTTATATGTCCAGGGAGTTCTTTAGTTACAGAGTATTGTAAATCAGCCCTCCCCTCCTGTTTTCTTTATTACTGAAACATTTACCATTATAACAGTGTCATGAATAATCAATGGGAAGCCTCTGGAAATAAAAATTCTGTTCGTGTTTATAGGACATATAACTATACTTTCATAAATAAGTGTATTTTTAAATACTGAGCTGTTTGCTTGGCTTAGCTATCTGGTGTATAGAAAGTGATATCTATATTGAATTCAAGGTAACAAAGTAACTCGAGTAACTCAAGTAATTCAAAGTCATTCAAGGTAACTCAGTAACAAAGTGTAAGACCAAGTGGTCAACTTGTGGGAGAGCACAAAGGACCCAGAGCCAGCTGAACAGATTCTCAGTTATCCACAGCCAGGATGGTTCCAAACAGAGAGGATGGCACACCTCCACTAGCTGAGAGCGAAGACCATAAACAATTAAGATGGAGTAATACATGAAATTGCTTAGCCAGAAAAAATAGCCTCCAAACCCCAAACCAAACCTGATGCAGGTGAATGTGCATCACAGATCAGGGACAGAGGTGTGGCAGAGGACTGAGGGCCGGTGAGGTTGAGCAGGGGTGTGAGCCTAGCAACCTAACACAGTGGCAGATGAACATGACTACGAAGCTGTGTCCAGCAAGGCTCAAACGGTAGAACAGAGCTCAGCATCTGGCTTAGCACCAGGACCTGACAGCACAAAACACCCTCCTATTAAACACAAGAGGATTACAATGGTTCAGAAAGGGGATGCGTGTCTCTTCTGGGGACTCCTAAGCCAGCTCAGGAATGGGAATTGGCAAGCAAGAAAGTATATTCCAAATAATGAAATGATAATGACTAATTTCTGGTTGAAGGTATGTACACAACAGGAAAATATATTCTGTAGCTGATAAACAGATCTGTGTGCTCCAGCAAAGGCTCTGTTGGGAAATGAGAGCGAATGTGGAAGAAACGAATTAGGTGTGATTCAGAAAGTAGAAAACAATAGAGGCGAAGGATGGAGGAGACAGCACTGTAGATGCCTCAGGGAAATGTGCCTAATTTTATATGCCATCAGTTCTTCAACCGGAGCAGAATGCAGACTCATTGCCTAGTAATACTTATTTAATTAGGATTATAGTATTCTGAAATTGTATCTTACTTGGAGACTAGATTAAGTACAAAAGGTAAAATTAAGTATATTTCACATTGCAAACCATAGCCAGCTTACAGGGAGGACTGACTGTAAGCTAAATAAAGTATTAAAGGCTCTACATTCTCTGACACAACCACCTCAAAGTAGCCATAATATTATCATATTGTTATTCATATTTGACAAATAATGAAAGCAAGACCTGAAGACATTATGTATAACTTTGCTCAAGGATATTCAAATTTTAATCCAGATAGTTTCTCTATGAAGTAAAGATCAATACCCTACACCAACATTACTACTTGATAACCCACATATTTATTTGTAAATATCAAACATGGCACATGCTTTGACCTTCAGAGTACCTTTAAAGAACATTTGATATTTCTACACAGACATGCTTTCTACAAGACTAAAGTCTACAAGAAAACTGAAGCATATGTAAGAGGCAAGGACTTAAACCTCACAAGACCATCTATGCCCAGGAACATTATGCCCAGGGAGAAGATGAAACCACAAATTAAAAATGTCCAGGCACAGGATCTCACTTGGTCCCTGGGAGCAAGGTCAGTATCATGGAATGACTTGAGACAGCACAAAAATTTTAATCCTAGATGTGTTGAAACAAAAGTCATCTTTTTACGTGGTCTCTTTCCATGGTTTAATTGTCCAAAGTTTGCACTTTGAGCACATCTCTAATTCCCTTGTCTCTCCAACACTTTTCTGTCTAGATGCTCTTCGAGGTTGTCTGTAAATGAGTTTAGAATAGAAAGTTGGACTAGGCATGGCGAATTTTCCAAAAAGAGACTGAAGACATAGATAGCTCTGTGGTCGAGCCCTTGTTTTGCATGTGTGAAACCCTGGGTATAGTCCCTACTATACACTAAAATAATCTAAATAAAACTGTCAACAAATAAATATGAAATGAATGTAATAATCATTAGTTTCATGAATCAAGCTTTTAAGTGTCTAAAAAGCTAAATGCAATTCTGTATTTTTTCCATGTATTTCGCAGAAACCAAACCAATAGGCTGGTTACCTCCAAGCACCACCACTACTTGATCCTGATCCTGGATTCCTCTAAGGAATAGCACACGTGGTTTCTAATAAACTAGGTCTTCAGTGTTTGAACTAGTTTCTATGGTATTTATTCACAAACCTCTTGATAATCTCTATATTCAACTCTTTGGGAAGAAAGACGGCAGAAACTAGAAAGTTCCACCAGATTTTGAACCTCAAAACTTACATAATTATTACATGTCTTGTAGAAAATAACTTAGTTATCTTCTCAGACTCTTGTCCAACTTTTTCTTTGAATTCTTTCATTTAATGTGGCTAAATAATTTGTGGCAAAATCATGACCATCTGCTCATTGTGTTCTCATTGCAGTGATGATGGCATCAGATGATGATGGCATCAGATGATGATGGCATCAGATTCACTTGCATCACAACCTGCTTTCAGGAGACATCCACATCCCATATATAATTAATCATTTTAGCACGTATCTTCAGTTGTTATTTTGTTAAATTTAGCTTGAAATAGCAAGATGATCATGAATGTCTTCATAGATAGATAGATAGATAATAGATAGATAGGTGTGTAAATCATATGGAAATATATATATACCTTCTATCTTCATATTATAATCTTTTCCTTGTCTCTATCTGAACTTAAATCATAAAAACAAAAAATTTAAGATCTGAATGATACCACAGAAACTACTGAATCCTGGGCCTTCATTTTTTCAGAAGCAAATAGTATTAGCGTGCATTGGTTCATTTCCCATGATTAAAAGAACATTTTTAAATCTTTGAATCTTATAAAATAGGAGTACTTATTCCATGTTTTGGAGCTGAATGTCTAAGACAGAGACATGACCCCATTATCTGGTCTCTGCCCATGACCTCCCGGAAGATGACATCCTACCATGAGTATATACGTGAGGAAGCCAGAGAGCAAGGAGGGACAAATCTTTCTGTTTAGAAAAAATAATAATAACTAGGATCCCACAGAACTATGTTAATTCCTTCTGAGGGCAGGTCTCTCCAAGACTTCACCATCCCCGCCCCCACCCCAGGCTCTACTCGATGTTCCCACACAGAAAGCCTGCCCACCAGTACATGACCCTTGAGAGCTGAATCATATCAGATCCAAAATAGTGAAGAAAAGTGAAGTAATATTCCAAACGTTCCTAGGCAGTAAGTAAAGGACCAGGCACATATTGACCAATAGTCAGGACCCCTATTCTAAAAGATGACCTTTGGCCTAAAGGAGTAAATGTCCTTTTAAAAGTATATTAGTATTAAGTACTTTGAAACTACCTATCGCAATCTCTATGTTCCCACATAGTAGTAACTCTTCCTTACAACTAAGCCAAATCTAGTAAGCAATGCTTTTGTTATGGAATGGTATATTGCATCCGGAAGGCACAATTTTCATCTGTGGATATTAATAACTTATTATGCACGAATCTATCTTTGATGCCGATCTATGTCATGAACAGGTCAGCTAAGCCATTTAGCACAATGAAAAAAAATCATTGATCCAGGAATGGGTCGATCTGGTTTCTTGGCTGAGCAGTTAACTAGCTGTGTGACCCAGGTGAGAACAATGAACGGACAAACAATGGAGTGAACTAAATTATCCTTGAGTTCTTTCCTACTCTAAAAACAATTCATTATCCTGGATGTAGCCATTGGGGGGAAAAGGAAATAAGAATAAGAAATTTCTCTGGGTCTTCAATTTATAGAGTTCAAAAGTAGCAATTCATTCATAGTATTACTCCCAATCATTCATCATCTATTAGATTCTAACCTCAGAAAGAATAATTGTACGCTACAAAACACCAATTAATTTTATGAAGGAAAAATGCAAGGACAAGAGGGAACTCTTCAGATAATCATACTCATTCTTGAGACACTCCAGCATTTTTTTTAACATTCAAGGCAAAATGTAATTCTTTGCTCACAGGGCTAGAGGAATGTCTCAGCAGGTAAAAGCACTTAACTGTGCTTTCAGAGGGCCCAAGTTTGGTTCCCAAGTATCCATATCAGACAGTTCACAACTGTCTATAACTCCACCTTCCAGGACCAAATACCTTCTGGTCACCCACACAACTCTTGTGATATATATATATATACATATATATATATATATATATATATATATATATATATATGTGTGTGTGTGTGTGTGTGTGTATGTATATGATGTATGTGTATGTGTATGTATATGATGTATATGTATATGTATATACAGAAATGCATGCAAACACATAAGTAAAAATACAATAAGGGAGAGAAAAATATGACAATTTTTAAAAGGCAAATGAAGATTCTTTTTCCTTCTTCAAATCAAATAATCTCTAAATAAAAAACTCAAATAAGTAGAAAAATTTTCATCAATCTTTAGAAGAGTCAATTATAACTGCAAGAAGTTTTCAAATGTTTTATGGAAATCACAAAGCAAAAGTCCTATGATGGGTATCAGAAGACAAAAAGGGAAATATTTAAAGCATCCTATTAAAGGAAAATATCATTCAGTCACAAAAAAAGACAGTCAGAAGAGGAAAAGTAACAATGGATCAACAAAAATCAGCCAACAAAATAACATTAGTGAGTCTTACTTCTCAGAATGCAAATGGATAAAATTCCCAGGTCTAATGACCCGAGAATAGTCATTTTCTCAGTAAAAGCATAATGGACAACAAAAATAAAATACCCAACTGTATGATACCTGCAAGACATTCACTGTACCTAGAATGCAGAGACAGGCTGAAGGAGTAGGGGGAAACCTTGCATGAAAACGGAAGCCACTAGAAAGCAAGGGTTGTTACCTCAAATAAAATCAACTTTAACTAAAAAGCTGAAAAGGAAGTTAGTTTTCTGACAAAATGTCAATTCATCAATATAATGAAATAATTGTAAATAAGTATAAACCAAAACCCAAGAACCTAAATATATTAAACAACTATCATTCTGTCTGGGAAAAAAAGGCACAGCTATAATATACAAGAAACCTTAATATTCAGGTTTGAACAATGAATATTTCATCCAAACAGAAAAAGCAATAAAGCAAGCTTAAGTTTGAGCTACATTTTAGCACAAGTATACCAAAGAGACGAACATATAACATCTGTCTCACAGCAGCAGAATGTCCATCCATCACAAGACACAGGATAGATCTGCCAGGCCATAAAACAAGCTTTAACAAATCTAGCAAGACTGTATCCACACCAATCTTCTTTCTAACCTCGGTAGCATAAAAACAGTAATCAGCAAGAGTGGGGGGGGGGGGCTCTTGGGAAATTTACAAAAACATGAAAATTAAATGACATGCTCCTAACTATTGAATGAGACATAAAGTTCAAGAGGGGAAAATGTAAGTCATCAGACAAAAATATGGAAATACATCATACCAAAAATTATAGGATCTAACAAAAGCAAGTCTGAGATATATTTGAAACAATAATAAATATCTGTGTCACAACTAAAAGAGAAAGGAAAAAATGGAAGGGAGAGAGGTTTGGGGAAGGATGGAAAGAAATAGGAAGTAAGTTGGTTCTTAACAGCCTGAAATTACTTGTTTGAAAGCTAAACAATAAAGAACAAACTAAGCTCGGGAGTGGTAAGAACAGCAAGACAATAAAGACCAGAGCAAAAACAATAGAGATTAGAAAAAAATGTTTAAAAATCAATAGAACTAAGAGTTGATTTTTAAGATAAACAGTATTAGCTAGATAAGGAAGAAAGGCCAGAAGACCCAATAGAAAATAGAAAATTGCACGTAATACACAGCAACACAGAGGAAACAGTTGATAAGGACATGCCCATAAACCTGAATAATATGAAGGAATTGACGAATTCATGACACACATAATCATCAAGACTGAATCATGAAAGACGAAGCAATGATGAGTCGGAAGTGGGAATCAATACCAAAAGGTCACCCATAAAATACAAGTTTAGGACCCAAGAGTTTTGCTAACAACTCTCCAAATATTTAAAGAACTAATACATTGTCCCAAATGTCTTAAAAACCTATAAATATGACATACTACATTGACAAAATAAGGGAAAAATGATATATAATCGTTTCAATGGATAAAAAACCTGTCCTTCTTCATAAAAGGACGCCTAGCTGCCTTTCTTCATAAAAATTCTCAATAAATTTAATAGTGAAGAAATCTACCTCAAAACACTAAAGGCTGTGTGCTATAAACCCACAGAAACTATATTCAGTCATAAAGAGTTGGAATTTTCCTTCCAGAAGATTAGGAGCAAAGCAAGAATCCCAACTCTTCTCATTTCTATTCACCATAGTGCTGGAAGTCCTAACTAAATAAATTAAGTAAAAAATAGATGATAGATGGATGGATGGATGGATGGATGGATGGATGGATGGATGGATGGATGGATGGATGGATAGACAGACAGACAGACAGACATACAGACAGACAGACAGTAGAAAGATGAATCAGAAGTAAACCTTCTTCCTGTTCATACTTTACATTGTTTTATATATAGACAACCTTACATACTACACACAGAAAAGATGGAAAGAGTAAGCATGTTGAGTGCTGTTTTAGGATGCAAAATTATCATACAAAAACCCAGTGTGAGTTAGGTGTGGTGACATGTGCCTGTGGACCCAGCACTCAGGAGACTAAGGAGAGAAGGCCATCCGATTGCTTGCCCTTGGATCCCTTTCTCATAATTGGACAGCCTTGTCCAGCCTCAATAGAAGAAGTTGTGCCTAGTCTTACAGCGACTTAATATGCCAAGGCTGGTTGATATCCTTGGCTCCTCCCCTTCCCTGAGACAAAGAGGAGGAGGGGTTGAATGGGAGGAGTAGGTAGGTAAGAGGGAGGGGCTGGGAAGAGAGGATGGAAGGGAAGTGGCTGTAATAGTGAAGTAAATAAATACTTCATTGATAAAAAAAAAACTGTGATTTAGAATGGTAATGATGGTAATACTAATAAAATTATCTCATTTTGTGCCTTCTAGGAAAAAAGATCTGGTAACTTTAACTGCATGGTGAATTCCAGGCCATCCTGGTCTATATCATGAGACCCTGTCAGAAAATGAAGTAGTGTTTCTATGCAATAACAATGAAGTATCTAAGAAAATAATTCCATCTAGGATAGATATAAAAGATAACACATTTATCCAAGGAAGTAAAAAAAAAAAGCCACACACTGAAAACTATGTGTTAATTAAACAAACTGAAGAAGATACTAGTGAATGAAAAGATATCCAATGTTCATGGATTTGAAAAATCCATATTGTTAAAATGTCCGCAGTGATTTACAGATTCGATGTGATTTGAATCAAAATTTCAAGGCTATTTGTTATACACAGATACACATATACATATACATACACATCATATACATATACATCATATACACATACACATACACATACACATACACATATACATATACATAGAGAGAGAGTCATATGTAAACAAACAAAAAGTCCTAAATATTCAAGCCAATCTTGAAGATAGGATTAAGTCTGGAACACACTGAATTCAAGGGTATTGTAATCCCAAGAGCATGGTAATTTCATGTGAACAGATACACTGACTAAGCAATCAAATAACTCATAAACAAATCCATGTATCTACAGTCAATTGATTTTCCTCCTAAGTCCAGACAACATGAAATGGAGAAAAGGCAGTTTCTTCAACAACGGTGCTGAGGAGACAGATATCCACGTGCAGAAAAAAATAATAGAACTTTAACTCTCAGGATATATAAAAATCAACTCAACCAGAGTAAAGACTTGAATCCCTGATGCTGAAAAGCTACTAGAAAAAAAAATGAAGAGGCAAGTCCCACTGGTCTAGACAGTGATTTGTTTTCTTAATATGGTCTTGAAAGCTCAGGAAATGAAGATAAAAGTAGATTAATGGGATTTCATTTAACTAAAAGGGTTTAATAGAACTAAAGAAAAATCAATATAATGGGGAGAGAATCATCAGAATAGAAGAAAATGTCTGTAAACCATGAGTCTGCTAATGGATTAGGCTCAGAAATACATGAGGAGCTCAGATCACCCCCAGCAAGAAAACAGCTGACTCAAGTCAAACCTGATCAAGGGTCCTCAAGAGACATTTCTCTAAAGAATAAAATGGTCAACAGTTCACAGAGGGGGAAAAGATTTTGAAAATGGTCGAGATTATTCACCATCAAAAAAAATGGAAGTTAAACACGCAATGAAATGTCATTTCAAGACTATTGCTGTCACTGTCGGCAATGCAATGAATGATAAGAAATATTGGCCTGAATATTGATAAAACTTGTAGAATGTGATGAGAATGAAAATTGTTAACAGCCATTATGGGAAACAATATGAAGGTTCCTCAAACATTTACATAGAGAGACATGTCATGTGACACAGCAACTCCACTAAATGATGCACATCCAAAAGAATGGAAACAATGTATCAAAAGGAATCTGCATCCCCAGGTCCTTTGAAGTATTATTTGTAATAACTGATACACAGATTCAACCTAAGAGTGTATCAACTGGTGAGTGAAGTGGGAATGTCTGGTTTCTTTAGCAACTCAGTTGTGTCACGTGATGTTTTTCTGGAAGCTGTCTTGTGAGAGGGCACGTGATGGTTTGCTGAAAACGGAGGTCACGTGGTGTTTAGAAAGAATATAATTGTAACCCCACGGACAGTGAGAGGATGCTCTTGCATTGCTACTCTGTGCAACACTTCCCTGGTCGCCAATCTTTACTTCATAGCCAATCTTCACTTCCTAGAGAGAAACACACCAAAGAACTTCTTATGGTATTCTGGCTGATTCTAGCTGCTTCCACTGACTCGTGCAAATTCGGTGGAGCCTTGTTTCTCCTGGATCGTGCCTCAGCTACTGATTCATGTTTAGTGTCTGTTGTTTGCTGTTACTGGACTGGTGGTATCCTGACTATGAAGAGTGGAATAGCTCCAACTTCTAAACCGGTCCCTTTTCCTATTAATCTTCTTTCTCCCCATCTCTGGTCGGTGGGTTAGAAGAGAGGTTAAAGCATTTAGGAGCTTTAAATAAAGTAGGATTTTAAAAAATCTGAGCCTACAGGTAAATAAGCAAAGAAAATATGATACAGACACCACAGAGGAAAACTGTACAACTTTAAAAAAATTAAGGTTTGCAAAAGGTGGATACTTGGGATTACTAAAATGATATAAAAGCCAGACACAAAAAGATAAGTTGCATGAAGCTTCATTTGTACATGAAACCTTGAAGTATCCAAGTTACAGAAGCGGCAATGATAATGGTACCTACAAGGGGCAAGGGTAAGCAAGTGACGTTGGAGACATAACAGTCATGGGATACGAAACAACAGAATAAGAACAAGAGATTTATCCAAAAAAATATTGGCAGCAATAAGTAAATTAACAGTGTACTGAATACTTGAGAATTAAGTGTGGGCGTTCTGACTCTAAACTGTGAGATAATGTATTAATGACCATGATTTAACCATTTCACAGATGTGTATATATTTCAAAATGTCTTGATGTGCACAATTAATATTTATTAATTAAGATACTTTGGCTGGGCCAGCAGGGAGGCTCACTTGGTAAAAGCACTTGCCATTCAAGCCTGATGATCTGAGTTCGATCTCTGGAATCCATCTTAGAAAGAGATACCCAGCTGCACAGACTTGTCCTCTGTCTGCTCATACATGACTATATATGCACTGCACCCTCACAAACACATATCATACACACACAGAGAGAGACACAGACACATACACGCAGACATTCACATCAATAGTAATTGTAAACAAATAAAAGAAAATTTTAAGGATAAAGTGAAAATAAAAGAGTTTGTCAACTGAAATTTTTTAAAAATTTTAAATTACTCTTCTAATTTATGATCAAGAAAATAAAAGTATGCTTATAAAAAAAGTATTGTATATATACTGTGAATTTTTACCAAATGATGAAAATCAATTTGTATTTAATTGGCTTTTAAATTTCCTTTCAGAACTAGTTGTAACAAACATATACATACACTAAACTCCTACCTTAATAAATCAGTGAAAGTTACAATATCTGAAAATATGCCATCTATCCCACCTCTACTCTTCCTGGAGTTTTCTACCTTGTCATATCTACTCAATAAATGTATGAGACAAAATTGAATACATTAAAATACATCTCTGCATTCTGCCCCCCAATGGAAACTGTGTGCATGCTGTACTTGGGATTCTTTGATGCTGAACAGAAATGGACACACTCTTTGAACTCCAATATTCAATGGTATCAGGTATTTTACAGTCTAAACTCTTAAAGGATCGAGGTTTTGGCTGAGATGGATTATAAAACAAATGCAGCCAGGTTTTCAACCTGTTCCATATAATGCTGAAGCCCCTGTCTCATTCAACCTATATTCTCAGTCATTTGACTTGGTGTGACTACTGGACATCTTCAGGCAAAAGCTTCAGATGGGCTTAGAACTTACCCTGCCTTGGGCCTCTGCCATTATCATTAGAACATTCCTGGACCAGACCTTAAGAGGAGAGATGGACAAACTGAACCAAGGTCTTCTAAAATGCCCTAATCAAAAAGCCAGCTCACCTCCAGATACAAGAGTGTAGAGTGAATATCAGTCTACTGGCTGACAGGTGCTTCCTACTGTGTGCCATTAGTACCCAAGATAAGATTCTGCTATTCAGCAAAAACTACAGAGAAGACATGTCCTCCTAATTAGAAAAATAGAACTCTTCATAATTAATTCATAATTCCATGCTTGTAGATGTATTTCTTCATTCTATTAGTTGATAGATGCTATAACTCTTTGTTGGCTGCAGTATACACAAACTCTGATGTGTTTAAGGTAGACTATTCTCCCATATCTCTGAGGCATACATTTTAAGACCCCCAAAGGATGCTGAAAACTCACTATAACCAAACCCTGCTTATACAAAAGAAATGAGAGACTACTTTTGAAAAAAAAAGTGCTACATCACTGTTGGGCCTGCAGGATCCCAGCGGGTGACTCAAAAAGGATAGAAGGAATGTGTTTTGTATCTGATGCCTTCACTATATCACAACTTATGTGTCTGGTTTCTGTTGGACTATGAATGTAAGCATGCTAACCAACTAGGGAGTACTCATTTGAACTAATTTTAATTCTTATGCTTTGAGGCTGCAGATTCCAGCTAAGAGAATCTAAAGTGTCTTCAAGATTTGCAAGGTTAGTATAGGCAACAAATTGTCAGCTAATGAGCTATTGCATATGCAAGTACACACACACACACACACACACACACACACACACACACACTTTTGTAGATATCAGAGGACAACTTGTGGAAGTTAGTTCTTGCCTTTCAGCATGGAGGTTCCAAGAGCCTAGCTCAGGTAGTGAGTCTTGGCAGCAAGCACTCACCCATCCTGACTGTGGGCTTCTACAAGGTCCTGTTTCACATCACTGAAACGACACCCAGATTTCTCCAGCTGTTGCTCTAAGCCTGAAGAAAATGTGTGCTGTTCTCTGATTCATTCTCTCTCGAAGTCACCTTGGATTTCAGAAACAACAGAATCCTGTGGTCTGATGAGTCTCCACCCCATAAATAAGATCTGTTAGCCCATGACAAGAAAGGAGGCTGATCCGCTAAGTGCAAACGAGCATCACATAATGGCAGCTGGATTGTCCCTCAAGCAATAATAACTTCCCCTTTAGCACCAGCAAGACCTCACAAAACCAAGACTGATAATGATCAACTAACCCACAGTTGACAAGGCTGCCTAACTGTGCATGCAGCTTGTCATCTGTCCCTGTGCCTACTCAGTTTAAACCTGAAGCCTGTGTCAGCATCCCTGAAAACAGCTGAGGATGCAGAGCTCCTTGTTCTCCCTGTGTGTCCATTATGAATACTAAATTTGTTTTCTTGTTTTCACTTGCTTATTATTTTTAGAGTAGTGAACAGACCAGATTGGTTGAGAATACTTAAAACTGGGTACCCTCTGGTCTAGGACTCTAGGAATACCCATTTATGTATTCTATCATGAAGCTTACCTAAAGATTAGGAACTGTGAAATTAGCAATGAAAGAAGAAAAACTAAAGAAATTAACAACCATAAACAACATAAATTGTAATGCTCTGACTAGTATGTAAATGTGAGAGCATTCTCTCTCTTCTTCTCTCTCTCTCTCTCTCTCTCTTTCTCTCTCTCTCTCTCTCTCTCAGTTGTACTGTTCTCATGAGTTCTTTCAAGTTCTAAGATGATACAGAAGGCTGCAATGTTTATATAATAAGAAATGAGGGAAATGACATACACATTGTGGCATAGGGTCAGGCTACCACATCAGTTTTCTTTGAATAAAAGAAAACTTCTTTTTCTTCTTCTTTTGCCACTTCTCAATTGATCTAATAACTTATTTCTACCGGGTGACTATTGTACATGCAATATATACAATGTAGGTATTCTAGGCAAGCCTGTGATTTGTGTTCTGCACAGGATAAAGGGGAACAGAGTGAAATTTCATCATGGTATTCTGAACAAAAATATGAAATTTAAAAAGAGTGGTTTACTCATGGAATTTTCCATTTGGTCTCTTTTGGATCCAATTGACAGCAGATAATTGAACCATGGGAAGCACAAACAAGCATGGGGGTCTACTGTATATTTGGGCTTCTTCTTTCTACTGGTCAAGCCAGCATTTAATATGTATGACTTTGAAATCAATTATATAATATATTAGGTGGTAGAAATGCTATAGAAAAATAAAGAGGAGGGACATAGTAGCAGGACACAGATGCTGAGTGCGGCAGGAGGCAGGGGAGCCAAGCACATGCGTAATAGAATGCAACTAAGCTTCCCTGAGGAAGAGATATGGATAGGAAGCAAAGGATTCAAGGAGGAGAAAGCATCTCATCCCCACAGACATGGGGCTGTTGAGCAAGAACACATTTGAGGTTATAGTGGAAGGAGCAGGAAGGGGACTGACAGACAAGTAGAGAGGCAGCAGGCCACCTTGGCCCTCGGCGCCACTGTAGGTGGAATGGACTGGACAGAAATAGGTGGAATCAGGCAAGCTTCCAATGTAAGCTGGAGAATGGATGGCCAGACCAAAGCAGAGCAGAAACATGGCGAGACTAGCTCAGATTCTGGGAAAGCAAGGCCTGAAGAACAACTCAAGAGTCTTGGCCTAAATTCCTTAAAATGTGGAAGTATTGGTAAAATGGGGAAAGTCACTAGTAAAACATTTTTGAGGGAAAACGATTCTAGTTTGGAGAAATTGAGTTTAGAATGTTCTCTAGTCATCCTAGTGACAAAGACGTGTGACCACGCACGTATAGAAGCCAGTGTGACCTGGGAAAATGTTAAAATAGTTAAAAAACGGAACAGAAATGAAAAATAAACATAACATTTTCTTAATTTTTTGCTTTATGCTAAGAATGAGAGACTAGGTATTCAGCCCAAATTGGGACATCTACGTTAACCTGCTACCATCAAGGCTCAGGCACAAAAGTTGAGGTGGGAAGAGTGTAGAAAACAGATGGGAATAAAACTGCTCTGAAGTGTTGTCTTCTTGACATGGCTACTGAAATTATGAGCTCATGGTCCTTGTGGTCACCTAACGACTGACTCACAAGCCGATCAAGATGGCTGCATGATCTCCAAGCCCCACCGCTTACTGAGGAGCTCCTGGAAGTTGGTAGCTGAGGAAAAAGATCCGGGCCTCCCCAGCACCCCCATTAGGGATGTGGCCGCTGACAGGTTTCAGTGTCCCACACCTGTGTATATATAGCCAAAACTAACGGTACTTGGCGGGTTGTCAAAAACAAAAAACAAACAAAACAACATATCTGTGAAGGCCACATCGGGAAACTGGAAGTGAGGAGTGAAGTATTAATATGATCATATCCCACTGCGTTATGAAGTGCTCAACAAAAAGGAGAATTTTGTGAAAGAAACAAACAAAAAGCAAAGTCTCCTGGTAATGATTATAGACTGCCGAAATAAAAATTAAACATTTTTTTAAACTTTTCTTGACTATTAAGAATTATTGACTGTTAAGACTATTAAAAATTAAACTATTGTGGGGCTTGATCCTATGTAATCCCTTGAGTCATTATTATTAATGAGAATGCTACAGATATGGAAACATTATAATAAACATTAAAGAGCAACCACTTGACAACTCAAATAATGCTCCTGCTTCCGCTTATTCCATGAATAAAATAGAGCAACTCTTTGAAAAACTGTATCACTCTAGAATACTTTTGGGCTTTGGATGGCAACACTGTCATCATTTGGATGGCAACACTGTCATCATTTGGATGGCCACACTGTCATTATTAGCTCATTGCTCCTACTGTCTCAAATTTCATTGCAAGGTGTGATGGAACCTAGCCAGAATCGTTAGTGAATGAGCCCTGCGTGTCTATCAACATCTATGTGGTAATTTCCTCATCTGCAAAAGGAGAATGCTGGCACCAACATGTCTTGGGTCTATTGTGACAAGCCTCTGTAAATCTCAGCCATAATCAAAGGATAAACTTCAAAGCTCATTCATCATGTAGCTGTCCACAGCATAGATATCAAAAGGACCTTTAAAGGCATATATATCTAGGCCAGGGTTTGACCCTTCCAAGGAATTAGATATATTAACTTAGCAGACATGTCTCCCTTGCCAATATCTACCACCAATTGAAAAATGGACTAAAAATGCAGCAAGCATATGATAAAATTCTTACGTAAGGGATTTTTAATACGGAAGAGATATAATCACTTATACTTCTGCAGGACTCTGAATTTATAAAGTATCTTTTTATGTTATGATTTGTGGTCTTCAAGACAAACTGGTTGAGTAGATATTGTTTATGTCATCTTACACCTGAGATCAGCATGGCTTGTAAGAGTGACTTTTACAGAGTTGCCTACCAACTCTGAGCAGAAACCTCTGTTTGAATCGGGATTTCACATCCAAAGTTACCCGCTTTCCATTAACCAAGATGAGTGATCTGCTGAGTTGGATAAAATCCAGAAGCAACTATCTGGTACTCTCCCTTCCATTCTGATGCTTTTTAATTTGAACCATCCATCCTTCAACACAGTCAAGCTTCAATGTGCCTTCTGAATTTCTATTGCATGCAGATGTTGTCTTTGTATTGTGAGGACACAGTTGGAAGGGTCTTATGCATAGTCCCTTTTTACCCACAATACCTTGTGTATAAAAACACATAATTATTCAAACAGATTGAGTCTGTTCATTCATTTATGCAAGAAGTTTTCTCAAACCTCTGCCATGTGTCTTGTTTTAGTGCTACACTGGGTAAAGAAAGAACTCAGCCTGAAATTTGTGAGCTATAGAAGAATACAGATTCTTGGAGCTCTCTAATACTAGAGAGTACATCTCTCAGAAAGTTGTACTGTGTTGTATATACAAGAACACAGGAATCTAACCCAGCACAGGGCAACGGGGAAGACCTTCCTAAACGACAAGCATTAATAAGTATCAGCAATCTATGAGAGAAAGAGAGGAGATGACGAAGACGGAAGAATGACCAAGTCAGAGGGTTCAGCACATGTGCTAAGGTACAGAAGTGTCCCAGTTGCACAGCCTAGATGCTGTGTCTTATGTAACCACAGTTCTCTGAACAAATCCAATCATGATGGGGAACTGCAGACTAACACTTGAAAATCGTCATGTAGCTAAACCACACACTCTCAGATCTTTAGAATAGATCCTTGGTAAGTGTATGGAGCCCTACTCTAAAATCCATTTTTTTGCTATGCATATAAATATGCAATATCCCACTTGATATCTAGCCTGGTTAAGAAACTTGACTATCGTGGACCTGTTGGATAATGTTGCAAAGGTCTATTCAATCACAGCTGTTTTTACAACTACAAATTTTGTAGTTAGCTGGAATTGTGCTTCCAAGTGTAAATTAAGTCTTTGTTCAGGGGAATATTAAGAGAGCTTGATACACACAGTGTCACATGGTCATGTGTGGTATCCTGTGCAATAAATGATGCTGCTTTACAAAAGGCACTTTATACAGGTCTTTATAAATGACTATAAAATGTACAGGATTTTATAAAATTAAATGTTTTCATAGGTTATGGTTTTATGGTAAAACATAACTCAAATATATATATATATATATATATATATATATATCTCCAGGAAGGCACACACTCTCAGTGCATGTAGACAGACCCTAGTCAGTTGATGGGGAACCCTAAAAAGACACTACTTCGTGTTGAATTTTGTGCCTGCAGAATTCATATTTTGAAACTCCCAACCCCCGTGACCTTAGAATGTGTCTGTCATTTAACACAGGGCACTTGAAGAGCTAATTAAACTTAAACAAGGTCATAGGGATAAGGTCCTAATCTGGTGTAACTGGTGTCCTTACAAAAAGAGGAAGAGAGGGTGTGGACAGAGGGAAGGTCGTGTGAGGACAGGGGAAGGTGGCAGGGTGCAAGCCAAGGAGAGAGGCACCAGGAGAAACCACAGCTGCCAAACAGACCACAGGCTTCCAGCCTCCAGTACCAGGACAAGACTGGTTTCTATAGTCGAGCCAACTGATCTATGGTGTTTTCTTACAGCCAGGCTGTAAAGTGGTGAATTTTACCCCCAAAAGGAAAATTCACATTGAACCTCAAGCATCCAAAATGATATTTGGAACAGGTACTTTATGGAGATAATTAAAAATAAATTAAGTCAGAACGGGAGAGATGGTAACTTGGAGATTAAGAACACTGACTGCCCTTCCAGAGGACCCTGGTTTGATTCCCAGATCCCACATAGAGGCTCACAACCATCTGCAGCTCCAGTTCCAGGTGATCTGATGCTTGTTTCTGACCATGGGTACCAGGCATGCAATCAGAGAAGAGAAAGAAAATACTATATAAAGATACCTTAGCTCTGCAGAGAAACCTACACCAGAATCCAAATTTTTTAGCAACTGACTTTCAGCTTCCAGTAATGTGAGAAAAATTAATTTTGTCATTTAAACCACACAGGGTGTAGCATTTTCTTATGGAAGTTCTAGAACACCAAAACAGACACATACTCTGTTCTCTCCACCCCCCGACCCCCCCCTCTCTCTCTCTCTCTCTCTCTCTCTCTCTCACACACACACACACACCCCAACACACACACACACACACACACAAACAGTACACAAGTATGTGGGGACATAGGCTGACCCAACATATCTTCTGTCATATATCTGGATTCCTATTTGAAATCAGAAGCCTTACATTGTGTCTTTGTAAATTGGAATTTTTCACTTGACCTGAAACAAGGGTACCATATTTATATTTATATAGCCAGGATGTCTCTGTCTGAATATCAAATAGGATCAAAAATAATAGAATAATTTTTCAGAAGGCGGGGTCAATGTATGGGTGCCATCACATTTTTCAAAACATTCTAGAGATTTACAAAGCAATCCTTTCATCTTTCAGAGAGAATGATCCTGGCTTAAGTTACCTGAAGTTAGCGAAGAAGAAACTTGGATTTACCATCCCCGTCCTGTTCCTACCTGAACTTTTCTTCATGCAGCTGCTACACTCCTGTCACTTGTCAAATTATGCTTGAAGCTTTTTGTAAGTTTAATTAAGCCTGACTAATTTTCCAACAGTACAAAGAAAGATGAAGAAGTCCTTAAATATTGAATCCATTTATGATTCAAGGTGTCATTCTCTGGATGGGACGGTTCAATTCTTAGAATTAATTACCCTCTGAAATTCAAGCTGAATTTTAAGATATATAGTCATGCCTCACACAAAGCACAAATTCAACATTTCAACTCTTCTCTAAGAGACTATTCCAGATGCTGCATCTAAATTCACATCCTAGCCATGAAATGAAATCATCTGTCATGATAAGCCATGTGATAGTCAACTATGCCGTCATTTTGATCTCCATTCCTGGTTTTCCTTCTCCCTCTTTGTCCTGGTATAAATCTGTTAAAACTTAGCTTTCCTTTGTACTGGGGACATAGCTAAGCGGAAAAACAGCTTCTCTGGTAAGCCTTAGGACCTGAGTTTGATCCACAGGACACACATGAAAAAAGCTGAACGTGGATATGAACACCTGTAAGCTTAACATGATGGTTAATACTATCAACCTGACAGGGTCTAAAATGACCAAGGAGACAAATGTTTTGTGCACGTCCATGAGTTTCTACACTGGGTTCATCAGATAGAAAGATACACCCTAACTCTGGGGTGACATCATACCATAGGATAAGGACCTAGACTTCATAAAAGGAAAGAAACAAACTGGTTGTGAACAGTCACAGTTCTCTGCCTCCTGACTATGGCTGCATGATGGCCAGACACCTCTGACTTCTGATGCCCTCACTTCCCTGCTATGATGGAATCTACCCTCCAAGGGTGAGGTGAAAAATCAGCCCCTTTTTCCCTTAACTGGCTTTTGTCAGTCTATTTTGTGGCTTTGAGACAAAATAACTATTAATGATACATCCAACAATGGTGAGATGGAGACAGGCAAAGGCCAGGGATCAGCCCAGTGAGAGACCTTGTCTTGGAAAAAAAAAAAACAAAAACAAGTAGATGATAGTGGAGAGACAACATTTGAAGTTGTCCTCTGACTTCCACATATGTCCCTGCTCTGATTTGTTACTTTAGCCCATGACAAGCTTTATCCACTTCTAGAAGCTTCCCCTCCAGGTTCTTTTTCCCTCAGTGTCACCTTGGAGACATCTGAATGCATCTGGGACTTGACATCCATTGTGCAGTACGAGTTCATTCTCTGTCAGTACACGGAAGGCTACCCAACTCAAGAATCGGTGTTCCATAGGTCAGATTTCCAATTCAAGGACTCGAGAGAACCATACAGGTAACTCAATTGAGGATTACTTAACAATTCCCCCCCAAAAAAATTTCTATTGCAAAAAACCTCTGAGAGACTGAATACACAAGGGGCCAGGAGAGTGCATGCCTGTGCACCCACACCAGCAACCACAAGATAAGCAGTGAGGCAAATCCTGGGTGCTTGGGCATTTGTTGGAAGTCAGCAGCCCGACAACCACTTCCAGCATCCCATGAGACACAGGGGTTATGGAAGGTGAAGCTCACTAGGCTTCTTCAATGCCTTTTGATTGGAATTCTGATTTCCTCCATAACATGCACCGATAAAGGAACACAGGCAGCTGTTTTGTCCTCCGATATGGAAGTCTCAGTTGAGGAAAGTCATCACCTGATCTCATCTGTCTACCATCAGCTATATTAACAGCAAATGCATCACCTTCCCCTAGTGAGGCTTGGCATGGTCCTCCTTTACCTGGTACCTCCTACGTATCGTGGACACACACACACCCCAAAAAATGAAAACCAAAAACAAGAGTAGTTAAAAATAGAGATTACTAAACCTCTACTTGATACAAAAGAGCCAGCTCTGAGCTACTGCATCTAGGCAATCCAGTGACATCTGCATCTTAGGCATCCAAAGCTCAGAGAGCTGTACTCACCACCTTTCATCATGCCCACTTCGTAACACTTTCGAAGCCGGCAGGCCTGGCAACTCTTCCTCCGGTTCTTGTCAATGGTGCATTGGTTTGTAGCTGGACACATGTAATCATTATGTCCTAATGGAAGTAAAAGGGTCAAATTAGTATCATTTCAGGAAACATAAGAGGTCAGACTCTTGCCCTTAATTTCTGCCTCAGACTATTGTTTTAGCTGTTGTTTGGTCACAGCCTCTCCCCATCACATGACCTATGCTGGACAGCATGCAGTGGGTTTTGTTTTGTGGTGCAGGAGATGGAGGCTGGGGTTTCTCCTGTGCTAGGTAAGTGCCCTGTGGCTGGACAGCATCCCCACTGTGCAGGGAAATGCCATAGGACATGTATTCCCAGGTCAGGGTTCCTCTCAGTGAGCTTTGTTTTGCTTTGCTTTGGTTTTATATTTGGTTTGATCTGAGTTTTATGGGATTTCTCAGACTACTCACAAAACAAACAAACAAAAAACAAACAAAAACCCTGTAAGAAGAACTGTTGTAAATCAAACTTTTCAGAATTCTGAAGAGAAAAGGAGGGCTCTTCAATTAATTACATATTCAGATAAAGTGCAGAATATCTAAATTCAGTCAGAGAAGTAGGCTGGGTGGAAGTTGGTCTGTCAAATGCTAGCAAGGGGATGCTGGCCATTCCCTGAGGCTCACTTTCCTCCTGTCTAAGCTAGAAAATGTAATCACACACACACACACACACACACACACACACACATACACACACACCACATACCATACACACACACACACACACCACACACCACACACACACACCACATAACACACACACATACACCCCAAATACAGACACACACAACACACACACACATACAACACACACACAACACACACAACACACACATATACACACATGACACACATACACACCACACACACACACACACACACACACACACACACACACACACATATATATAATTGCTATACTGTTATTCTAAGACTACAGAAATGAATCAATGAATGTCAAGGGACTGGTCCTGTCCCCTAATTATGAATCCTCTTTCTCTACTCTCTTGTTTGTTGTCTCCACCAAATGCTTCTGATTGGCCTAGGACATGGGCAAGCCCATCCCTTCATGTTACCTTTTACCCTATTTCAATAGCCTTTTGATCTTTCTGGACTCCTCAGAAGTGTCCATGCTCGGTCACCTTTCCTTACCTCTCCTGAGTGGCTCAGCACAGCCCCTGGTTGTATAGTTAGTCACCTCTCTAGCTGCTCCCACATGAAGTCTGCATAATGCCAAACATTTCATAGGGGAAGTCTTCAGTCTCGACCAAGGACTAAGGGAATGGCATGCTTTCCATTCTCAAAACAAAGTGAAAACATAGTCCATTTACTAATTGAAATACATCCTATAGACCTCTACCCCCTGTTCATGAAGGGCAAGATACAAGACAGTAAAATATCTGAACATAGGCCGTTCTTCTTCTTTGCAAATAAGAAGCATCCACAACTAGAACAGACTGGGGTGGGGTTTTAAAAGAAATCCAAGACTCTATTTTAAATGTATTTTATAAAAGCCACCATGTAAATTAACATAATCTCTTGCATAAGAGAGACCAGTAAAGCCAATAAGCAGGACTATGCATTTGAAACTGGTCAGAGACCTCACACTGCCTGAAAAATTCAGGCGTAGAGTATCATTATGTAGTCCAGCCTGGCCTTGAACTCACAGAGATCTGCCTGGAGTAAAGGCTTGTACCACTGTGCCCAAGCACAGTAGTTATTTTTAAACTGTCTTTATTAATAGGGAAAAGTTGAGAAAGGCATAGAATGGGAGACAAGGTTGATCTGGGTTTAAAGTTAGCAAACTCCAGGAAAATGGTTCATTATTCTGATACCCTAATACCCTAAGGAAATTTTAGTGGTTTACCTCTTCTGGTGTTTACAGAGAACACATCAATATATTTTAACTCAAAACACTAAATACACATTTAAGCCTCAGAAAAAAATTTAATAACTACTTAAACCAAATACTATGTTGACTCACTTTCTCTCTGATAGACAGGTATTTTGCAAGCCAGGAGAGGGAGGAGAACTGCCGTGACTCAGGTAACAGCTGGCTGCCTCTCCTGTTTGGATTGGCTATCCTCTGAAGATGTCTATCTTCATGAAACCAGGTAAAATTCTTGAACTAACACGTCTAATCCATAAAGTGTGGCAGATCTGTGTAATTGACTCCATTCCTTACCAAGAAGGAAAGCAGAGGTATGGGATTATGGCCACAATGCTGGGCTTTTCTGACAACACACAAAAGAAGCTGAAATGACTAATCAATAAACTGATTAGAAGAAAGACTCTCATAAGTACATGTTTGCTATCATCAGTCTAAACAAATCCTCCCTAACCAAACACCAGCAATGAATACTTTTAAGTCTTCAACTGACGTTAGATAAAAACCAACAAAGCTGTCATTTCCCTTAATAAGTCTGTAAACGGCCGATGTTAAAGCAAGTGTTTGTCCCCTAGCTCCTTCACAAGCCATATTTGATCTTTTGAAAATAATTTATGAGAAAACTGTAGTGAAATAGAGTTAATTTTTGAGGACCAATTCAATTATGTGAGTGAAACATCCAATAATTTTACCACAGAGATGGGAAGCTTCAGCCTTGTGAAAACACTGGAAGAGTATAAAAGGACACAACCAAGATACAACAGTCAAGTGGAGCGCTGGAAAGCTACACACGAGTTTCTTTTCCCCGGGAACGTTACTCAGTGGCCTAGCAATGGCCTAGCATATATGAGACCATGGGCTTCATCATCACCACAAGCAAAAAAAAAAGTAAATAAAAATCCTTTGGAAGAATACATAGCTTAGTGCAAAGTGTAGAGACAGGCTACAGATGATGCCTACAAGCCAAAACTGCCAGGCAAACCTGGTCCCCGAGAAACACGCAGCGCCTGCCACAGGAGGACTTTTCCTTTAGGATTCCTTTTCTTGACTTTTTCCTTCTCGTCTATTCTCTATTGTAGCAGCTGTTTTGTTTTTAACATTACCACTCAGAAAGCCTAGATTTGCTTTGTTATGAAAATAAACGATGATCCGTATCCAGCACTCGGAAGGAAGATAAACACAGACCTAATTAAAGCAAGCAGAAGCTTGAGAGAGATCTAATACTGTGGACTGTTCTTTTTTGACACCTCTCCCCTCAGGATATTTTGGCAGCTACCTCAGACCAGATCTCTTTTTTGGGGCTTTAGGCCTGTCTGTGCACCCAACATCCATCCATCCAGAATTGGCTCACTGACCCTCAGGAACTGGTATTACCAGTCAAACTGACTGCCTCTGCGGTTTGACTCTCAAATGTCTCCCACCAGCTTGTATTTTGAATGCATAGTTTCCAGTTTGTGGCACTGTTTCCAAGGTGGAGCCTGGCAGGGGAAAGTAGGCCACTGGGGGTGGGTCTTTGAAAGTTACACCCAAGTGGACAGGCTCTGTCTCACTCTCTATCTCCCAGTCAGACACCAGGCCCTGCCTCAGACTCATGCCTCCACAGATGAAGGCTTTCTGCCATCGGGCCTTCCTGCAACAACAGACTAAAGTCCTTCAAACCCATGAGCCAAAATAACCATTCCTTTCCTAAGTTATTTCTGTTGAGTAGTTTGTCACAACAACGGCATAGTAACTAGTACAGTAACTGACTTAACTCATCAGCCGTCTGTCTCTTGTCAACTATCCAACATGAAGCCACACACACAGAGTCACAGTAGGCCACTTCCTTCAGTGAACCCTACCACCACACACCACCACAAGGGCTCATCCACACAAACACCAAGAGATGGAGATTAAATCAACTATTTGGTTCTTTTTCAAAGCAAAGCCATTTATTTCAAATAAATACAAATGTGTTTGAGAGTGACTAAGAGAGAGTGGGGTATGTGTGTGTGTGTGTACATGTGTGTGTACATGTATGTATATACATATATGTGTATATGTGTTCATGTGGGTACATGTGTATATGTGTTCGTGTGTATGTGTATATCTGTCCTTGTATGTGTACATGTGTGTATGTGTACATGTATGTGTGTATGTGTATATGTATGTATCTGTGTATGTGTATGTCTGTACATGTGTGTGCACATGTGTGTATGTGTGTGTACATATATATGTATGCAAAAGACAAAGGAAGATTTGGGGTGTCTTGTTTTAATTATTCTTTTACTCCGTTACAACATTTTTTATTTTAAAAATTTATTTATTCCTTAGCAGTTTCATGAATATAGGATGTTCCTTGATAGAAATCCCCCCACCCCTGAATGCACATTTTCTTCTCCCGTCCTTCCCCCCCCATCAAATCCCTTCTTCTTTCCACGTCTTCCTATTTCATGTCCTTTCATTGTGACTTTCTGCATTTAACTGAGGTCTCCTGCAAGCACACACGAGTGAAGATGGGCTTACTTCACCCAGGGCCATGTTCTTGGGAGGAGCATGGCTCAAGGCTATTGCTTGGGTTTCAAGTACATCACTCAACAAACTGGCTCCTCTGCAACTCCTCCCCGCAAACCAAGCGTTCTTCGTATCCTGTCATCCCAACCCCATGCTGCCTTTTAATTGCTTGTCTGAATCCACAGATGGGCTTAGGCTTGGCAGCCAATGAGCCACACCTGGGTCATCATCCCACTATCCCCGCCACATCCTAGGGCAGAGAGCAGAGCTCAGTGACCACACCTATGGAGGACTCGAGCAAAGACACAAAAGCTCTGGTTTCCACCCACTGACTTGTCTGTGCAGCCCAGGTGTCAGGAGGGTACAGCTTGGGCTCTTTAAAGGAAAGTCACTGTGTTGGTCACCTGTTACTGTACTAAAATACCATGATCAGAAGAAAGAGTTTATTTGGACTTACAATTACAGTGTGGGGTGAGGAGGAGGGAGGGGAGGGGTAAGAGAAGGGAGAAGGAAAGAAAGAGGGAGAGGAGGAAAGAGAAAGAAGGGGATACGGGGGAGGAAAGGGAGAAGAGGGAGAAAGAGAGAAGAGAGAGGGGAAGAGAGGAAGGAGAAGGAGAAGGGAAGTGAGAGAGGGAGAGGAAGGGGAGACAGAGGGAAAGGGAGAAGAAAGGGAGCAGCAGGAGAAACGGGATGGGAAAAGGGGAAGAAAGCGAGAGGGGGGAAGAGGAAGGGAAGGGAAGAGGGAGGGAGAGAGAGAGAGAGACACAGGGAGAGAGAGACACACAGAGAGAGAGAGAGAGAGAGAGAGAGAGAGAGAGAGAGAGAGAGAGAGAGAGACTCATAATGGCATGGCGGTGAGGGGCATTGGACATCTTCACCCACAAGCAGGAAGCAGAGCAATGGAGAAAGTGGGTCAGGGCTACAAAGTCCCAAAGCTCTCCCCCAGTGACCAGTGACGGACTTCCTCCAACAAGACTGCATCATCTCCCCAGATAGCGCCACCAACTGGTGACCAAGTGTTCAAGTATCTGAGCCTGCAACAGACATTTCTTATTCAAACTACCACAAGCCACTCTGAACAGAATGGGCGGAATGATAAATGCCTAATTCGTGTTAATGCAAATGAGCACTTAGCATACTCATCATGCCTGAAGTCATGGAAGTCCACGTGAATTCTCAAGGATCAATGAAATCTAAGGTGTTTAACACCCACACCTCAAATAAAAGCCAGGTATAGCCAATCTTGCCCAAAAGCCTCACTAGAGAAACCCAACAACACTTCTAAAGATATTTTATTTGTCATTACTTTGTGTACACACACACACACACACACACACACACACACACACACACACACAGAACTTGCACAGGAGTGAATTCTCTCCTTCCAGTTGAGGCAGGATCTCCCACTATGTGCCCTCCAGGCCAGGGGGTCCACGAGCTTCTGAGTAATTATTTAGTCCTTGCCTTCCATCTCATCATAAGAACGCTGCAATTTCCAATGCCAGACAATGGCTGGATTTTGGCTGGATTTCTGTGAGCTGCAGGGCTTGAACTCGGGTCCTTGTGCTTAAGCAGTAAGTGCTTTAACTCACTGAGCCATCCATCTTCTTGGCCCACAAATAACATGCCATTCTTCTTTATTTCACATCATTTTAGTCTCTCTCTCTTTTTATATTCGTTCATGAGTATGAGTGCTTTGCCTGAATGTCTGTATGTGCACCACATGCATGCCTGGTCCATGTGGAAATCAAAAGAAGGGGTTGTATCTCCTAGGACTGAAGTTACCAGTGGTTGTAAGCCACCATACGGGTGTTGGAAATTTGAACCTCATCCTCTAGAAGTGTAGACAGGGCTCTTAACCACTGAGCCATTTCTCCAGCCTCTAAAATGATTTATCTATTCCTATTTTATGTGCATTGGTCTTTCGTCTAAATGTATGTCTAGATAAGGGTGTGGGAGCCCCTAGAACTAAAGTTACAGACAGTTATGAGCTGCCATGTGGGAGCTGGGAATTGAACCTGGGTCCTTTAGGAGAGCAGCCAATGTTCTTAACCACTGAAGCATATATCTTACTGATACCTTTATTAAGGTAACACCTAAGCACTCCATCTATGCTCACCTTCTCTTTATTAGAAACCCTTACCAAAATTTTTCATAAAATTAACAAGAGTTCATTAGAATTTGAAGCATCCAGTAGTTGTGCCTAAATAGTTTAAAATGCCAAATAAAAAATGAAATCTGGATTATTTCTCTAAGTATCAGCATATATCTGTAGAGTGTTAAATACAGCTTTAAATCCTCTGTGGATTTACATTAGGCTTACGTTTAGATCCTGAAGACATCGAGGCAAGAGAAAACTGACATTTTAATTCATTAGTAAAGGGCTCTGCAGACATCCTATAACATGGCAGACTTACATCACCATACACCTGTCACACATAAACACGACAACTTAAAGCTGTGCTCAATATATCAGAGCTGCCAGCATCTGTAACACTCTAATGTCGACTTTTACCCATGTAGCTACCTAAAGTTGTGATCACGACTATTGCCAGTCATCACAACCAGAGTCAAACTGCACATTTATGGCTTGAAAAAGAATAAAAAATTCATCATCTCATCCAATGTGTGTCTACTGAATACCTAAGCCTTTTCCCACCATTGTCAAATTTAACAAACATAGAGCCAAAGCATCATAAGTGAGAGGGAGCATCTTTGTTATTCTTCAGGTCATAAGGTATGGAAAACATGTCATGGCATAGTTTAGAGAAATTATAATTTGAGATTGTTTTGAGAAAAAGCATAGAATCCGTGGGCAGATTTCTCAAAGGTTTGAAATACAAACTAGACGCTAGGCAGAGGTGAGTAGCAGCCTCCCAGAAAGAGCGTGGTCTCCTTACGAGTTCATCCCACTTAAGATCAACTAATGGAGTGTGTAGACTCTTTCACACAGCTCATTTGATCATTCTCTCCATGAAAAACCACCTTCTTCCATTCTGAACGTGATGTTCCAAGTGCTATATAATGCATGGATTGCTTGATTCAATCTGCACCAACTTCATGAAAAAGGAATTATACTAATCCACATTTTACAGTTGTTGGATTGTGATAAAGGTTTTAAAGCTGCTCAAACCACCCAGAAAAACGGATTTTGAATCAAGGTCTCCCTCCCATTAGAGACTGAACTCAGCCATCCCTGCAACCTTCATATACTGAAGGCTCAACTTGTCCAAAAAGCTCTTCATTCAAAAACAGTATCTGTTTTTCTGCTGGTAATTATGGTAGAGGTCTCAGCAGCTATCTGACCCATGAGGGTTCTGAGATCAAGGACGCTTGTGCATAAGAAAGTACAACAGGGCGCTAACATGGCCAAGCTGATGTCATTTACTGCCTGTGTTTTGAAAATATGCAAGATGTATCTATCAAAACAACCATATTGGACAATGGGGTAAGAAAAAAACTTACATTATTTGGAAGAGACACTGGCCAGGTATTTGGATATGATTTACATAGAATCATGGGTATTACCCTGCCTTATATCTGGAAGAAAATGGGAAATTGCTGAGTTTACCCCTGCCCATTAAGTGGAATTTGATCTTGGAGGTGTCACATAGATCAATTACTAGTACCAAAGGAAGAAAATGCTATGAGAGAGGCCAGGCAAAACTGAGAAACAGGTTCAAACAGTGCTGCTGGGACCACTAACTGAAGAAATGGAAGACTATCAAAGAATCTAATAAGGTGGGAAGAGTTCAAAAGATTTTTAAGTGAATGTAGGAGTGTGGAAATGACTGACATTAAAAAATGAAGGCTTAGAAGTATTCATAATTATTCCCTAGAAGAATTCGTATCAAAATGGATATTAATCACCTTTAAGTAGTAAAGTACATGAAGCTAAAGATGAGAAGGTTTAAACCAATTGCCAAATATTTGAGGCTAGAAGAGAAGGAGGAAAAGGAGGAGGAGGAAGAGGAAGAGGAGGAGGGGGAGGAGGAGGAGGAGGTGAAAGGCTCCTGCTTTGTTCTAGGATGTCCTAAAAATTGTCCTTACTGTTAATCGGGAGGAGAATCTGATTTATGAGGGAGAGTGGAAAGAGGGGGCATAGAACAGTTCTAAACATGTTGGGAGAGTTCAGTGAGACATCAACTGACTGTCAAGCAGATAGTTGTAAATAAAGTATTAAAATGAAGGCAAAATTAAATGGAGGTAAAATACTTAGTAATTCCCCTTTCAGGTACATACTCAATGAGTGGAGGGGTTGGAGGTTGAGGGATTGCCAAGATCAGATTGGCCTGTGGATACATTTCTGGAGGGGGTGGGGAGTGGGGTGTGGATTGTTAACTGGTATGAGAGCCCAGCCCACTGTGGGCAGCACCATTCCCTGGGCTAAAAAGTCCTAAGAAAGCTAGCTAAGCATAGGCCTTTCAGCAAGTCAACAAGCAGCATTTCTTCATGGTTTCTGCTTCCAATTACTGCTTGAGTCCCCGCCCTGACATCGCTCACTGATGTAACCCATTAGATAAAATAAATCCTTTACTGCCCTCAGTTGCTTTTAGTCAGTGTTTTATCACAGTGACAGAGATGAACCTAGAACAGTGTCCTAGTCTCTATAACACACACACACACACACACACACACACACACACACACACACATGGTTGAAAGGAAGAATTCAAACAGATATGTGTACGTGTATGTCCAGAGTCAAAGCAACATTACTCATAATAGCCAAAAGGCAGAGATAACTCAGGCTCTACTGACTTAAATAAACAGACAAAAGGTGGTAAATAAATACAACAGAATTAACATTTATCTTTTAAAAACATTAAAATTTCAATATACTACAGCATGGCTGAATCTGGAAAACACAGTGCTAAGTGGGAGAAGTCAGACACGAAAGGACAAAAGTGACTCTGGGTACATGAAGTACCTAAAATAGTCACACTTACAGAGACACACTGTGGTGATGAAATAGAGCTATCAAGATCCGCAGGAAAGTGGGAGAGTTATTGCTTAAAAGGCACAGTTTCAATCTTCTCATACGACTTCTGCTCATACAACATAAATGAACCTAATTCCACTGAACTACACACTTTCAATGGCTGAACTTGTACATTTTTTGTTTTGGATGGTTTTTGTAAATTGAACTTGTAGGCTGTCGTAAGTATCTACATGAGAAAGCAGAAAAATGAATCTAGGTTGGATTGTTTGATCCTATTCTGATTTGCTCCTAAGTGACAATCTCTGTGGCCAAGGATTGACTATCACCATGCACCATGGACTTCTCATAAACTAGGTGACATGCTTGTTGCGTTCAGCTCTGCGTCTCATCTCATTATCACGAACAATGAGTTGGGTTGCTCCAGTCACAGAGTCATAACTTGAGATGCCAGGGAACTGAGTAACTCGTTCAAGGCCTCTTGGCTGGCAGAGGGTAAAATGGTAGATGATCATTAAAATGAAGATCTGTCTCGTTCGTGGATCTTTGGCTTTTTCTTTGTAGAATACTGCCATGATTGGCTAAGAAGGAAGAGCTAAATATTAACTCAGAATACTTAAAGTATTAAATTGTGCTTATTACAATAATGCAACAGCTAAAGAAATCACTGCGTCTTTGAAGAGCATTTCAGAACCAACAATGTAATCATCTCCAGACTGATTCTTAACACTGTCGTCCCCACCAAGCAGAAAAGATAAGCCACACGAGAGATTACACTTATCTGTGCATCACGACATGTATTTTTTTTTTATTCTAGAAAAACCTCTTCAACATATTCTGGCACAAGCTCAAGATGGAAAGAAAGACTAGAAAGCAAATGTTTGAGGAAATTAAACAAAAACTTTAAGCCCTTTGAAAGAGTAACTGCAGCAGTGTGTTTGTAAATACATTTCCACTCAGATATTAAAATGAATACTTTCTGATTCACAGCCAATGCAATGAGCCAAACCAAATGAAATAAAATTTGGCTGTCTCGGTGAACACATTCCTAAAACTCCAGTGAGGACATTCAGTGGGCCCTGATTTGAACTATTTCACAACCACATTTCTATGTAGCAGCATGCACCAAAAAATAAAGAAAAAGAAAAAAAGAATAAAAAAAAAAAAACAAAAACAAAAACCAGGATGCTTAATCATTCATCCCAAATTCTATTTTCACACAAGTCATTCCTAATTAATCTTATCAGAAACAACACCCACCCCCAAATTGCATTTTGCTTCTATTTTTTTTAAAGTGAACCAGAAAGTATTACTAATACCCAATTATATTCCCCAAAGATGTTTTGAAAGAAGGAATTCTAGGAAAGACAACAGCCCTGGAAAGTTTCCTTTTCTTCGTAAAAAAAAAAAAAAAAATGAAGTCAGAAGAAATTCTCTCTGTCCTTACAAGACCCCAATCGACTGAAAATGTTGACGTGATACCTTTGGGTCCCGTCTCTGTAGTCCATCTGCAAAGCCACAGTTGTTTCAAGTACCTGGCACGGAATCAAGCCAACAGCTGCGGTAACCCATGATGGGATCAGTGTCCACCACCTCACCACAGTACCCCAGAGACAATGTGTCGCTTTCAACAATGCCTTTCCTAGCTCCACACACAAGTAAATGCTGGTACGCAGCCCAGAATAGGACCTTCTGAAATTGCTCCTCCTACTCCTATAATGTCCATCCAGCACAGGGTTTTGACCACCCTGAGGACATGGTGCCTTGTCCCAAGACCTTTGAATCCAGAATGTCTGGAGGACTGGGGACAAGGGAGCAAAGAAAAAGATGGGCAGTAGATAAGAGTTAAGCAAAGGAGGGGAGGGTATAACCATTGGGGTGACTAATTCAAAGGGAGGCAGCATTCCCCTAACCTCCTGGTCTTTTTCTCCTTTGTATTCTTTGCTTCCAGAAAGTTCCCCAACCTTTCTTACCACATCAACGCCTTTAAAGATAAAACCCTGACGGCCAGAACTGGTAGAAAAGATTTCAAAGTGTTCTCAGCCTGAGAAACAAGGAAAAGAAAATGCTCTTGCAATCTGAGAGACAGGATAAAACCCAGAGACCCTGAGCAGGGTTCTGCCAAGTAGCCTGGTCCCGCAGTCAAGGATAAGCTCATACCCCAGCTCAGGGTCATTTTGATGCTTAAGGGGGAGAGGAAAAGATTGTTGACTGAGATCAGATTGGTGCAGCATATGGAAATACAGAGGTCCTTCAAATTGCCGGGCTGCTATTTTATTTTAATGGACTACAGATTCACTAAGTGCTAACTAAGAATTTCACTTATTTTGGGGAGTCTCTCGTAAGTTCTTCTATAGGCAAAACTCTGCCTAGACATTCTGATGAAAAGTAAGGGCAGAAAAGTCAGGCATTTAAGGTCCCACAAATAGGGGCTTCCCTAGCACATCTGTAGCAATAGTGCAGACATTTCTGCTTTTTTAACTTGACTGAGACCCCTTCAAAAACAGGGAGCAGCTAATCTACTTTATCAACCCCAACAACTGCTTCTGACTAGTGGGGGTAAATCAATGTGAGTTTTCTTTCTTTGATTTCCCCCATGATCTTCCCATTTTCCTCAAAAATTTTCCATGGTCTTGTGGATGGAAAACAAAAAAACTCCTTTTTAATAAATAATACTTCGATTCTACATGTAATTTTAAGACAGTAAAAAAGAAGAAGAAATAACAAGTGTGGTCCAAGGGTACAAAGTTTTCATTCATCTTGTGTCCACTGAAACGTTAAAGGATGTGTGAGGGAACATTTAATGTGGATTGATTGACATATAAATTTCACCCAAGCTCATGTGCATAGTCCCATGCATTTCATAGTCCTCAAGCCTGGGGACAATTTCTGTGAAGTTTGTTGCAGCTGCCCTGTAGCCCGGTAAGGAGTGAAATAAATACCCGATGGTCACCCAGCAAAAGCAGAATTGTCGTGGAAACATACACTCCTGAGCATCCAGACCACACAAGTCAGTGTGCTCCCACTTCTTCCTGAGAGCATCATCATAGATGACCTTCGTCACGTCAGTGGGAAAGGGTTGTCCTTTCTCAGAGACATTTGGGAACTCAATCTAGAATCTTCTACTTCCTGTTGTTCTAGAGCAGTGGTTCTCAGCCTGAGGGTCACGACTCCCTTAGGTGTCACATATCATATATCCTACTGATCGGAGTTTTAAAGATATTACAATCCATAACAGTAGCAGATTTACAGTTACAAATTTAATTTTATGTTTCTGGAGTCACCACAGCATGAGGAGCTGTCGCTGAGAACCACCGATCTTCTACTTCTCTTGCTCTTTCTGGAACTCCTCTCAAGAAGGAAAATGATCCTATTGTGTGGCTTACACATGCTACTAACACACACAGTGCCTTCACTTCATCTGCAGAAGGAAAGGTGTGGATGTGTCTGTCACTAAGAGCACTCTGGTGCTAAGCTCCAGCCCCATTATCTTCTGTATGCTACATGGCTTTGCTGCCTCGCTCAGCAATGTTCTAAATGGATGATGTTCTTACTGCTTCCAGAAAGTTGTGGTTGCTGTGCCAAACTGCAGGAATATGTGTGTATTATGTGTGTATTTAGGTAAGGTTACAACGTTAGGAGTAATAGACTTGGGCCTGGGTCTCAGGCTGTGTGTGATTCTCAGCAAACTCCAAACTAGCTGACTCCTCTGGGGTCTTTAATGTCTCTGCCAGTGACTGCCATATGACCAGAGAGAGAGTGCGTGTGAATGCTATAGAATATTCTATATCATGAACCTCTATAGACCCAGAAAATCCACAGGAAAAATAATGCTGTAGAGCAATATGCCATTTGTGTTGTCAAAGTATGTGTGTGTGTGTGTGTGTGTGTGTGTGTGTGTGTGTGTGTAGGGGTGTTTGTGTGTAAAATATTTGTTAGAGACACTAGAAAGAACTTACATATTAAGAGGGGTACAGTGGGGTTTAGTATGAGACAAAAAGAAATCTTCATTCTTCATCAGATACCATGTTGTGTTGCTTAACCTTTGCCTTCCATATTTGTTTGATGCTTTTCTAAATGATCAACAAAACCCAAGAGGCGGTGAACATTTCTCTTTCAGAGTAATACTAAGCCAGCACCAGTAGCTTCCACTACTTCTCTGGTTCTTCATCCTCATCCATCAGCTCTTCCATCCATGGGCTAAGCAATGAACTTCACCATCAGAACCTTGGTAAGCAAGAAGAAGCCACTGTGTCTTCCCACAGAACAGGAGAAAGGGTGGGCTGTGCTTTTTGTCTCTTCAGATATTGAAATTCATGGGTAGCTGCCAAGCTTCTCAGGTCCAGTGGGTCACAAAGCCCTCCACATGTAACTGGGTAGTTTTAACTTACTGCCTTTCCAAGCATGCCAGAGTTCCTGTTGCTTTAAGATGACCCACTGTTCATCTCTTGGAGGCTTGTATCTCCTCTCTGCAGAGGACAGAGCATCCTTCCCCTTCACCCTATACTAGACAAGATAGCAGAAGGCACATTGGAGCATCCTAGACTCAGCTCACTGCCTGTCAACAGCCTCATTTCTCCTGAGCAATCAGAATAGTTACAAACAACTCTGTGGCCTCTGATGCTGCACATTAGCCTCTGCGAACAAAGAGGCAGCTAAAGCTTGGTGGTCCTCCTCATCTGTAACATCCCTGTTAGAAATATCCATTTCCTGTGGGAAGTAATAGCTCCCAATGCTAAGTATCAGGTTCTGTAGTCGAACTAATTGGTTTCTATATTGGTTAGTTTCTCTTATACCTTAGTTTCCTCATCTGTAAAATAAGGATAAACTAGAGTAGTGATTTATCATAAATTTGGGGAGAATTAAAGGAGATGATACATAATACACAGCCTTGAGCAGGACAAGTACTCATTAAATGCTCATTAACGTTATGATTATTAGGCACTAAATCTCCAGACCAGCGCAGCTCAAATTTGTTAGAACAGTATTTGGAGGGAAATACCCTCAAACAAGTCTATTATAACCTATCATTTCTTAGTAATAAAACAGTGGTTTTACTTTTAAGTAATTGTCCTTGGATCATATATCTTTAAGATTGTACTTGTACAGTCAGGCATAAATTGTACCAAAACTCTTCATCCTGGCAAAGACAAAAAAAGAAAAGAAGAAAAAAAAAACTACTTCAATCAGCTAATCAGATCATGCTACTTTCAGAGCTGGAAATTCTGCTAATGCCTAACAAAACCAGCAAAAACTATAAAAACAACCTTTCATAAACTGTATCCGAACACCTTTTAAATAGCCAAGAATTATGGTGTGCCTGCATAATTTGTCTGAGATATCAGCTGTCTCCCTCAAAACAATCTAACTTGAACTAATAGTTTACATCTGAACTTAGAACAAAAACAATTGCCCCCTCCAAAAAACAAAAAAACAAAAACAAAACAAACAAACAAACAAACAAAAAACCCAACCTTATTTGAAACCTGAAATGATAAAGCTGCCAGAAAAAAAATGGCTGTGCTTTACAGAATACAGGTGTGGGAAGGCTTTCTGAACAGGACTCCAGTTGCCTAGGAACTGAGGCTGATAATTGACAAAAGGGACCTCAGAAAATGAAGTCTTTGGCACAGCTAAAATTGAATAGAGGAGAGGCTCGCAAAGTAAGAGAGAGTTTTTGCCACATAGATTTCTAACAGAGGATTAGCATCCAGAATATATAAAGAACTCAAAAAAAGCATCAAGAAAACAAATTGCACCCTTAAAATTGAGTATGGATCTAAACAGAGAATTCTCAATAGAAAAAAAATAAGTAAAAATGGCTATGAAGTACCTCAAAAGTATTTATCACCCTTGGAAATTAGAGAAATGCAGATTAAAACAACCTTGAGATGTAATATTACACTTTTCAGAATAGCTAAAATCAACAAAACAGCCAGAGACAAATGGTGCAGGAGGTGTGGGGAAAGGGGAATCCTCGCCCACTGTCACAAACCGGTTGCAGCCACTCTGGAAGCCAGTATGTGCAACCCTCAAAAAGCCAAACATAAGCCTACCACGTGATCTAGTTAAACTGACATATGCCCAAAGGACTCAATATCCATAGGACTCAATATTCATAGGACTCGATATCTGGAGGACCTGATATTTGGAGGAGCCAATAGCCTACTCCACAAACACCTGTTCAGCCATGTTCCTCTTCACTCCATTCACAATAACTAGGAAATCAAAGCAACCCAAATATTTTCCAACTGAAATGATAACAACTGAAATGATGAATGGATAACAAAAATGTGATACACAAATGATATAGAAAACTATTCAGCTCTAAAGAAAAAAAAATGAATCTTGCATGTAAGTGGATGGAAATAGAAAATATCCTACTGTGTGCTAGCACAGACCCAGACAAACACCACTTGTTCTTACTCATCTTCAGTTCTCATCAGCAAGCTCTGAGTCTTGAGATGGGAGAGTGGACGATGCAGTAATCACAGAAATTATGAGTTGGTTCTCTCCTTTCACCATCAAACCCACATTGCCGGGTTTGGCCACGAGCCCGTTTACCTGCTGAGCTACCCTCTAATATAGCATAATTAAAATGCTTTAAGCATCAGCTTCAGGGTTCTTTTAGGCTTCCTGACTTGACACCCCAGAACAATCTCCAGCATGTCATTAAACTATGTCTCCAGGAAATCTGAATTGACATCTGTCTCCTAGGCACTGCATCCCTCCTTCAGAAATGTCAAGGTTATTTCTGCAAGAAGAGGGTCAGGCCACACCACCCACCACCTTTGTATCCCATGATCCCTTTCTGGCCTCCCATGGTCCATCAGTTTTTTGTACCTCTTACCTTGTTTATCTCAGTAACCCCCCCCCCCCCCCGCAAAAAAACAAAAAACAAAAAACAAAAAACAAAAAAAAAACAGAGGCAAGGCAAAAGCACACGAGCAAAGAGTCTCACTAGTAGAATTCCTATTATTATTATTTTTTTTTAAAGATCTCCTTTGAAAAGGACTTAAACTGAAAGATGTTTAACAAAGCCTGCATGGCCTCAGAAACTACACTTAGCTTACGTGGAAGAGACCTAGCACTGTGAGAATCATGTAAAAAAAATTGAATAGCTCTAAAAGAAAGTCACAAAGACACTCCCAAAACTTGCATTACTGCAACAAAATATTTCTTCTCTTAGGTAAGAAAAGAGCAGGCCATTTTAAAGGCACATTATCATAAAGAAGGTACCCTTCTATATCTCTAGCTGCCCTAGAGTGACTGTGAGTCACCAATGCTGAGTCCAAACTCGATGAATATCTGTTGCATTAAAGCAACAGAACAATATAAATTCCTTAGCTCAACAAGTGAGTCCTCTCTGGCAAAGAAGGTTTGAGGAACATGAGAAGGAAGGTGCTCATGGGTCGAAATGCGAAGAAGGAAGAAGGAAGAAGACTGGGGAGTTGGAACGGAGACAGAAGGGGTGAGGTGGATCTACAGCAGCTCAGAGAAACATAAACAGTGTCGCAAGCGCTGGAAACCAGAAGAAACCCATCTCCACGGTGATTTTACTGCGCCACTCAGGACTAGTTAATAGGAACATCCAAGCATAATTATTGTCAAATGTATTCCCTTATTGCTATCTCCGAGGTGTCAAAGCAACAAATAATTACAAATTCAGATCACCTTATGAACTATATTTTATCTTCCACGGAATATAAAGAGAACATTTTGTGCATTGCTCAGTGAAATACCATAGAGAGGTCTAGCCACATTTAAAATGATTACATTTAGATTTTAACCACACAGGTCATATTTATAAACATAACCCATACATTCTTAAATAATTGGATTCCGTTTAATCTCATTCTCTCTTTACCTCCTAGGACATGATTTGAAAGTGCCGAGTCTATCAAATAAAGATAATGTACATTTGGGTAAAATTTAAAATCCATTTACTCCTTCTCAAAGCAAATAGAAAAAATAAGTGCCTATTACGAGGAGAGGTTGAAATTTAATAATTAAATTGTGTTTCCCATTCCTTATTCCTTAGCAAATGAAAACTAGAATCTTTCTATTTCATCTAAGGGAAGGTGGGCATGTGGGGGAAACAGTAATCCTTGCCTGTACCTCTCTCTTCAGGCCATGGATATCTTCTGTTTTGAATGAATCAGATCTGCTCACTAACTCACACACGCTGCAGGATTAACATGGAATTTTTTAAAAGGTTCTACAGCCTGGACAGCAGATTTATGAAATAAATTTTCCTTGTGTATGATATTCCTCCCCCCCAAAAAAAAATCCAGGCAGTAACAGTTTTGTGTGCATGTTTGGTGCAGCATAGCATAGGATGTGACCCAGAAATGATCTCCCTGGTTTTCAGAATATACTTCCCCCTGAATGAGTGGGTGTCAGAGGACAAGCCTTCCATTTTTAAAGGATATAAAGGTGTCAACAGATGTTTTCTATGAAGAACGGAGAATTTAGGGAAGGATTAAGGCTACAGACCCTCACCATAAGGCTTGTAAGAACAATGTAGCCAATAATTTTAAGGGCTAGTTAATACTCTTTGAATATGTGCCCATTAAAGGCTGTCTATAATTTTGTGGAAAATTATTGTCATTCATAAATGGGGCTTTCTAATGGATTGTTGATGAGCTTAACCACTATACATGGGCACGAGCTACTACTCTAATGGAAAGAGTCAGTGCCATGACCAGAAGAGAACCACTTAGTAGGGAAATTGGAAATTTAATTTCAAGCAGATGAACAAAAAAGTGAAGAGTACTCCAAGTGGTAGCATTTTTTAAAAAAAAAGAAAAAGAAAAGAAAAAACTACCAGCGATTAAAACCATTTGGAACCTTTGATTACCCTTCGAAGGCATTTGTTGCCATGGTTTTTTAAGGCTCCTGAAAGCCTCAGCTATGTCCACAAAAGCTGCCAAGAAACAGGAATCTATACTGATTTCATTTGTCAGAGGCATTTTATCTTAATTATCTCCAAGATAAAGATTATTTGGCCAAAAAAAAAAAAAAGACAGAAAGGAAAAAAATGGACTGAAAGCAATGTCATCTCACAGGTAGAAGGAATGTGACTCTTCCACTTGTACAGATTTCTCTAGATCCACAGATGGGTGCATATGTATGTGCACACATCTAAGCTAATCTATCTAACTGTCAGAGTGGAGAGCTACAAACATTTAAAATCAATAATGTGGTGAAATATGGTGGCACATGTTTGTCTTCCCAGCCCTTGGGAGGTGGAGGCAGGAGGAACACAAGTTTGCGCTATATTAAAATGCTGCCTACAGCAAATCACTAACAAGTCCTGAGAATTCTTCTACAGAAGAAGGCTTTCAGGTCTTGACTTTCGTGCTGTGTCTTTCTTTCTCTCTAATGTGAATCAAGAGCCAAACATCTAGCAAATTCATCAGTGCCTGAAGATAATGCCTATCTTTAAGGAAGGTTCATTGTAAGGTTTTCCCTTGAACGTTATGTAACAGTTCTCTGTGTGCATACTTACACTCTTTACCTTTGAGCTACATAGTCTTGTTCCTTTATGGCACAGTATGCATGTTGTCACAAGATGAACAAGACAGAATTCTAACAAGTCAAGAATTAGGCAAGCTCTGAGCCTTAAGACGGGACCATGAACTCCCACAATCTAACTCATCTTCAGAAACTACCAGAGTCTTGGTCCTTTTGTTGGCATCATTTGAATGCTCATACTGATTCCTGTACTTCACTATCTGTACAGTTTAATGTGTTGGTACCTGGATAGTCTTTTTTTTTTAACTATAACATTCTGAAGTGCATCACATGGTCCTGTTGACTAATTCATGATTTTCCTGTCCAGCAGGTTCTTGTGAGCATAACTTTTGGTAATGAAGATGATATTTTCACAAGGTTTCAGGAAGATCTAAAAATCTCTTTTAACATGGTATTCTGAGGATCAAAAGGAAGATTTTGGAGTTTCTGCTATGATTTGGGTAAGTGTCTCCTACAAGCACATGTGGAAAAGGTTTGCTCCCAAGCTGATGGCACTATGGAGAGGTGTTGGAGCACTTAAGAAATAGAGGCTAGTGGGAAATCGTCCAGTCATTCACTTAGGGTGTGCCTTTGAGGCAGATACAGGACACAAGCCTGTTCTTTCTCTCTGTCCCAGCCATAAGTTGATGGGCCTCCTCCACCATGTATGCTCTGGCCATAATACACTGTTTTCTATAGCCTCAAAAAAGATATATCCAGCTGACCCCACGCTGAAATCTCTGAAACTGGAAGCCAAGACAAACCCTTTCTCTTTTTAAGATCATGATCTCGGCAGTTTCTGAGCAATAGAAGCTGGGTGACACTTACTTTTTCATCATTCAAAGCATGCCATCTTCACAACGAAGCCTTTCTTTTCAGCAAGTTACCTTAAATTGACTCCAATCCTATCCCTGGACTAGCGGAAAGTGTCAGTTCTATTCTGTGGCTGCTGAATAATCCTCTCAGTGTGTTAAGCTATCATCTATCTCCAACGTGGCATGTCTAGCATTGAACTTTCTTTATGTCTCAGTTGATTGGCCTGTCTCTTAATGTTCCCTGTTCATTCATTCCCCTTTTAACATAATTGATTCTTTCCTCTATTATAAAATATATGTTTATTTATTTAATACAATATGCATTATTTCATTAGGCTTTCCATTCTATTTCCTTTTACCCATTTTACAAACACCACCTATCTTTGAACACTTGGGTGAGCTGACTACCACCCATTCATCTCCATACTTCCATTTTCTCCCGTTCTCTCCTGTTTTGATCATGTATGCTGCTGACAGCTCACACTTTACCAGAGACTATTGTATCATATTGATACCTCACTAGTGAAACTGATGGCTTTGTGTTACCTAAACCAACTCAAGTGGGCCTTTACCCTCCATCTGTGCTTTTATCAGTTGATTGAGAAGAAATCTTGATTTGGCCACAACCTCTGAGAAGCTCACAGCCAGAACAGGAAGAATGGATGTGGGAAAATGTATGCAACCCAATGAAACAGTGTCTTCTGGAAGTGCCAGAAGACAGACAACTTATGAGCCAGTGTGTGAGATTATTTTTATGATAGTCATGCTTAGTGAGCTTAAGAATCCTGACAGATTAAGAGTGGGCAGAACAACCAATAACTGGCCCAACTTGAGACCTATCCCATGGGCAAACACTAATCTCTGACACTACTAATGATCCTCGGTTATGCTTGCAGACAGGAACCTAGCATAACCGTCCTCTAAAAGGCTCCACTCAGCAGCTTACTGAAACAGATGCAGAGACCCACAGCCAGACAGTGGACAGAGTTTAGGGAGTCTTATGTAAGAGTTAGGGGAAGGATTGGGGGACCTGGAGGGGATAAGAATTCCACAGGAAGATCAAAAAAGTCAACTAACCTGAAACCTTGGTACTCTCAGAGACTGAACCGCCAACAAAAGAGCATACATGGGCTAGACCTAGAACCCTGTACATATATACGTGCTGATGTGCAGCTAGGTCTTCATGCAGGTCCCTGCAACTGGAGCAGGGCTGTCTGTAAGTCCACTGCCTGTCTGTGGAATCCATTCCCCTAACTGGGCTGTCTTGTCTGGCATAAATGGGAGAGAATGCAGCTGGACCTGAAGAGACTTGATATGCCAGAGTCGGGGAGTACCTAGGGGGGACCTCCACACTCTCAGAAGAGAAGGGAATGAAGATGGAGAAAAGGAATGTGTAAGAGGGGTTACGGGACCAGTAATCAGAATGTAAAGTGAATGAATGAATGGATGGATGGATGGATGGATGAATGGAAAAAAGACTGGGCAGGAATTCTGACCAATAAACTGATGAACAATCTAGCTCATGTTACGTCAGCCACATGCAAGCAAGTAAAAATAGTGACATTAGAACAACTCAAAACAAAAGCTAGAACAAAATATGCATAGGTAACTACTCACGATGTTGTCTAAGGATTATTCTTTAAACAGTAAAACTCATTAAGGGACTGTGTACAAAGGACTGACAAGAGTCGTGGTTTTCTTCGAGAGTATTAATAGAAAGTATGCAGAATGGCTCACAGAAAAAGAAAAGCAAAACAAACAAATGGTGGAGGAGAGACAGACTGACTGACATGCTGTGATTATCTTGGGTGAAGAAGCCAAGTCTGAATAATGGGAATTGGGTGGGTATATGTTTAAACAGTAAACTCAATAGAAATATCCAAGACTTCTGCTGGAAACACTAGAGATGAGGACTGCAAAGCACAACACTGGCTGGAATGCTGAAGTTTGAAGTCTGAGAAAATAGTGAAGGAATGGGCATACCTCTCAGCCAGCAGCTGCCGGTGGCATAAAGAATCACTTCGGAGTAACTGACAAGTTAGGATGAGCCAAGGGTCAATTTAGGGGACATTTACCTGATCATGAAGCATTGGGCTTTAAGTTTAGAATTGGTTTCCTATGCCTGTAATAACAAAGCACCACAAATGAGTGCCTTAAAATTACACAAATACATTATCTCCTGGGGTTACAATATAAAATTCTGAAATAAGGATGTGGGCAGAGCCAAGTTTGCTCTGTGTTCCTCCGCCTGTCTCTGTTCTTGGCCTATGAGCTTTTTTGTTCTTTGCTTTGTAGATATATCACTCTAGTTTCTTTCCACCATCATACTTGGCTTGCTCTGCCTCCCTCTCTTCTCACAAGGATATCAGGGATATTAACTTAAAAGCTCCCATACTTCAGAATGACTTCATGGATAAATTATGTGTTCCACAACCTTATTTTCTAGATGTATCCCATCCTGGGTATGAGAGGTTAGGGTAACTGCAGTTTTGTTTTTTTTTTTGTGTGTGTGTGTGTGTGTGTGTGTGTGTGTGTGTGTGTGTGTGTGTGAACACTGTTAAATCCATATGGGGGTATGAACAAAATCCTGGAAAACATAGGAGAAGAAACAAGGAAGAGAAGGTAGAAGCAGATATGGAGATGGGACCCACTTACAGATTTAAAAATGGAAGAGATGGGCCAGAGGCAGTAAGCTATGCCCTAGCTTGTTCCTGGCTGGCTTACTCATGCTCTCCATCCTATTTCACACACCCAGAATTCTGTTCTAAAATCTTTTTTCTTTTTGTTTTATGTGGATAAATGTTTTGTCTGCGCCTGTGTATATTCACCACATTCATACATGGTGCGTGCAGAGGCCAGAAGAGGGTTTCATATCCTCTGGACCTAGAGTGGACTGACAGTAGTGAGCCGCCATGCCAATGCTGCCAGCTGAACCTAGGTCTTCTGCAATAACATAAAGTGCTCTTAATACCTGGACCACTTCTCCAGCCCCTGTGCCAGAATTTTTACTGCTTGTAAGAAAATTTTAGTTTCCTTCTAAAACTATCAAATACCACACTTTCACCAACACCTTCCTTGCTAAGTTAGCCCAAGTGAAACAGCCAGCCTATTATCTCAGCATATGCAAGGCAGAGACAGGGAATCCACAGAAGAATCTGGCTAGCCAGAGTAGCCAAAACCGAGAGTTCTAGATTCAGCAAGAGACACTGACTCACAAAACAATGTGAAGAGTGATACACACACACACACACACACACACACACAAATGTATACATGCACATGCACACACACCCACACCCACATGCATATATGCATGCACACCATATACATATACAAAGGAGGAAGCTGGTCAAAAAAACAACTGGGTGAGCCAAGCAAAGGAAATGAAAGAACCACATCCACTCAGGTCCTGGAGGATAGTTGCCATGTAGAGGACAGAAAAAAAGGAAAGAAAAGAGAAGAGGAGAGAATAGGAGTGGGGAGGGGAGGGGAGGGGAGGGGAGGGGAGGGGGAG